>JASAOG010000086.1:2465000-2865000 GCA_030265305.1 Biomphalaria pfeifferi | reverse complement strand
CACACACAATCAAATATCCCAAACACACACACATAACTAAGATTCTCAACACACACATAACCAAACACTCCAAACATATAACCAAACACCCCCAACATATAACCAAACACCCCCAATACACATAAGTATACACCCTCAACACATATTACCGAATACCCCAAAACGTATTACCAAATACCCCAACACATACTACCAAATACCCCAACACATATTACCAAATACCCCAACACATATAATCAAATACCCCAACACATATAACCAAATACCCCAACACATATTACCAAATACCCCAACACATATAATCAAACCCCTTTAACTTACATTACCAAACACCCTCAACATACATAACCAAACAGTTCAGCACCAAAAAGCTGGCTAGATGAAGAGCCAACACGAATTTTGACGACGTTATAGTTCAATATTGACTGTGAGTTTGTTCATTAGTTCTTCTTATATCTATGTTCTCAATATCCTGATGCAGGGTTCGGATATACAGTGCCATTTCTGTGGTGAACTGCACAGTGGTTTCCAGATCAGGCAGCTCTCCATGTAATTACACATTGATATATCAATGTTTTTTTCTTCTTTGAACTGCTGGTCGATTACTGCGCTGGGTGTTTAGTTGGTCATTTAAAGACTCGCTCTAGTTAAACAACGTTTTATTTATAAGTATCATGAGAGATAAATAAAAATTTCAATTACGTCATCAATGTTTGTGGTTAACATTGTCAAGATCTCCTTTCAAAACAATCACGTGACTCCCTAACCCCTTTTTTTTCTGAGTTGTCAATGAAAACAAGTGAAGATAATTCTTTAGAAAGAGTTAAAGGCCTACATGTCTATAAGAGTTGCTGTTCTAGTTTGTCGCGAAAGAAGAGCTGGGAAAATAAAGGTACGCCCCAGTGGAATCAAACTTTTTGTTGATTGAAACAGGTTCAATCGTTTATTTAACATTTGGGACAATCCGCGTCAGGGGCATCTTCCTCGGAACGAACGCTGGGCCCTCTAAAATAAACAAGAGAAGGTGAATGGGCGCGCATAGGAACCAGCGAGTGACGTGTCCAGCCAGCAGTCGTGTGTACCTATAATTAAAACCTTTTGTATGTAGCATAATTAGAGAGGAACACGAATAGGGCAAAGTCTCCTCCTGGTACCCCACCTTCCCTCTATTCCATCTTTCTCCCACACCTTAGGGGCACCTCTTGCGATGGAAGATAGAGAAAAGTGATTACACGAAGACTGGGTCTTGTTTGTACAATATATAATGACTTTAACTCACCCCTTCCTCTTCCCATTTTGCGTTGGTATAACTTTTTCATTTAACGAAGAACGAAGGGGCACAACTGGAAATGGTCTGTATGAGCTATGTCCCCTTGAGCACCATTTTAATGGTATATTTTGTTTCGCAGTTTCGGAGTTAGGTTATCTCTTCGACCCAACAACTGAAAAGGCGCCTAGTCCTAACGCCGCACCATCACCGCCAACACAACCCCGAGGGCTTTTTTTTTTTTTTTTTTTTTTAAATTTGTTTTCTCTTTAATGTCGTCATGTAGATAACTGTCGTGTTATCTCATTGTCGTCATGTAGATAACTGTCGTGTTATCTCATTGTCGTCATGTAGATAACTGTCGTGTTATCTCATTGTCGTCATGTAGATAACTGTCGTGTTATCTCATTGTCGTCATGTAGATAACTGTCGTTTTATCTTATTGTCGTCAACGGTACATGCTGCATTTGTACAACTTGTACAGCGATGTTTTTTTTTCTCTTAATAACTAATTAAACAATTAAACAACAATAGAACATTCTTCATTCCCCCCCCCCCCCCCTCACCTTTTCTTTTTGTTAAAGAAACAGCGAAGGTTCATGGGGTAAAGAAAAAAGTACATAAAATGCCGAAAAGACTCATTTAAACAAGTTTTGAACTGTGGTCTCTTAATTTCTCCTGTAATGTTGCATGTGTTCTGTTTGAGCTCAATGGGAAGCAAATCCTAAAAAAATAAATGTTTTCCTTCAATTACTAACAAGGGCGTAAGTTCAGGGAAGGAAGAAGGGTAAGCTAGAAAACATGAATTTATGGAGAGCAGGAATCTAAGAGACATAGGGAATGAGCAGTTTACTAAAGGTTTGAGGGCATTTCAGGATAATACAAAAGTGTAGTCACCTTGTAATCGAGTTTTGCAGTCACAAGGAGCCAGTGGTGTGTACGATAGGGAACAAAAACAGACTCGAGTCCACAAAGTTTATAATTGTCCTTAGATTTGAGTCATGGACTCATGAAACTCTAGGCCAACGAAGGCTTCTTTCCGTTGGGCTATTTTTCTTCCTCTTGAAGAGATGAATAATGCATGATCTTTGAACTCCTGAGCGAAAGAGTATAAATGCTTCTGCAAGCTTCTTAATGACTTTGCAGTTAAGTATGGTCAGGCAACCAAAATGCTAGTGTACGTCGCCTGTATATGATAGAGAGGACATGTGTAAAGAACATGGATAAAATAATGCTCATTTGCGTTGCCGACATGTGCATCTCTTTTAGGAGGGGGGGGGGGGATCCTGTCTCCAATCAAAAAGTTTTGAAATTGGCCAATACACGCAGTATCTATGCTCGTTTGACACTGAGGACACTACGTTGGGTCGGACACGCCACCCGCACGCAGGACAAGAATTCCAAGGATATCCTCTTTGCCGATCTAGCGGCTCAAAGGACACTCACTAAGGCTTCTGAGATAAGAGTGACATAATATGCAAATGAGTTTAAATATCAACAAGTAGTTTATTCATAAAGATACTCAACACGTTAGGATCTCTGTTTAAAAATTGGACCGCCCCCCTCTAAAAAAGTATAGAGTAGGTCAGGCCTACTGACACTAGTGTAATTTACTTCAGGGTCAGGCCTACTGACACTAGTGTAATTTACTTCAGGGTCAGACCTACTGACACTAGTGTCTCTTGCTTCAGGATCAGACCTACTGACACTAGTGTCTTTTGCTTCAGAATCAGGCTTACTGACACTAGTGTCTCTTGCTTCTATCCTATGAGTAATGAAGTTGGGCTTACTAATACTATAGGCCAATACTTAAATAAAACTAACGTCTGAGTTTTACTATTCCGACTAATGGCTTATATTTTCTTCATGAATCGGAAAGTAAAATTTACAAAATGGACGTTAGTTGGAAGTTGGTCGGAAACACAAGAAATTAAAAAAAAATGAATTATTTACTTTAAGCTAGGTTAATAGAGCAGTGCGTTAAAAAACTCAAATGTGGGTGCGATCTCCATTCTGATATTTTTTTTAAATTTGTATTTTATCTAAACGCCAGAAGGTCAATATTTTAGAAATCTGTTGTTAATGTATAATATATAACAGCTCAGTGGAAGTGGGAGAGAAACATTTTGTTTCTAGATTGTCCGTTGTTTTCTAAGGTGAAAAATACTGTTCAAAGTCTGTTAGAAGCTAATTGTGACTCAGATGTGAATGTAAATCTGGCGATCCTTTTAAACAAGGTTCCCAAATTACGTAATAAAGCTCTTGGGAATTTTAACCTCATTACTTTGGGAGAATACTATGGCGTTGTTTGGAATACTAGACTAAAAATTGTTATGGATAATAAAATAGTTCCTTCCTGATGGTCTTGACATTATGTTTAGACAAATTGTAGACTTTCAACTAAAGAACTTAGGCCACTGCAACCTATGCGGCCGCAGAGGACCCCTAACTTTCATAGGCCCCGCGCTAATTTTAGGTGTAAATTAATAAATTAAACCATTATAACTTATAATAAGGACTTCCGCTGCCTCCTGATTTTCCAGGAGATCTTGGAAATCTCCTAAAATTGAAATATACGAAAAGTCCTCAAAATCTCCTAAAATTATTAAAATCTCATGAAAACTTAGAAAAACTTTTAAAATAGACAAACTCGTTTTGGGGTGTCATTCAAATAGTAAATGCCAAGACTACGCGCGATAAAAAGAAAAGGCATTGTCAGCTTTCATTTAATAAACATATAATGCAAGGACGAGTTTATTTTTTTAAATACAAAAATCTTAATTTCTACTTATTATCCTTTTCCCTACCCTGACTGGTCTCCGCGCAATCCATTTCGCATAGGGCCCCGCTATTGTTAGGGCTGGCCTTGACATACCTATCTATCTATCTATCTATCTATCTATCTATTTATCTATCTATCTATCTATCTTACTCTCTCTCTTTCTCTCTATCTATCTCTATATATATGTATAAAAACAGTGCTTTTTTTGTGACGGTACGCACTGGTACCGGCACCTTTTTCAATGTGGGGAAAAAAATTACTTTTCTTGTATTTTAACGTTTATTATTAATTTATTATTAAAAGTTAGGCAATCCATCACTGAGACACTGAGTACCGGCTACTACTATTTACAAAAAAAAAAAAAAGCACTGTATAAATAAATAAATAAATAGATTAACGGAACGAAAAATAAGTGTGTAGATGTTTGAACTATTGGAAGCCCCATTCCGAAGTGTCCCTGGGTCTCTCCGTGCTGGCGGACCTCCTCATTGCCCTATCCGTCGGAACACAGTGTTCTATGATCGTCGCGCGGAAGTTTTCATAGCCGGGTGCTTGGCGAATAGCAGGCAACGGGACCAGCAGGAGGTGGGGAAATGGGCGCGGCTAACCCTTCGACGGATTATCGATAACGGGTTCACGCGCGGCGTTGTTTGGTCGCTGCGGCTCTGGTTATGGCTACCCGAACGCCCAGTGTCTCCCCTCCCCGCTTTCTTTTATTTCTGCCCCGCATTTCCCTACGTCGAATTTTTTTTTTTTACAACTAGTACCAGTGAGTCCCACCCCCCATTTCGTCTGCATGAATCAGCAGGAGTCGCTCACATGATTTAAACTCCGCCCATCAGGTCGGAGCAGAATCTTTAGGGAGGAGGGGGGAAAGAGGGAGAAAAAATACAAAAAGAAAGAGACGCCCTTATTACTGGCCATGTGTTTTATTACGGCGGAGGTTACTCGGACAGTCCAGCTAATCTTTTGGGGCCCTCACGCTCAGATTGGTGCCCTTTTCTCTCTCAGAGCTCAGAGCGAGTAATTCTATCCAGCGACGGTTCAGTGCCCTGCCCAGTGGACCAGCCAAGCCAGAGCCAAGGCTCCGCAGTTAACCGGAGACGAAAAGCGTATGCTCAAATAGTATTCCACACCGGACCGAAAAAAAAAATCTCGAAAAAACTTAGCACAACGGACGATTGCCTCGACAGAATGCTAGAGTGCATCTGGTTGGGTATACACGACTGGAAGGATTACGCCTGAAACTTGACTATCGGCCCGAACATTGAGCCAATAACCGGACACGGTGTTACGTGTAACTGTTTACGCACCACCGTTTTCAGTGAGATTTTAAAAATAACAAGATAGACAATCTTAGACTTTATGTAGAAAGAAAAAAAGTTGAAAAAATCAACAAAAATAGTCTGATATTGTGTTCAAATTAGATTTTTAAAAATTCGCATGGAAATGAAAAAGAAATAATTAAGCGTTACATTCAGACAGCCTAGTTGTTTTTTTTTTTCTTCGGATGTGTGCTTGGATCAGGTATTACGTTGAGTCCTCACACCTATCTTCGGTGTGTTGATTTGTTGTCGCTGTGGATATTTCGGAGCTCTCGGCGGGTGGACTAAGTGTGTACTCTAGACTGAAAAGCGTGTGCTTTATGCCCGAGTAAATCTATAACTAGCCGGGATCGTTCCGCTGTACTGTGTAGCGGTGTTAGAGAAATGAGTTATTTCTAAGTGACATTTATTATGATGTGTGCACTCTGACTGTTGGATTTACCCTATGGACCATTTCACTCAAGGTAAACATGCTTGTGATTTTTCTTTTAGATTTCAAACTAGATCTATGGTTTCAGATACTTTACACTAAGCATTGCCGTATTTAGACTTAAAAGATTTTTTTTTGAGATAATGGGACCCTCTTAGGGCCCTTTATTAGCCCAGATATCATATGTCAGTGCTATATATTTTTTGGGGACTCTAATCAACAGCGTATGTTACGTATAGGTAAATCCTGCTCTGACAATGAGTTTAAGTCTATGAAATAACGCGGTGCTTTATCATTTCTATACGATTAGACGTGCATTGATTTATATTTGGTGAAATATATAGCCAGTAAAACTGAGTTTTTAGTTTAATAACAGAAGTATAATGTGTATGTGCTCTTGAGAACAGAATAGATGTTACAAAGTATATGTAAACTACTTTTACTAAAATGTTCTCCGTAAATAAACAAATAAAAGCTACGACTATATATAAACCACAATCGCAAATCACACGCATATTTGGATAAATAAGATATATTACTTAAGCAAGGGTTGAGTTAGAATGGTCTATTGTGACATTTTCTTCCAAACCTTAAACTTAAACAATCACTACAATTAACTTTAAACGAAAGTCTAAATCCTAACTATAGAACAAATTAAAGCTCAACTTTAAACCTTACTCTAAATCTAAACCTAAATTTAAAACAAAATCTGAACTACCATCTAGACCTAACTCAAAAATACATTTAGCCTGCGAATCATATTAAACCTACATGTAGATTCACATGAATTACTAAATCCAAACCTAAATCTAAACCAGATTCTAAGACAAAACTATCTAGATCTAACTCTTAAATCTAATTGAAATATAAATTCCAAACTTTACTCTCAGCCTACTAGGATAATAAATCCCAGGATAGTTTCTGTTAATTTGTAATCTGCTCTTGCATGCTTATGTCGAATCACATTAAGTTTGTTCTGAATCAATGATGCGACATATGTTTACCTGGAGCATTACTAACTCTGTAACAACGACAACATAAAACCTACTTCTGTCTGACATCATGTCGATTCTATGCATACAGATAATTACCTCATTTTTTTTTTTTTACATATTTTCAATATATATATTCTAAATGGTAAGATATATTAGGACCATAGTATAATAAATTTTAGATGGTAAGATCTATTAAATGTTAATTTCATAATATATTACACATTAAGATGGTCAGAAATATTACATATTAATTTCATAATATATTACACATTAAGATGGTCAGAAATATTACATATTAATTTCATAATATGTTAAATTTGAGCTGGTCATATCTATAACACATGAAGTTGATTATTCATTAAATAAACACACTGACTAATTTGCTCTTAATACACACTTTATGTATAATTAACCATAAATATTTTTTTACATTCATATCATCTCTCACCTATTCATAAATAAATATGCAGCCTGTATCTCAAGAAATTTAATTTTTACCAACAGTGGCATATTTGTATAATTGCATTAGTAAACAATAAAATGATTGACTAAAGCTCTCTGACTGTTGTATAGACATAAGTTTCATTGGTATCGTTAAAGTATTTTTGTTATGTATAATACATCTATGCATACACAGTAGCTGAATATTTCTATTACTTTTTTTAGTCATACAACGGAAACCAACAAGTTTCAAACCAAAATCCTTTTAACAAAACTGTAACAAAATTATATTCATTCTACACATTATAGTGACATAGCTAGAGATGGGCTTGACCTCCCTAGGGGCCCCTGCATTTTGACATTAGACATCATAAAATGAGATAATGGTGTAATATTTAATATCTAATGTATAAAATAAATAATTAGGACGCTCATTAAGGGGACCCTCAAGTTTGGGGGCCATTCGATTTTCAAATTTGTACCCCCTCTCCCTCCCCACCCTAGCCACGCCACTGATACATAGTTAGCCCTAGACTATGATAAATATAATTTAAATTATTTTAACAAATACAAATAACTCACGTGTATACAATTATACGTAGCACGAATGTTATAGTTCGCTTACACAATACAATGGGTATAGAGAATGCATAAGTTTGCATTTGTTTTTTTCTTCCCCGATCAAAGCCGGGTAAAACCACTAGTATCAAAATATAACTGAGCATTATCTTATAACATTCACGCACACATGCATATCTATAATTCATACTTGTAGGCCAGGACTAACACCAATTAAAATATTTCATTTCCTCATAGAAGATTATAATTGAAAAATGGGTTACATTTATTTTTATGTTTAGCCTGTAGATTCAATGTTTACTAAAAATCAGGCGCTGTTTGCAGTTACAATAAATAAGAGCGTGGCAAAGAAAAGTTCTTTTTTATTTCACTCAAACATTCAAATGAGAGTGTTAGGAACTAAATATTATGAAATAAATAAAAAAACAATCAATAGAATAGTTCACTAAGGTAACACACACAATGATAAAAGATAATAAACTTTTTCAAATCTATTTCAGTTGAAGGTTACGTTATTTTTTTTTCTTCAATTAGTATCATTATAAATTTAGTCTTAAATGCGTGTCTATTTTTAGCCTCGTCAGCTCCCTTCGTGTACTAGCGCATTTGCCTATTTATATATACACATGTGTGCACGTATATGTATCTATGCATATGTTGTATGTGCATATACATATAGAGAATGTAGCTTTCGAGTATGCATATATATATATATATATATATATATATATATATATTTACGTTTTAATTGTGGTAAATAACTACGTGCAAACACTAGTAGTATCGTAAGAATCTTACTTTAAATATTTCTCTTTCCCACTTGATCTGTTCTACTACTGTTATCGTTTCCCTTTTTTTTTTTTTAAATCTTGCAACCCCTTTAAAGAGCCCCTAAAAAAATCTAATACTCCTATAGAGAGTGCTTATTATATTGTATAGCTAGATTTATATCTAGATCAACAGCTAAGATTTGCTCACAACATAACAAGCTAGCCATTACTTCTCTCAGTGGCCTCTAACCAAAACGTACATTGCCGTTTACTGTATCATGCCTTATCATGCCGTCTTTCCATCTTCGCTGGACAGTAATTGCCCGCCGCTGGGCATGATCGCCCGGACAGATCACAATATGACATAATTGGCTTAGTCAATGGAACAAGCGCAACTCCTACATACAGAAGTGCTGGAGTTGTCTTCCCGTTTCGACGAATGAATAGCCCTAACGCGAGACACATAGCATAGAAATGTGTAAACATAGACTAGTGATATCGGCAGGTTAGGATCAATACATTTAGATCTATAGTGTCACTATTTTCTATCTTCCTTTAAAATTAACCAGTGGATATAGATCTTCACATATCCATTAGGGCTGGTTGACCATTGGGGCACCACAAATGACCATCTTTCTCCATTCCTCCCTATCTTTTCCTTGACTTATGTCTCAATGACAGACCCGTCTGTTATATATATATTGTCTTCTCATCGCTTTCTTTATCTGCGTTTCTTTTTTTCTCTAGAATTGTTCCCTGCAGGAAAGCCAACCACCTTTAAAAACATCTCCATTTAACATTAAAAGAATTTATTTTGGGTGTCATTAAAATACATGTCACAGTTTCTCTAAAGTCTGTCCGCAAATCTTTATTCATCGTTCTTATCTCGAACACAAAGTTCTTATTTGTATTACAACTGAGCCTTCTTCATTACACAGAAAGTCTACAGTCTTCGGGCATTTCAAAACAACCATAGTAGTTTTTAGCGGCATTGACCATCAACTTGTTACTAAAAATTGTAGAGCCCTCTATTATATTTTAGACCAGCGGTTCTCAACCTTTTAAGCTTGGCGACCCCTTTTTACAATCCCCCACTTTGCCGCGACCCACCCCTCCCACACACACATACGGCAATTGAAGAATAGACAATACCAATTTATTTTTTCAATGGTCTTAGGCGACCCCTAGCAAATGGTCAATTGACCTCCAAAGGGGTCGCGACCCATAGGTTGAGAACCCCTGTTTTAGACACTCAATAAGAGATATATCTCCATGATAGGAAGAGGATACATATCCTAGCACTCAGATATAGACATACGTTGTGATCTGTACCCTTTTGTCATCCAAAAATATAATATACACAAACCCATAGTTTTACGTTGATACATACAAGACAGAACCCAGAAGAATTAATTTAGTCTATCATTTTGAATAAGCAAATGTTCTTAACATTAAAATCATAATTTTATTATATATTGTTTCCCCTTAATTTCACACGCTTAATACCACAACCTCTATGACATTTCCTATCTACAACAACTAGCATAGATACTAATACGTATCAATAACAACCAGGCAAATTTCGGAGTGTTGTTTCTCAGAAACATGCTAATATGCATTTAATGTTTTAATATTTGTCTAGAACTCCTAGACTTGACAATGTAAAAGATAATAAAGAAATAAATATTTCTAAAGATCAATATTGTAGTCATAAATGTTTTGGTAATGAGAATGTACGAGGAATCGAACAAGTCAAAAGTATTTTCTCCATTTCACATCAATTTGTGTAAACTTGCGCACGGTATTGCACAATTACTTTAAGTTTATTAAACAAAGTATTTCTCCATTCATTACTAAGATAACATAAAATTACCCTAGACCTGTGTTTCCCAAACTGTATTCCAAGGAACCCTAATATTACGCAAGGCCTGATTAGGTGTTCCACGAACTACCGGAATAATTAACTAGCAGGCCACCACGTGAATCAATCTCTCTAAAAAGATAAGCAAAGTGTTCCGCCAAATAATCAAAATTAAATGTGCGAAGCGTACCGTTAAGGAAAGAGTTTGGGAAACACCTCCCAAGACTTAAATATCAGAATGTAAGGTAATTACATCAAAAAAAAAAACAAAAAAAAACCAACCTGCAAACGTCTATGCCTTATAGTAAAGTTAAAAATTAAATGCTCAGTTCGAGTTGGCAGAACTGAACAGCCTGACGGGAATGTAGATCTAGATTTTGCTAGCTTAGGGCGGATTTCTAGGATTAATTTCAATTCAGACACTCTCTGTACAGAAGCAAAGACATCTAAATATTAAGAGTTCTAAAAATGTTGGCCCGACCCGCCCGACTATAACAAATTTGGAGGAATTATAGTGGGAGCAGTTTATATTGTGTCAGTTGTATCTATATGCACAGCAATTCTATTTCTATGTAAATAAATAATCCCATTACTTCTATCATTGTGATGTACGCATAGCCACTAACATTTTGAGACTGAGTGACCAAAGATAACGATGAAATTTAGAGATGTAATTTATATTGAACTATAGCCACAATAAAGTCTTTACTTATGTACATATGGAATATTAAAACTTACAAATCTCTCTTGAACTTTATCTCATTATCGTATCTATGTACCTAAACTAGATAATCATACATTACCACTAACTAAAAATCTTGTTAAAAAATATTAATACATTTACATAACAACGTATATTTGAATATTTGAAAATAAAACGAACATTAAGATAAATACGGTAGTGACATTGAATTTTGTATAGCGTTTTTTTTTTAATTTAGCAATCGAAACTGTCTTTTTACATTGTGTTAAAAATTGTTTATGTATTTGTTTAATGTATATGTATCCCTGAATACCCAATAAAATTACAATAGAAGTTCAAACGTAGTCTTTTTAATATAATTAAATCTGATTAAAGTAGTAAGGAGAATTTTGATTAAAAATATATATTTTTTTAAAAATCTAAACGTGACAGACGGACAGACCTTCAGGTGTACATCATAAAAGCAATAGAGACTTTTCCATATTGGGGCGCTAAAAAATTATTTTAAAAAAGTAGTAAAATTAGATTAAAAGAGCCATAAATTTCGATAAGAATGTATAAATTATTGTGATTAGCTGCATTTTGCTGTGTTAATCAGTGAAGAAATGATATATATCGAATATAGTCGTTCCTTTGAGAACTGCTATTATTGTTTTGAAATGCTCGCGAATAGACTGAAAATGTGAGTAATTTTCAATTAGATTTCATTGCAACGTACAATATCCTTATATATTTTTAAGTCGGTATTTTTTATTTAAAGGTTGCTAAAAGATTTCATAAATGTATAGGTGTGCTGCATTCCTCATTAATCTTCGAACTTATTATTATAAATATCATCTATATTAAATTTAACTGACAGAAGTGAGTCAATAGAATAAGCTTACTGACACACTATAGACAGACATATTCTTGGGCATTATTGTACATATAATGGATATATATATATATATATGTGTGTGTGTGTGTGTATGGCTGCCTGTTCGTGATGTTTGTGCGCTGGACTGTCGTTCAGATGTATCGGCGTTCCCGGGTTCAAACCCAGCCCGCTCCCATTTTCCCCGTCGTCCTGCGGGAGGTTTGGACTAGGAAGTAATTTTCTTCAACTCTGAAGGAACATACGAAACATATAACGCATTTTACAAACAAACATATATGTAATACATGCGCTGGTCGTGCCGAATGCGGACTGGACTGTCGTTTGATGACCTCGATTGTCCCGAGTTGGAAACTTGTCCGTAGCCTTTCCCCGCCGTCTTGCTGTAGGTCTGGGCTAGGATTTAATTTTCTTCCAATATAAAAGAACATCCGAAACATGTAAAACAAACAAACACATTCTATTTGTCTAATTTCATGTTAAAAAAAAAAGAATGAGGAGACGACACACTTTAAGACACACTTTAAGACACACTTTAAGACACACTTTAAGACTTATAAAATCCAACGAATACCATAAAACATTTACATCTATAATATAGATATCCAAGCTGCAGCCAAGGGCCATATTTGTCCTCTAACTGGACGCTATCCGGTGCCTAAAACCTATAGGTTCCATAGTGCTTGATGAAATGGATCGGTTCTATTTAACTTTTTACATTGATAAGGCAAGTGATTCACGTGTCAGAAAATATTTGTACCTCAAAATGAAATGGTTGATTGTACAGCATAAACATATATAATTAAATAAATAAACAATCAAAGACAAAACAAAACTCATTTATTTTTGCAAAGTTTATATAAACTCTCTCCGTGTGCCTGGCACAAAGTTGGTTCACCTTTTGTTCTTCCACTTCATATTCTCGGATCAAGTTGAAATTTTGAACAATTATTCATTGTCTATGACAGTACGTAAGTTAATAAAATAAATTACCAATTAGTAGTAATTAATTAATTATGTTAACATAGAAAAAGGAAGTGAAACCTTGAATAATTTTTTGTGGTTATTTCCCTTAATAAGCTTTGTTTTCTAAAAAGTTTTTTTAAAAAGTTTGTAACACACACACACACATAAATAAACATTGAGTATTTGACTTCTTTGTTGGCCAATAGTCTCTTACAATGTTGTTAAAATGAGAAGGCAAAATGTATTTCTGTCCCTACTGTCCACCACTTCCCGTCCTCACATAAAACATACCTTTACTATTCTATACGTACATTTGGAACAGATTCTTTACCAGCCCAAGCATTGTTTTGTTGTTACAAATAAAAGCTTCAATATCGAGTCAACCTTCAACTGAACTTGGTTCAAACAAATTTCTGGAAAATCAAAAACTTTACCACTTACAACAAAACAAAACAAAATCAAACATTTCTTACAACTGGAATGTGTGAAATGTTTTTTTAATTTTTTATTTTTTTTGTAGTAATAGACTTTGTAAAGAAAAATATAAACATATATAAACACTTTTTTGAAAAAAATTATTTACAATTTTACATTCTTGTTAAGAAATAAATTATAGACATAGAAAAATGTTTATGTCTCTAAACGTTTTAAAAATCTATTAATTCTTTTCAAACTGAAGAAATAAATATCTAGATATTGTAGATATTATATAAATGCATTCACACTTACAAAATAAATATATTTATTATTATTAATTAACTGAATGATTGTCCTACATAGACAGCTCAATATATGATATGTCAAGCATTATATGCTAGACCCAAAGTAGTTCACTATTTACAGAGGCGAACGGTTTCCTACGGAAGGTGTAGGCAGCACAATGATTCATCGGTTTTACTTTGTCCCCAACCAGAGATCATAGAGTAGGTCACAAGGACGTGGAACAAAACTAGTTAAACAATTAAAATACGCAATTAATAATACATCTTTTTGGGGGGGGGGGGGGGGTAACCATTAAAATGGGTGTGGCCAATAGAAGCGATTGGCCATCGTTACTTTTGATGGTTGGAGTTTAGCCATCTTTACATTTGACGACAGGGGCTTAGTCATCTTTACATTTGATGGCAGAGATTTAGCAATCTTTACATTTGATTGAAGGAATTTAGCCATCTTGCATTTGATGGCAGGAGTTTAACCATATCTACTTTCGATAGTGTTATATTGTATGTGATAAAATCTTTGGTAACTGAAATTTGATTTCTACATTCCCGAAGTGTAAATAGGTCAATGTTTGAAACAGGATCCGAACTTTGCGCAGCCACAATCTGGTTCAAACAAGGCTCTATTCATATGATCTTAGTCCAATCATACTGAAATAGCTCAGCGCTCTATCAATATATACATTTTAAGTTTTGAACAAAAAATAATTCTCATTTTGAAAATATTTTTGTCCCCTTCTAAGTGGAGGTTGTCTTTCTTTGATCGTGTTGGATTAAAAGAAAATCCCAAATCTAACATTTCAAACAGGAAATTCAAAGAAGTCACGGGCAAGCCAAATAAAAACACAAATCTCTTTATTCTGGCATGAGAACAATATTAAAAGTCTTTTTTTTTTTGTTCTGTGCATACTCTATCCAACGTTTTGTTCGTGAATTTGTGCGAGAAAGATGTGACTATATTAACATCTTGTTGATTTTTTGTTTCCTTTGTAGTCAATGTAAGGAATACTGAGAATAATACTACAATCTCTAATAATAAATTTCTCTCTCTGTCTGTCTCTCTCTATATATGCACACTTACGCATATATGTATACTAATATATATATATTCTATGTTTAAATAAAACGAAAGTTGTAGTGCTTTAATATTGGAGAATTTTTATTCTTCGTAATTCTCCTCTATCCCTCAACGAAAACATTTTTAAAGTCTTAACAACGTTGATTAATTGGTCAGTTGTTTCATGTTCATTCAGTTTTTATTTCTTTTTTACTGTGGCTGCTGGTACAACACAAAAACTGTAACTGAAGCAGCCCGCACATTCTCTGCTGCTATTCCACTACACTAAGATTCTTTGGGCATTCCTAGACACAAAGTACAAGAGACTGATGTCTCAACAGCGGCTGCTGGTACAGTATACACGTTTGGAGGACCTAGAAGCTACATTCTTTGCAGCCATTCTACAATTACTATATTTTTTAGCTTCTCCAAGTGTTAATCCCGTATACTCAGATTAAATAACCTCCATTTTGAAACAGCGAACACAGACATAATAAATTGAAAAGACACTATTATATCCACATAAAACACACATGTCATGGTTTAATTGTGTATATCTTTCCACCTACCAACATACATGCTCGAGCATATAGATCTAGAAGTTTGAGCGAGTGGTAAACAGTTGTGCTGTAAATACAAATGTCGAAACAATGAGAGATGTAACAATGTTACATATTGGCTATAATAACAACTATATTCATACTTCATAGAGTATTATTTAATTTGTGTTTGAATGAGTTCCCAGAAAACATAATCTATGGAAACCTGTATTATATTCAAAGAAGACAAACAGATCTAATAGTGTACATAATCCTTTTATAACATACCAAACTAACAAACAAAACAGGCTAAGATTACATAGACCTGGAAAAATGTTTATGTCTAAAAAAAATATTTTAAATTATGAAGCAGATGTTAAAATAGTTATTGAACTCTTAAGGAAGAGGAAATGTTTTTCACGGTACCAGCAACAATTTAAAATAAAACAATTTTTTTTTTTTTTTGGGACTTAATAAAGTCTTTAAAAGAAAAAGATAAAAGTCTGTAACTAAACAAAAGACGCGTTGTATCTTTATAAGAACAAAGTCGATAGTCTACGTGTTATTTTAATTTCATAACAATTCTATTAAATAATAATTTAATTTAAATAGCGCTGTTACCAAACCTAGTGTAGTTTTAGTGTAGTGTTAGTGTAGTGTTAGTGTAGTGTTAGTGTAGTGTTAGTGTAGTGTTAGTGTAGTGTTAGTGTAGTGTTAGTGTAGTGTTAGTGTAGTGTTAGTGTAGTGTTAGTGTTAGTGTAGTGTTAGTGTAGTGTTAGTGTAGTGTTAGTGTAGTGTTAGAGTAGTGTTAGTGTAGTGCAGGCTCAATGACAGAAAAACAAACATAAACACGAGACTCGAAATGACAAATGAATCTAATTATAGTTCGTGAATTTAGTGAAGCATTTGGTATGTTCCAGCTCAAAGGGGAGCGAGTTCCAATCATTTGGTTCATGCACCGCTAAAAATCCGCAAGCCAAAGCTTTTGAGGAGGATAGTATTATGTCGACTAGTGGCTATTACAGAAATTCTTCCGAATAATAAGAAACAAAATTATTTAACTGTAAATAGGTTTAAAGCTTCATGAATGCTAATTAAAACAATAGATGCACACGGTTCTCGAAATCGGCTTCAACGATTTTCCTAGAAATTTGTCATTTGATGTATATGGTTAGGAAAAGAATGACTAGATTGTTGGCCACGCTAGGGAACTCTAGTTTTACCGTAAAAATTTTTCAAAGTATATAAAAGTAATTTAAATTTGGCTAGAGGGCTAGAAAATACTTATCTTGAACAGGCTTTGTGTCTTCGGGTATTTCCGCATGTAGGCCCTATTCATTCAAAAGTTATATTACTGTCCAGAAACATTGCGCACACCGTCTTCAAAGTGCAGATGTAAAGGTCGAGAAAGTTCCTGTTTGTTTAAATCTATCATTCATTAGTTATTAAGAGCAAATAATCGCTCTACAAGTATAGGCTGTAGAAAGGAGGTATTATATTTTTTGTTACAAAAAATAGGATTTTAAAATATTTTTTTTGTTACAGAACAAATAGAATGGGTTAGTTTAACTTTAAAAAGAAATTTTGTTTTGCGATTAGAAATGTGTAATATCCAATAGTCTGTATAATTTGTGTTAATTAGCATTCATGAACCTTTAAACCTATTTACAGTTAAAGAATTTTATTTCTTTTCTTTTTCCCCCAAAATTACTTTTCATATAACCCTCTTTTAAACTTTTGTAACAAATTCTTCTGCTAAAAACGACTGTTAGATCTAATTATTAGCTCTATTATTATAAAAATCGTAATTATTGGTTTCGGAGAAGTAGATATTGTGGAACAGTCAATCATGACTGCAGCCTCAGAAGTCCTTATCTACTTGTTTTGTTGTCCTTTAAGTTGTGTATGAAACATTGACCTAACTACACAAAAAAAACTGAATACAAAAAAAGACGTTAATAAGTAATTACGATTTATAAAGAAAGCAATCCAACTCCACAACCTATGACCACTGGTCATAGAAGGCATGATATCAAATACAATCAAGTTGGACCAAAATACGCGAACAAGTGGCTGAGTAGCATAAACACGGTAGCCAAACGGAAGGTCCCGAGCTCGGTACCTGATGGAGGCTATGAGTCTTTCATTCGATATGAGTTCGATTTCCTCTGAGCATAGTTGCACGAGATCAAAGCGCACAGACCATGCTTATTGTGAGTGGCGTCGCGACCGTGGCGCGAAGGGACTCATTGCGCCCTGGCCCGTGACTAATAAGAGCCCATTGAAAGATTGTCATCAGATCCTGTAGTAAGACGTACATTCATTGAGTGTTGTAAAATGTACTTGTAACTTACACTTGCAGAATTGAGCGTCATAAACTATTACATGTACTTGTAAGCTACACTTACAGAATTGAGTGTAAAAATTTAAAAAAAATCAATTCCCGTTTCAGATCATGTGTCTTATAGGGCAGATGATGTAAAGGTCATCTGCTTCTGTGGCCGACGGTCAACGAGGGTGTCATGTGTCCAGCACAATGACCAACAGCCATTACATGTCCCCAACTAATGTCAGGGTGGACTCAGTGGCACCCTAAAGATCCCGGCATTAAAAATCCCAGACTTCACCAGGACTCGAACCCGGGAACTCCCCGGTTCAGAAGCCAAACGCTTTACCGCTCAACAAACGAGGGGGGAGAATTTGAACCCTCCGAGCCCCAATTAAGAGAGGCCCCTGAATGAGTGTTTTTTTACATTAAATATTAAATATTATGAAAATTGCAGGGGCTCCCAAAGAGGTCCCCCCCCCCCGGGCAACAAAATGATGAAAAATTCCTAGCTACGCTCCTGAGTACATTTATATTTATTCTATTGTGTATTTAGTTGGGAATTCAGAATGAAGTATTAGGGTTGTATAATTTAAAGCATGTAATTGTTTATATATATATATAAAAACTTGTTCTAAATAACTCCACGAATATTGAAGATTCACATAAAATGAAAAGAATATTTATGCATGCTTATAGGCTCAACTAAACAAAGACTGTTACCACTAGAAGCACCTTCTTAGGTTACAATCACCAAACCTACATACCAACACATGTAACAATCAATCACCAAACCTGCACACCAACACATGTAACAATCAATCACCAAACCTACATACAAACACAAGTAACAATCACCAAACCTACATACAAACACAAGTAACAATCACCAAACCTACATACAAACACAAGTAACAATCACCAAACCTACATACAAACACAAGTAACAATCACCAAACCTACATACAAACACAAGTAACGACTATGTACATACGAGATCAAACACACATTAGAAACAACATAGCACATAACAAAAATTAGACATGGAACTCACAGTTTCCGAGCACAGTTTTTACTCTGCACCCGGCGCCCTTTCCACGTACCAACTTGTAATTAGCACCTCAGTGCCCTTTCCACTAGACCCCGCCCCTCTACGTCTCATTCTACATAATGTGCCCCACGTGTTGCCAGGACGTCAAGTTGAATGTGTGGACACACACGTTACGTTCCATTAATCGCACTGACATAAGGAACAGAATACTAATTGTCTTTGAAGTCTATAACAATTTTTGAATTCGCTAAAATAACTACAAGAAAGAGTAGTTGAATTTTGTATAAATATATTGATAGAAGACTTGTCTGTGTCAATGAATCAATCAACCAATCAATCGATTTGTTTTTAAATGAAGTAATTTTTATGAACTGATCAATAACATTTACATTTAATAAATCAATTATTTATAGTTTATCTATCTATCTATCTATCTATTTATCTATCTATCTATCTATCTATCTATCTATCTATAGATCTATCTATCTATCTATCTATCTATCTATCTATCTGTCTGCCACTCAGTCAGTCAGTCTGTCTGTCTGTCTAGCCATCATCCATCCTTCCTCCATCTATTTATTACCTAAACCTTCCAAGGAAAAAAAATTATTTATAGTTCATTCATATCAAACATTTCATTCAAATGTTTTGCTGAGATATATAGGGAGTGCAGAATGACGTTCAGTTTGGCGCAAAGACATATCTTATTATAGTATCTTTGTTTGTAGTTAAAGTGTGCTCATTATCTGGCGACCATGGAGATAGGACCGGACAATTAAGTCTTGATCTTTCCATCCATTCTATGTATGGCGCCCCCAGCGCCACTCAACGCCTTTTTTTTTCTGTCCTCCCCCACCCTCTCTTCGCATCTCCTCAAATCTCCTCCATGTGAGTACAGGCCCCCGAGGCGGTGATATGATCTATAATTAGAAGCGTTTTGACGAAGGGGTGGGGGTGGGGGAGGGTGTTGGTTGCTGAGGAGAGGAGGGAGTAAGTAGGGTTGGGGTGGGGAGGTGGGGACGTCACCGAGGCCAACACTTGGCGCCCCCGTAATGAAGCGATTATGAACCGTTTGAAGACAACTTGAACATCGCCAAAAGGATGTTGGGAGACTTTCCCCTCCAACTTTTGGCTTGCAGGCCAAATATTAGTGTCCTGTTTCAGCACTTGACCAAAGGGACAAGTAAAACCAAAGGGCACAAAGAATGACCCATCTCTTCCTTCTCCCCCCCCTTTTTTTCCCTCAGTCTGAAAAAATCTTTGGATTGAACTAGCAGAACATTTTACAGAACAGAACAGCTGGTGTCGTGTGGATCTAACTATAGTGTATTTATGGTGCTAACAAAAAATCCAGCAAGTAGAAACTATGAAAATACGTTACGATGGTCCCAGGTTCAAACCCTGCCCACCGCCGCCGTCCTCCAACGTCTTAGGACGTGATTGAACTTAGACGTAATAAATTGTTCATTTCTTAAAACCTGCTAGTCAAAAGGTTACACAAATTTTAGTTGGGTGCCAGTTCACCCTCCTTAAAATGTCCCAGTTGTTTCGTTTAGAATGGATGTTTTCTTCTGTTGTCACCCTTTGACCCAGATGCAATCTGTAAGTGAAACCTGGTCATTGCTGACTGCAATTGGTGGATTATAAACAAATAGAAATTTTAAAAATACAAATGCAGTTTTTTTTTTTTTTTTTTTTTTTTTTTTTTTTACAATTTTTTCTATTAGCTTACAAACTCTTCTTGGGTTCAACATGGAAACTGGACATTGGGCACTGGGTGGACAATCATCTTGAAAACGGCTCTAACAATTTGGATAGAAATTTAACAGCTTAGAACTATTTTGGAGGAAACAAGATACTAAACTGGCCAGACAGGGAAAACTCTGGTTTGACAGTTATCATTTTTTCCGAATATAATCATCTTAAAATTGAATTTGATCTGGGGATCTATATCTTGAACACACCTCAATGGAAATTCTTCCATGTAGTCCCTAAGGAATCAAATACAACAAACACTCAGGAACATTTTGGCATATCACCAAACTGGAATCCACTACACCCATCTCTAACTAGATCTAGTATTCTTGTTTAGACTGCTGACTTGTAATGTTACCATTATATCACCAAACTAGAATTTAAATACTTTGAGTAGTTGTATACACGGGTGCACCAGGATTTTTTGCGGGAAGAGGAATGGTGTGCACCCTTTGACAGTTTGAACAATTTGACAGTAAGTATAATTAAAAAACAAATTTAGAAATCTAATCCATTAGTTCGGAATTGTCAAAATGTTGGGTGTATTTGGCGAAGCGTTATTTAATCTGCATAACAGCATCGCAATAATTGATCAAAACACTGGATTAGTTTATTGGCTTTTGATAACATTTCAACACATGTAATACACACACATATGTAATACAAACACATGTAATACACACACATATGTAATACAAACACATGTAATACGCACACACATGTAACACACACACACATCTCGATGAACGCCAACGGTTCTTAAGTCTTTAACTAGTTATCCTACATTGACGCCCGAATTTCATCGTCAGAAACCTGATCTGGACTCGGCTTGCAGCAGAGCAGATGGTTAACCTAAGAGCCTGGCCGAGATAGCGAAAAATGAAGACATAGCAGGCGACAGCCACTGCTCTCCACCACCACCCCCTCTCTAAATGGAGCGCTCGTCTCTCTGGAGATGTCCAACGTTGTGTTACCTTGTGACGGCTGATCATCTCTTCAGATGTAAATCTGTTGCCCTGACCCTTTCTTTCTTAGGGCGTGATCTTTTGATCTTTGGGCGTGATCTTGAAATCAGTGGGCGTGCTCTAATGCTCATCTGGGCGTGGTCTGATGACCTGATAACGTCACACGCTGCTAAAGAAAAAAAAATGATGTAACGCAAGATGGTAACTTAAGCAGTGAAATCTCCGTCAAATGTAATGAGAGCTCTATCAATCAAAAACCATCGTAGCATCTCCTAGACCGTAGGTATATTATTGTCATTGCAAAGATTCAATCAATATCTAAAGGGCGCGATATTCTATTTCTCATAATTTCTATTTACCATACATTGAAGCAATATATATATATAATATATATATATACATATAATATATATATATATTTATATAATCAACACCGCCTTCAAAATCAAAACATCCTGTATGTTGTAGCGAAGCAGAAGCCACGAAGAAATACAACCCCCCATCAAAGACTTCCAATCGCTCCCCCAGAGAAAGGAAAGACGTCTATTTTCAAACTCAGTGTGGAAGAAATGCCAAAACAATAACTTAAGCGAATTCAAACATTTGATTTCGTCCCATTCAGATCTGGCTCCCACGAATTGAATCGTATTGTATGTTGTATTCTCAGCATACAAAAGCTTGAGAATCTACATCCTCTATTTGTTTAAAAAAAAAAATAGGTTTAACTTTATTAAAGTAAGCGCTTTATCTGGCCATTTTCGTCTAGCGTTACACCTTGGAAATTCTAAGCCCAGACTTTTTGTTACCTCTCAATAGAGTTTTAAAGACTAAACTTCAACGTTCTGTATAATTGTGTATCTTAACACTGAATGTATTCGTTAATTCCGAAGAATATTATGAATTTAACATCGTATCATAATGTTTACGCGATACTTGCTGTATTCCATAAGATGTAAAAACAGTTAAATATATTAAGTCATAACAGTTAAAGAAACAACGGCTAACTTCGATCTGAGAATTTTAAAAACATAATGACAACGACTTCGATTCCGAAGGTTTCGGATGATTGCAGCGATGCACATGACTACTGAAACCCAACTGCGACCTACATAACTTGCCACAACTAAAGCAGACAAAGCCGATGTCCGACGGAGGTCTATTTAAGTTTTCTTTTCGTCCTCTGAGTGTATCTATGGATAGGGCTTGTTTTGGGCCTCAAATGTGTGCCCCGAGGACTTCGTCAGATCTCTTCAGCTGCAATATCAACTCTAAATAGATACATTTTATGTTTATATGGCACATCAGTTTGATTTAGATGAATCGAGGCCCAACTATAGGGCGTAGCCGGTGGTAAAATCTAACAGACTAAATTAAATGGGAACTTTTTTTTTGAAGGGTAACAACACAATTAATTTGCAATGTCAATTGTAAAAGGCTCGCTTTGTGCACGCTGTTATCAACACGCGTTTAATTAACAAACGTTGAAGACCGGGGTCAAGGCAAGTGATTATTCATATTTGAAAAATTGAACTAATTACACTGGTCCCCTCGATACGTTTACATTGTATTATACTTCATACAAACCCTAACACTAATCCTTATATATGTGCGAACGAAACGAACTGGAAAGGTAGAGGGGTATTTATTTTCAGGCGATAGAAAACTAAACTTATGATTAACGATTTGGTTGACAAAAGAGAAAGGAAAAAAGTAAAGAAAACCAAAAGAAAACAAATGTAACCCTTTTTCACTTATTTTGTTTTATTTGTTTCGTGTAGAACTTAATTTCTAATTCTAATTAATCAGTGTCTCGAAGATCAGCCCACTTCCGCCAAGGGCAGGCTACTCGAGCACAGAGACGACAGAAGACAGGCGTGACCTACTAGATCTAGGTGGAGCTGAGAGAGAAGGATGTGTAGTTATCTCCACCTCTTACATTCACTTTCTCTTTCATTTGAAACCCTGACCTCCCCCCCCCCCCTATCTACATTTCATAAAAGTAAATCTACCATTCTCTATCCCTCTCTCCAGCCCCAAATTTTGATTGACCACGCAACATGTCTGCCCACTGGGTGACGGATAAATGTCACCATCACGCGACGTAACGTATTGGTGGCTACACCTTGTTAAATGGGCGCGTAAATTAAAAGATGAGTGTTGGTGCAGGGGACTATAAGTAGCTACCTTTGTGACCAAATTAATGCACCACGACATTTGACACGAAAGTCTCTCTCTCTCTCTCTCTCTTTCTCTTTCTCTCTCTCTCTCTTTATCCTTCCACCATCCATCCATTGATCAATGCTTTTATCTATCTATCTATCTATCTATCTATCTATCTATCTATCTATCTATCTATCTATCTATCTATCTATCTATCTATCAATATATCTGTCTGTCTGTCTGTCCGTCCGCCCATCCATCCATCCATTTATTTATACATCCATCCATCTAACCATCACCTTTATCTACATCATCTCTTCATTATCAATTCCACTATGCTCTTATCTATCTGTGTAAGAGATAGTAAAGTTGCCAAACATCGAAGCCATCTTTATTTTTGTTCATTTAATCTCGTAATCTTATTGTGACCCTATCTACCTACAAAATATACATTCTCGTTACTATATTTGAGTAGTATTTGTACATTCGCATATACATATAGGGATTGTCTTAGATCCCAACTATTAGTGAAGAGTGCATTATTCCACGATGCAACGGAGACTCAACTGTGACCAACCTATTTGGCCACCATCGACACAGACAAAGTTGTTGTCTCCATTGGGTCAACTTACTCACTTTTTTCGCTCACTCGCAAGTATAATTATATAAGCACATAATTAGATATAAATAATTTAACATGGGAACAGATGTAATATAACAAGGTATAAACTTACGTGCGAGCACATCTATACATCCATTGTATCAACATGACGTATTTATCTTTATGGTGATATGCGCACACAAGTAGACATACTTCTTATAATGCACACATATAAAAACATACACAAGCCACACACTTGAATACATTTTTCACCATGGTCTAAAATATCTACACAAAATTTACGTCTTGCCATTAAGTCCACGTGTCAGTGACAGACGTTCCCCCCCCCTTTCTTTTTCCCCATTTATTAAGTCCTCCTTTTTGGTATACACACATATGTTCCATAACTCCCCCCCCCCCCCAAACCCCGCTTCTAAACGACAATCGTCTTAGCGACTGAATCCCGGCCTAAAATATTAATTAGACAGGACACCTCAACTCTACGCCACATATCTCTTCCCCATCCCCATCCCCTAGACTCTACCTCTTCCTATACTTAACTATCTTCATTTTTTTTAAAGCTCCCAGTGTTGTTGAGTGTAAATATAGTGTCGAGCCAGAGGTCCTTAAGACCCTTGACCAAAGGGAAGGATTTTTATCTAGATTCATATAGTCTCACATCAACTGAAATCACGGCTCCTTGGTCCAAGATAAGTTTTACCGACGAGGCCGAAGGCCGAACGTTACGAGGGATTCATTCGTATTCCTACACTGTACCACCACTTATAAAATAAGACCACTGATATGCGTGCGACCCCGTGAGGAATCTAGCGGCGAATGGCACATACTTATCGAGATTTTCTTTATTTACTAAATGCAATGCACACTGATACTGTGTATAGAATGGTTTCTTTTCTCTGCGCCTATCTTCTTACACGTTATCACAAGGGAACCACGATGAGTATCCTCTTAAAGCTCACCAGATGTGTTTACAAAAATAGCTTTACTTTTACAATTAATTTGAAGGTTAAGACAACTTTTAAAGAAAAAACAAATTAAGGCCCAAAACATAGATCTACATCTAAATCTACTTTATGCTTTTTGTTATGTACATGTTTGTTTGTAAACAATTTAAGATGTTTAGAAATTCATACCAGCAACAATTAAATAAATGTTTCAATATTTTTTGAGAACCCGTTTTCTATTGTGTTTTTAAATCATAAAACACAAATTAGAATTTATCACATTAAATTCAGTCACACTACAAATATGCCCTGTTCACCATGTTTCAACCCCTCGTGCCGCCACTGCGCGGTGCCACCTCTTCCGTCAGTCAATCCTGAATTTCTCTCCTCTGGCCATTCTACAAATCTTAATCGACTATGAATATTCATGACTCCCCCCGCCTTCTCCTCTTAGTTTGCCTACTTCTTTCTAGCTGACTGTCTCTCGCTCACTCTCTCCTTCTGTCCATCTGATCATCCCTATCTCCCATACATCTGCAACTCTCACCCCCCTTCCTTTTTTTTTCCTCCCTATGTTATCAACGCACCAAGTGGTAACTGCCCCCCTCTGCCTCTAACTAGTTACCTTCCTCATCAACATGGGACGAGCATGTCTCTATTGACTCCAGACCAGGAGATTCGCAGCTGGGTATGAGTCTTTGGAAAGATATGTTCTACATCTAGGAGAGGCACGAAGGGGGATGTCCAACTTAGGTGGGCAGGAAGTGGGATGTTGGACCCGCAAACAGGGAGCCTTTAGTTCGCTTCTTCATGTTGGTTGTTTATGAGAGAGAGTGAAAGTGAGAGAGAGAAAGAGAGAGAGAGAGTAAGCAAGAGGAGAGGAAGATAAGTACAATACCATATTTTTATCACCGTTGCAGTGTCCGTCTCTTCATTGGTCAGTTAGTCATACGTCATACTTACTATGTCCTTATCGGTGTGTCCTCACTCTCTCTCTCTCTCTCTCTCCATCTCTCTGTCTCTCTCTTATTCTCTTCCTCCGTTATTCTTTTTCTATCTTTTTCTTTTGTTTTTCTCTCTCTATCTCTCTCTTACTCTGTCTCCCTCTCTCTTTCTATCTCTTACTCTCTCTTTCTCTTTCCCTTGCCCTAACTTTCTCTCTCTCTCTCTCCCTTTTATTTTTATAAATAACTAGATCTATGTCTTAACAAATTTCCTTCTTCACCTGCAAACCTCTTCCCTAAAGTGTAGAGGATGGGCGGGTGCTGGAGGTGGGAGGGGGAGGATGAGGTGTGAATGTAGAAACAGTGAAATCAAGATTTATCACCGCTACGTTTTCCGAGTTTTATTACTAGTTAGATAAATTTCATTATTAATGCCCACACAATTATTAATTAGTATAATTATTCCACTATTTGTGTACGACTTGCTAGCTCTAACATGACCCGCTACGATTTACAAGTTTATTATAGAATTTCATAATGTAATTACTTTTTTTTTCTATCAAACTCTAAATCTTTTTTTGTTTATTTACCTAGGAAAGTTCTAAAAAGAAGTAGCTATTTTTTATTGGTTATTTTGTAAATATCTATATGTATATTTCTTTATTGCAGACATCGAATGCACCCCTATGTTTTTCCTTAAAAACTGACCCTACCCAGTACGGGAGTCCTATATGTCTTGAATTCTCTCTCTCTCTCCCTCTCTCTCTCTCTCTCGTCTCACTTCCAGGTCAGCATAATGTCTTGTTTTGCATAACTAGGAGGAGGAGGGGGGGGGGAGAGAGGAACAAGCCGTTAGCACAAGAGCATTTATCTGTAAAAAAAATTTTAACAAACAAGACATCGTTGACACCGAAAACACACAAAAAACTTTGGACTTTGCATTACAAAACAAAAGTGTGTGTAAGTGTTTAGTGTGTGTGTTTATTCTCTTTATTCATTAACCGTTTGCGCTACAATGAACTTTTACATAGTGGAATATAATATCGTGATGATCAAGTGCTTCCATTGTGCAGCAACACTACACACAGATGTCAGAGCAGATTGGTAGAGTCGTCATAACTTGTTCAGAATTATTTCTAACTAGAAATTGCCTAAAAGGCTTTGCGTAATAGCACTTCATTTGTTCATTTCTGGAATTACGATTTCCGTAACTATGCAGTGACAACAGTAAATATGATAGCAGCAATATCACAAGTATTTAGGTTAATTTTTTGTTTAACGCCATGTATCTGTATGTTATCTATTAACGGTCTCAGAATCTAGATCTAGATAGCATGTTTTTGTATTATCTTCGACGTTAGGATAGCATTTGTTTAGGCTAAATGAGAAATTATTCAAATATTAAGAAGCTAATAAATAAAGTGTACCGGTACGTTATTAAATCAAGGTACTTATTCTACTAATATGCACACTATTTAGAATGCTCATAAGACCTGTACTTCATATTTTGGATCCTATTATTGTCTATTAAATTATTTTTTTATTACCAACTATTTGATATATTACAAAAATACATTCTCTAATTAAAATAAAACACGGTGAAAGTAAAATATATATTTTTAAAAATCTACTCAGAACAGTGGATATTGGATTCTGGATTTCCAATGGATTGTTGCAAGTGTCTCAAATCACTACGCGTCACAAAAACGAATTGCCAAGGATTATGAAGGCGATGAAAGTGCTCAGTCGTCCGAAGGAACAAAGAAATAGTTCAATGCTAAACCTGAAGACAAGATTTAAACTCCACTCCGTGAGCTTAAGTTTTCTTATGGAGTAAAGAACTGAACTTTGAGTGTGAATATGAAGTGAATATGATGTCTTTATTAAGAATATGAGTGCGGAACCTAGATCTAAGGTTTGTAAATTAAAAAAAAAAATATCTAGGTCAAAAGATGACATTGTACCATGTATGTAAATGTCAAGAGTTTAATTTAATTCTCTTCATTATCAACACTATGCCAGCGCCAAAAACTAATTTTTGATTTATTGTTGAGACGGTTTCCTATTAAAGATAGATAATCTTGCATATTGTTTTAATGTTTTCTGTTATTGAAGTTTATCTTTTTAAGTCTGGTTGACGATTCGGAACGTCAGGATTGTTCCATTGACTAGAATCACTAAATCGCGAATTTTGAGCTCGTTTGGTCATATGCTCCATTTTGGGTCTTTTCACTAGTTAGTGATTTAGGGTTTTTGTTTTTGTTGTTAGCAGATTGACAATTACACTACAAGTTCTTAAAATAGATATTTTGAGTCAAAAATGTTTGTTGTGTAGCTTCTGCAGAAATCAGCCTGTAGTTTTCATTTTCTTGAAGATACTGTAAGCTATTACGCAATATAAATAATGAATGAATGAATGAATGGATTAATACATCTAAATTTACGTTTATAGTCTGACACTTCACAATTCTACACACTTACTAATCTGACGCTGTGTCGACGTAAATGTATCAATGTCTATTGGAGTACGTATATTTAGAATGTCTGTAGTACGGTCTGTGACATCGGAAAGCATTTGATTCGTATTTTTATTTTAGGGCAATACATTCTTTCTTTTTCCATCTCTTGTTTATTGTATACACTTATTGCATCATAAATAACACTATATATTTACTTTCCAAGGTATATATATATTAATATAAATATATAATATGAATGTATGCACAGCTACACTGTATGTTCAATAATCATCCTTGGTATTTATATATTATAGATATAAGAAACCAACATTACCATTCATAGGAATATCTGTGAGAAATTCTCTACAAGGAAAGCTTAAAACTCTATTGCATTTTTATATTGATTTTTTAAAAAGCTAAATTTGATCACGGATTGATTTGTCATATAGTAAGTCATATGAAATATCTATTGTTATTGTGGTACCGCCCAACAGTAGATTAAATTAATCATTCCAAATATTGAATCCTACAACTGTTACATTATTCTTCTTTCATTTCGTTATTTCTCATCATGAAATAGTTTTATAAGTGTTTTCGTTACCACTAAAAGTTGACACAAACACACACAATAAAATGAAAAAAAAACCCACCTGAAAATAATAATATACATATCATAACGAATAGGATATAACACTGTAGCTATGTGGCCAGGTCAAATCTAATACTAAAACCATATAGCTAACATTAACTTTCTAATATCTATCTATCTATCTATCTATCTATCTATCTATCTATCTATCTATCTATCTATCTATCTATCTATCTATCTATCTATCTATCTATCTATCTATCTATCTATCTATCTATCTGTCTGTCTGTCTGTCTGTCTGTCTGTCTGTCTGTCTGTCTGTCTGTCTGTCTGTCTGTCTGTCTGTCCACCTCTCTTTCTCTGTATATATATATATAGAGATAGATAGATATAGATAGATAGATATAGATATATATAGAAATATATATATAGATATATATATATACTGTGCATTTTTGTTGTAAAAGTCCTGTATATATATATATATATATATATATATATATATATATATATATATATATATATATATATATTATATATTATATATTTACAGAGAAAGAGAGATATATTAGATCGACAAACAAACAGTTTCTGGATCAATTATTGAAGTCTAAAACAATAAACTCTACAACTGATTACTGCTTAAAAAATAAGAAAAACAAAACATCAAAAGAATAACTAAACCCTAGACCATGTATGATTATTGTAATAGAACTACTTGACAACAAATAGATCATGTATAATCCATCACTTTACTTAAATAAGCTCTCAAAAAATTGGCTTTAACTCCGGGCCAAATCAAATACATTTTTTGTTATCAACGTCAAAAACTGCAAACCCCCTCCCCCCCCCCCCTTATTTCCCTCTGACGAATGCGTTTTAATCTTGAACATTTTTCTAGCAGCGCTAATACCGCAAACAAAGCGGAGACAATGCTGCGCATTTATTTCATGATTAAGCTGAAACATTTCGCATGTCTGGATTGATAATTGAGAGATAGCGCTTTGATGTCTTGAAATAGTAACATACTCCTACACAATTGAAGGTATTTTATTTATCAACAGTTTGCTCTATTTCAAAATCTCTTTCTATTTGAAACGTAAAACTGGAGTTCATTTTCACAGGGTTAATGAAATCTTTACAATGAGGTTTGAGGCTCGTGTAAGTTTTGCAAATATGTTCTTAAGTAACACAGACCTCAGAATGTCTTCAGAAAAAATGTCCATTTGTTAGACCATGATTACAATCCAAAATAAAGAAAGGAAAATTCTCCTTTAAGAACTTGCCGTCTATAAGAATGATACTCTTTATATGGCCGAAGGATAACGTGGGTGTCATGTGGCTAGCACACTGACCAACTGCGCTCACTTTACCCAGTTATGTTTGGTAACCATTAGAGTTGGGTGGAGTGTCATCAAAATCCCGAAATTCATAATCCCAGTTTCACCGAGACTTGAACCCAAAGTCAAAACTGAATGTTGTGGTAAGTAAAAACGTAACTTTTCGGATTAAGATTTTGAGAATTACTTAAACACAGACTTTAGATTGTTATTCTGGCCGAAATTGGAGCTTACTTCAACCTTCAATGATGCTTTTTGTTTTTTAATGTCTTTTATTTACGTTGACGGATCCAACTGAAATTCCCTCACACCCTCACGCGCCACTGTTGATATCAACGAGCTTGACTTATTTAAAATATTCTTACAAATCTACAACAACAGGTTTTGGTTGCTTAAAAAAAAGTTTTTATTTTCCTCAGATACAATTTAACCAGACTCTATTTTAAGGACGGAAGGGAGGGAAACAAATCAGATTACTAAATGCCTACAAAACCAAATGTTACTTCCAGTGAACTATGTTCACTACACCTGGGGATCAAAACCTTTAAACCACTTCTCTTTATTTCCTCTTAGATAAGACCCGTTCTGCTTCGCTTGATCCTAAAACCTTTTGAAGCCAAATATTAATAATAATAATAATCGCTAGCACATAAGAGAAGGAGGGAATTAATTCAAAAGCTAATCTGATTTTATTTTCTTTTGTTCATTTTCCGCAACACCCCCCCCCCCCCCGTCCTGACCTGGATGCTGTATTGTAGAGCTGATCGCACGTGAGTGAAACAACGCTGGGAGAGAGAGAGAGAGAGAGAGAGAGAGAGAGAGAAAGAGGAAGGATATAAGAGCGGTAAATCATATTCCAACTTAGATAAAAACAAATATGGTAAAGACTGTATATTAAAAGTTGACCCTGTCTAATGAGTTTCTGTCTCAAGTCTTACAATTACTAAGGAAAACGTTGCCAGAGTTGGCAATATTTAAATACTAGGCACGTTCCCCGTCTTTCTTGGAAATAGCATCAACACTCGGTTACCTTTTGTCAAATTGTTATCTTGACCGTAGCTTTCAAACATAAATGTGATCTAAACAATTTATTACAACGTTATACCCTCATTTATATCTTTATATTTTCACTCAACACTCATTTATATGCTGGTCTAATGACACCCTCGTTAATCGTGGGCCACCGAAACTCCGTCTGCCGTATAGATGGTTAGGTCTGAAAAGAACTACTATTACTACTACAGGGCAGATGCTGTTTCTGTGGCCCACGGTTAACGAGGATGTCATCAGACCAGCACAAAGGCACAAAGACCAGCACAAAGGCTAACCGCCTTTAGTTTACCCAATTAACTGTCAGGCACCGATTTGAGTTTTATATGAGAATGTATGAATGTACATTTCATTAACGTTACATGCAATCATGATTGTAAAACAAATTTCATTTATGAAAAAAAAAAAACATATATCACTATTATTATTTTGTTCAGTATAGAAAATGTCGATCATTTTTATCTACCTAAATTTTATCCTAAATCATTATTTTTAAAATACTGGGGAGGTTTCATACTAATTAGAATCTATTATTTACTTATAATTTTAATGAAGCTTGAAAAGGCTCATAAAGTAAAAGCTACTGGTTAAATGTGAAAGGTATGCCAAGAATAAGAAACAATTTTGTCGTCTTTAAAACACACATACAGAGAAAGAAACAGATATATATACAAATGTTAAAACCTAATTGAATAAGCATATCTCTTCCTTCTCAATAACACAAATGGCTACACGTTGCTCAATCATATCTTAATCTAGGGCTTCAACAAACCCTCGGGGTCCCCCACGAATTGGTATAACACAAACTCTCTTTAGTATCCTTTATTTTTGCTTAAAGTTATTTTAGTCTGCTTACGTATACATAAACCTCTACCAGACGTATGTCTACTGCTAAATACAAAGTCCACGGTAGTGAGATTTTGTTTCATTGTTCAAACTATCGAACTGATCGTATCAATACTCAATAGCCAATCACAGGGAAATGGCTTCATGACCTTGTTTCTCAATAGCGGAAAGTAGAAAAAAAGATCAAAGTCTACTTGTGGGATACCTCGCAGCTTAAACCCTCCCTGACTGACACTTATTGTTCAGAGTCTGGCTCGTTACATTGGCATACGTGAAATGTTGGAATCATGTCCGTAGTGAGGGTCTCTCCCCCCCCCCCCCTCCAGCCCTTCTATTTTAAATGCCCCATTCACTCCCACACATAGTAAGCTCTGACCAACGGATCGATGGCGTAGGCAATGAACAAAAAATGGAGAGAATAGAATATAGACAGTTGTAAATTGAGTACAACCAGGTAAATACTAAAATAGTAACAACTAGATTTTAAAATCTTATTTAAAATTATGACTTCATATTAAATAAGAAAAATAGAAACAAAAATACATTCAAAAAAATAAATAAATGTCGTTTGCTGGCACTTCTGGCACCATAAATACTGTTTGCTGGCACTTCTGGCACCATAAATGCTGTTTGCTGGCACTTCTGGCACCATAAAATATCACCGCTGTATTTTTGACATCATAAATGTCACTGTGGTTATGTTTTGATGCTGTGATATTATTGTCGGTTTATCTATGTAGGCGTGGTGGTGACATTGGGTTCATATTATAATACACAGAATAAGGAAGTGACACTTGTTGTAGCAGACACAAATAAGTTTAATTTAAGTAATAACACCACATAGTGAATATGATACACAATTCAATTCAGGAATGACCAGTATTAATCCTCTTTAGAAATATGGCGAATAAATAATAACTTTGTAACTAATCTATAACCAACTTCTTTAAATAACTAACTAACTATATCAAGTGACTCTATCAAGTGCTTGCTACCAACTCCCTATATTGACTGACTGCGCTTAACCCTGGTTCACTTAAGGTCAAAAGTGTTCACCTTAGGGCAACATGAGTTGTGAATAACATTCACAATATAGAAATAACATTCACAATATAGAAATAACATTCACAATATAGAAATAACATTCACAATATTGAAATAGGGCTTCTACACTATGGCACCAACTTTGAGGTGGTGACAGGTATATAAAGGAAAGAACTGCACATTTACAACCCCATATCTGAAAACTAATATTATTTCCCGTTTCTATTTCGAACAAATTTAATAGTATTACTGCTAGATAATTAGCTAATTGTCTAAATTTTTTTTTGATCAATAATTTGTTAGGAACAATGAATAATTGCGCAGAGTTTTAACTTGATCGGAGAATGGGATGCGCAAGAAATGAAGAGTACAACAATTTTTACCACACAGACATACGGACAGAATGAGTTGATATAAGCGTTGTTAAAAGAAAACTAGGATGAAATTCAATATTTTAATTGTCATTTAAAAAGACACAAACATTTGTTGAAATGAGAAGTCCTATTAATAAATGGATGCCCAAAATGCGTCCTCGTACACAGACACAGATGCACAAACTAATCTATAGCTAAACAATGGTGTACAGAAATGCAAATGCGTGTCCACAATACTAGATATAGCTGTATATGTTGTGCGAAAACTTCGTTGAGATTTCTTTTAGAAAATAGTTTGAATTGAATTCTTTTCATTACCTAGTTTATATCAAGTTAGTCCGTCTGTGTGTCTGTCTGGTCAAAATCTTGTACATGTTATTCATTTTTTATTCATGTTTAACAGTTGACTACCCTCTCTTTTTTTCTTTCTCTTTTCTAAATCTTTGGGGGTTTTTTTTTGTAATCTTTAAAAATACGTTCAATTTAATTATAATTTTTGAAAATATTTTTTTTTGTTCTGATGTCCTTAATAAAAATAAAATAATTTTGATCATATGCACTTTAATTTGCTTCTCTATTATTATTTTTTTCACCTATGGCAGCTGTTCCCAGCTGTAGCTGTAGTAAGAAGTTAACCTAATTGCACTTTACTATCTATTATTAAAGTAACAACATTAAAATGTATGACTCTGAGCATTGCCGACACCAATATGGTGAACAAGTCTTTTATGAGATAATGTGTTTCAAGAGACAATAGATCTATCCAATAGGATCAAATGACGAGTCCTGTCTGATGTTATCAATTGTAACAATTTGTTACATGCCACCTCCCACTTCCGCCCTCGCTTGTTATTGTTAACGTTGTTATTGTTTTGTTATTTTTTATGGCTCACAACATTTCGGTTTCTTTTGTATCCCTCAGGTCTCGGGCAGGATGGATGACGTCAACCATTCTTACTAAGCTTTGGGTTGATTAGCAAGACAATACCGCCCCAACCCCTTGATCTCAATTACAAAATTACAAGAGACATTAGCCTGGATATACACTGGAAGTCGTCGTAGGTTCCATTTCTCATCTTACAACGTTAGAAACACACTTCGATTCCAGAATCGTTCTAGAGGATACACGACACTTCAAATACCATCAGAAGTTTCCTCGGATACATCCAGCAGAAACTGGAATATTTTCTTAAAAACATTTTTTTTTCTCCAAATATTTTAATGACTCTAAAGATCTAGATTCTTCAAGATTTTGGTCGATGGTCTAAATTTCCCCCCCCCCCCCCCCCCTCCGGCTTCTTGCGTCAACTACGCCAACTCTGGAATCATTATCGTTTTTCAATTTACCTCTGGTGGAGCCAGTCCGAAACCTTGAGATCCAAGGCTCTGCCAGGCCCAGAAACAAGAGCTTAACTGGAGACTCTTGGAATAAGAGCGTAGCTGGAGACTCTTGGAACAAGAGCGTAACTGGAGACTCTTGCACCAACGGGAAAACCCCTAATGGTGGTTTTCCCAATTCTTGTGTGGATTTTATAAGCTCAAACAGTCTGGAGATAAAACGGTTCAACAAAATGCCTGCAAAAGGTGAGTTCCAACTTGAAGAACATAAAATAGTTTCAGAATGATTTTTATGTTTTGTATTTGGTAAATTGCATCTCAAAACATATAACGTTTCAACAGTCAATTACAAATATGTAGGTCAGTGAATAAGTTACTCAAGGCAGCTAGGCACCAGTGGGCCCGGGTTCAAGAATATGATGACCATCCCCCCCCCCCTCCTTTTTTTAAAAGTTGAATTTAAATGTGTCAGAAACAGTTGGAGACAGTCTGTAGCAAAAGAAACATTTATATGTGAAAACGGCTAAACATAGACGAACGGGCCCATTCACAATTTATCAGTAGATATCAGCTTTCTATATGTTTTATAAAAATTTGTAATTCTGGCCTTCTAATAGCGTTAGAAACAAGTGTAAAGAAAATAAATAATATAACACATTGGATTCTAAATAAAATTTTTAAAAAATGTAAACATTTCAATTCGAAGTCAACATATTTTGTGTCCAGGTTTCTGTGGGCCCAGGGCAAAATATATCCCTTCACGCCATGGTCTAAAAATACCGGCAAAACGAAAGATATCATAGTTTAAAAAAGAATTTTGATATAATTCTGGGCCAGAATGGAAAAACTTCGTTACTACGGGAATATCTCAAACTTGTAAAACGGATGAATAGTGAAGTTCAGTGTAACCTTTATTCAGCCATTTAACAATTTTTTTTTAGAAATCTAAAATTGTATCGATATGGTAAAATCACTATTCAGATCTGCAAAGATACAACATATTCCACAAAATAAAAGAAATGCAATGAGGTCTGTGATAGTAATAGAAACGTGATTAATTATAAACGCTGTCATCTATGTCTAAATGTCCATAACTCACAAAATCCCACACATACATATATGTGTTTAACACACACAGACGACATACAATTCTCACAAATAAACGCGATTATCTCCCATTGAAAAGAACGGCCATTAGCCTAACAATTTATAGGCCAGTGCTGGGAGACAAGAGCAGAGGGGGGACGCTAGCTTCATGAATGTGGCAGCAAATCTCCCAGCGATAGCAATCTCTTGTGGACTTCACCTCTGGTGACCGCCTTAGAATCTGTATTTTTTTTTTTTTTTTTTGCTCAATGTCTGAGAATAGTAAACAAGAACAACGTATTATGAGATAGGGGATAATTGCAATTGTCACATAATTGACAAGTTGATTATTATTATATGTTACTTAAGTAAAGTAAAATTTAAATTTTTACTGAAGACATTGTAAAGTCTGTGTTGAGATTTTCTCAAAATGTTAGTCTGACAATTTAAGCTTCTGATGACGATGACATTCTGAAATCTGTTATGACTTTGTGTTCAAATCTCAGTGAAGAAATTACCTGGTACCCCATTAGAATTGGGCTCACTAAGACGTCTCAAAAAACCCTAAGTTCAAAATCACAGTCTTGACTTGTATTTGAACTCGATAGCCCTCGGTTGAAAAGCAAAGTGGAATAGTTTATTTTTAGAGGAAGTAGTGTGATATTTGAAAAACACCTATCTGGCCTCAGGAAAAGAACTATTCCTATGCCAAAAGATTGGACATGTGGTATACACTATGAACGATCACCCCAATGGTCCTGTGTTCAAACTTTGCCAGCTGCCATCCGTGCCGTCCTGCGTTAGATTTGGGGTATGACTTAACAAACAACTTTATTTCTGAAACAAAGTCTAAAACTTACAACACAAAGACTTAATATAATGCAGGTCAATAGCCTAGATTTTCGGTTGGCCAGTCAACATCACAGCCACAACAAATTACAAACTGTTAGATTTATCAGCAGAAAACTTTTGTTGCTAGTGGGGAGAATGTACTCAATCTGTGTAACACAAAGACTTAGTATATTGCAGGTCAATAGCCTGGGTTTTCATTTGGCCAGTCGACATCACAGCAACGACAAATACAAACTGTTAGATTTATCATATTTTTGTTAGTGGAAAGAATTTACTCAATCAAACAAAGGCATAGTGAGCAATACATGCGCCCGGGGCAAGGTGCCTTAATGGCACCCGCCATCCCCATTTTCCATGAACATCACATAGAAATAATGGCTGCGTGTGGCGAGCCCCTGAGGGAGGCACCGGGGATCGTGCCTCCCTCGCCCCCCCCTTCTCATTACGCCTCTGCAATTGAATATCATATACGGAATAATCTTTCAGATTCAACGAGTTTGTTGTACTAACACTTGGAGGTATATACTCACAACAGTACTAGAACCTCTGATGTCTTCGGCTGCCCGCGCCGTTAATTTGACACAGTCAATCCCACGAACGTCTCTTCGTCCTCAGCTGCCTGGCCTCTTACATTTTCACGACTAAGTCTCGAGTAATCATTTCTGGATCCCCGCTGTAATTAAGACAGCTGACTTTTTTTTTCTGTCCTCTTCTACACCTCCCTCTCCCTCCCAATCCACTCATTTTGTTTTTCACCTCCATTTATTCTCTCCTTTTTTTTCGTGTGTGTGTTAGATGTTTTTTTTTGTTTTGTTTGTTTTGGTTTTGTTTGTCATGATAAACACAGCCAGAGATGGACTGATGAACACTAAACACTATTTCAAGATTTCTAAAAGATTCTTCTCAAATAGATGTTTAGACTCTCTTCCTAAAAGTACAAAGAAACGGAGATGTTCTAGAAGACACTTATACTGAACATAATACATTGTTCTAGAAGACACTTATACTGAACATAATACATTGTTTTAGAAGACACTTATACTGAACATAATACATTGTTCTAGAAGTCACACGCTTACAAGACATGACTCTTGAATACGCACGCACAGACACAATATATTATTCTTTAAGTTATGCACCAAAAATACACTGACCTCAAGTCAAACTCACAAAATACATCGTCCTCAAGTCAAACACACAAAAATACATCGCCCTTTAGTCGAACACACAAAAATACATCGCCCTTAAGTCAAACACACAAAAATACATTGACCTCAAGACAAAGACACAAAATACATTGCATTTGAAGTCACACCATACTTAGTAAATTGTTCTTGGTGTTACTCAAACTTATTACATTTCTGGGTACCACAAATTCGATGCTACACTCTGGACTAAGGTCCATATCAGAATTTTAGCCAGTGCTAAAGCAAGTGTATAGTCTAAGTGTAATAAATTGCATAAACCCTAAAATCAGTAAATCCACCTCATTTCTCCACATTTCTCCCCCTCCCCTCTCGGTTAAACCGCCATTCAAATAGCTTTGTCCAATACTCGCTATTAAGTATTAGTCATCCTTCCCAAGTCTTATTAGGTCTCAGTAGATGATTTTGGTGATGGTCGAAATCTGCAAGAAGGTTAGTGGTTGAGTTAATGGGTTGCCATATTATATAGCCTACGTATTCGTGTTTTAAGGTTTTAAAATAACATCTGTAACAAATAAGATAAGATACTATAAGATAAGACTAATAATTCTTGCTACACTTCAATCTTGTAAGATCTATTATTTTATTATCTACAGAATTAACACACAAACACGAGACTATTTTCCACAATTTGAAGAGATTTCAATTTGGTATAACTTTAGACTTAAAACCAACCATTTTAACTCGAATACATCAAAGTATTTTCAGAACAAACATATAAAGTAGTTCAATATGTCTGCCCTTGGTTTTTCATCGTTCCCAGGATGCCGCTATGTGTATTGTATCCTTACACTGTTCGTTTTCCTTATCTTGCGGCCATTGACTCAATATTCATACGCCCCATCAAACGGGAATCCCCGCTAAAGCTCCAATCGCTTACAGACGAGACAATAAAATCTCATGCATCGATACAACCCGAATCTTGGAGGATTTTCTCTCTGATTTCAATAGTTGCCAAGTACCAAAGCCCAATGTAAAAGGCAATACACCAAGACAGTTGGATTTTTTTTTCCTTTTTTTTTTAAAAAAAAGGGGGGGGGGAAGAGAAATCAGAGAAGGCTTGCATTGTAATAATGTATTCTCACATAACAACAGAATATAATTCAAAATCGATTTTTTTAAAAAAATTTTGAAAAGGGTCCAACAGCATAGGATCTCTTTGCTAATGGGGTCACAGATTTTATTTTCTAGTTTTAAAAAGTGCTTGTTTTAATAATAAAGTAACAAACAAAAGAACACAGTTATCTTTCTTTAACACCAACACCAGGGATTTTGCTTCGGAAAAATTGTTACATGGCTCTTTTGTATTAAAAAAACGATAATTAAAAAACAACAACCCTTTTAGTTTTTAATTATTTATTATATTAGTTGATTGTTAGGTTCTTTATTATGAACATTGTAATTGTCACCTTCACTTTCACCTACTCTTTGTCTGCTGGACCGTTGTGGCACCACAGGTAAGATTTGTCGACCGTCTTTCTCCATTCCTCTGTCTTTTGCCTAGGATAGAACCTCTTTCGATGGCCGGTCGGTCCATTCTCTTATGTTGTCTTCCCATAGTTTTCTCTGCATTTTCTTCTTTTTCCTGGTACTGTTCCCTGAAGGAAGGTCTCTGCGAACCTCAAAGACCTTGTGATATGGCCATAGAGTTTTAGTTAGCATTTTTGTACAATATTTAACAGGTCATCGTGTGGTCCAATCGCGGTTTTCTAATTATACTCTTGAATAAAATCTATCATTGGGAATTTTATAAATTAGAAATGGTATGTTCATACATCTAGAGGGCATTCCCATGTGGAAGTAAGAAAAATGTGTGTCTGTACGACGTAGCAACGAGCTATTGGTTTAAACTGCCCACAGGTTGTGACGTTGCATGTCAGTGTTCATTCCTTCTAAAACTACTGGTCTCGCTTAGACCAGGTCATTGTCGAAGTTACACTTAACCACCAGTGTGTGTGAGTAGTGTGGTAGGGCTTGGTCGAGTTTCTCACTCCCTGCCAACTTATCATTTTTAACTCTCTTCCAACTCTGAAACACTTTCCTGTGCATCGAAATCCTTGCATTGCGTCTCTCGTGTACCATTGAGCTGTACCGGGCTCGGCAACTGCCTCTTTGATGTTCGTGCGGAATGAATAGGGAGGGGTGGGGGAGATGGGGCGCCGTTTTGAAATCGAACCCTGACTTTTTCCCTCTCTCGCCTAGCCATCACAAAAGTGTGTAACGATAGAGAGGGGGCGTATCAGGTGGTTTCAGGCGCATGTTTATGCATGAGTGTGAGCACGTGACACAGGCGGAAAAAGAGGGGGGGGGGACCCACGTAAGGAAAAAAAATCAAGGAGACTCGCAAATGGGGGGGTGGGGGTTGTCTTTTTTTTGTCTTTTTTTTTTATTTTTACACGCAACCCTGCCGGTCCCCACGAGCACACACTTCAGCTCACCTCAATGAATGATGCAAGCCACTAACGGATTATATTGCACCCGTTGCTCGCGTCGATTGCACTGCCGAGGATTATTGGTTATTTCTCTCAATGTTGTTGTTTTTTTTTCTCCCTTGTCATTGATAACAACGTCCATAGGCGTCCACAAAAAGTTGTTAGAATCAAGCAATCTGTTAGCATATAGACACGACACACACACAGAACAGGCCCGTAGATCGAAATAGACGCATGTAGAATGGATTTTCAAAATGAAGTTAATCACAGTAATCTCCTCTTTGTTTCCATTTTGATTTTTTTTTGTGTAAGATCCGATTTACATTAGAGTTTGTACATCTATGTTGCTGGAAAATCCTATAAATAGCCAACCTTTTGGTGTATCAGGTGTATAGAATCAAGGGAAAATTGATAAACTCTCTATTTTTCTTTTAAGGTTTATTGTAAATAGTTATTTATTACATTTTTTTGCACCCAATTCGAAAGACTACTATTCAAGCCATAACACAGCACGAAATAAAAGAAAAGAAGAGAAAGCGATAAGAAAGATGTGGGAGATATTATAAATAAAACAATGTCTAGATATTGAGAATTAATTGCTGCCAATTTATAAATCTTTCTTGGTGCTTTGAGCAGAAGAGCTTAGTAATTCAATTCTACACTACCAAAAGGTGTAGGAAAATTATTACTATATCCTTTATAAAATAAATAATGCGTAATGATGTAAGTTAAAGCTAGCTACTTTGCAGGTATTTTTAAAAATTATTTTTGTAGTAGGTATAGTATGGCTGCAATACGAGTATCAAGCTATAGCTCGTAAAATTTATGTAAAATTAACAAGTTGTTTGGGAGAAAAACAGAACTTTTTCTTTGTTGGCCATAGTTTATTTATTTATTTTTTATACTGTGACACATTTTCCATTTAGTAATCATTTAAGCTCTTGGAACCCATTTCTTTCAGCACTATTCAGAGACGCGCAACACGGCATCCTCGTGTGCTTAGACTTATCATTGGCGTATGACTCATCATTGACATTTCATTGACTTACGACTCATCATTGACTTACTTATCATTGACTTACGTATCATTGACTTATCATTGACTTACTTATCATTGACTTATCATCATGTTGGTCCCGAGGTCGAGCTCAGCCCGTCTTTTTTTCCCCTGCCGCCTTGCAGGAGGTTTGGACAAGGATGCCAGAAAACATTGAAAAAAAAAAAAAGTTCTTTATAATTGTCCACCATCAATGAAATTTTAAATAACCCTTAGTTAGTCCTTCCTAGTTTCCCTTTTACAAAGTTAACGCAGTTTGAGAAGCCCTGCAAGTTGTACTGCTATTTTTGGGAATTCTGCAAGTATTGGAATAACTTGTCGCTCGCTTTCAGTTCTTTTATCTCTCTGTCTGTCTATGGAGCAATCAGGAAGCCCTAGAGATGTACTGCTGATCTTTTGTGTGCGTAACGAAACTTTTCTTTTTCCAACGCCCTTCCAAGTGATAGTTGCATTCAATTTTGATGACATGTTATAGACAATGTGAAGGTTAATTAACATTTGATGATTTGCCGCAGAAAATGCATACAAATGAGAAGCGTCTCGACTGGCTGTGTCCTGGCTGTGTCCTGTCTATGCCGCCTTCCCCCCTGCCCTCCCCCCTCCCCCTACGTCTCTCACGTTCACACCTACACACGTTAGCACACGTACACGCACGCGCACTCACACAAAGTCCTGCACTTCGACCGTGACATAGAACAGCCGCAAAAGATCAATATTGGCTGTCGTGTGCCGTGTCGTGGGGGGTTAACACGAAGTTGGCGGGGTAGGGGGGTGTCGACAGAGGTGAGGGAGGTGTGGTTGGAGAATTGGAAGCGACCTGCCAGTTTACACACTGTACGGGGATCTGTAGGTGAGTGCTGGTAAACTCTGTGACGGCACTCACTTGGTTCCACCTGAAGGTCAGGCAGACCCATGCCTGAATACAATAAGAGCTCGAGACTTGGTCTTTATATCACCATTTGTTTCCTACGACTGAAGGAGGCCAGCAAACTGTTTCACATCTATCTTAGATCAGCCTTCTTTTAGCGACAGTGTGCCAAAAACTACAATTTTAAAATCATTTTGCATGCTAATGACCAAGCCAACTTGATGTACTCTTAATTTATGAGTCTACGACTCTACATTGTCATCTTTCAATATATTTTTTCTTGCCGTTGAAAATTACTAGGCGTGTCACTTTTGTCACGCGAGTCATACGTCGCCGATGTCTGAACTACGATTTTATCTCGAAAATGCAAATAGATTTGTTTGTTGTTTTTTTCGTGCTCACAAGCGACCTACACAAACACACACATACCTAACGACACATATATCACTGGTGAAAGCACACATCGGAAGACCTGATTCTATATTCTTCAACAAACTGAAGAATATCATGTTTTTTTTATTCAAGACTTAGGATTATTAAGAACAAGGTTACAAAAGATAGTTTGTGTGGAAACACAAACTCAAAATCGGCCCCCGAAGTGGTCCACCCAGGCAGGCTTCAATATTTTCAGAAAGAATATCCGAATGAAATTATATCAAAGACAAATGAGGGATAAGAATGGAGAAAGAAGGTTAACAGATCTTGTGTAGTGCCCCATCGGTCCAGCAGATCAAAGGATAGGTGAAAGTGAATGTAAAGTTAGATGTGAACCTGGCCTAACTAGTTCCCTTTTCAGACATTGCGGTCTATAGGGCAGATGATGTAAAGTTCATCTGTTTTTGTGGCCTACGGTTAACGAGGGTGTCATGTAGCCAGCACAGCGACCAACCGCCTTTACTTTTCCCCAACTAATGTCAGGTACCCATTAGAGCTTAGTGCACTCAGAGGCGCCCAAATATTCCAAAGTTGATAATCCCAGTCTTCACCCGGTACGGAAGCCAAGCGCTTTACCGCTCAGCCACCGCGCCTTCCCTGGCCTAACTGATGTCTTATAATTGATCTAATTGTTTTGAAAAGGTTCAATCTCTTATTCGAATCCTCAAAAAAAAAATAAAAAATAATAATATTAATAATTACTCCGCAATAAAAAAAAAATCAAGAAAATGCTATTTAAAAGATAACTATTCGTTTTAAATTAGGCCCAACATATAATGCATACTAGTTAGCTTTTTCTCTTTAAAAAAATGCTTGCATAACTGATTTTAAAAATTAGATTTTTCGCTTTCAGAAAAAAAAAGTAGCCGTTGCATCAAAACTTTGAATGGTCTAAAATATTGTGATGTCGGATTTTCAATCTAAACGTGAGGGACGGACAGACGGACAGACATTTCGCACAAAACTAATAGCGTCTTTTCCCCTTTTTGGGGCCGCTAAAAATCATGAACTATGTTTGTTTGTAAAATGTTTTACATGTTTATAATGTTCTTTCAGAGTTAGAGATAATCTACTTCCTAGTCCAAACTTCCCACAGGACGACGGGAAGGGGGGGGGGGGGAGTAGCGGACAGGGAATGCACCTTGGACATCGATACAACCGATCGACAGTCCAGCGCGCATATCGCACGACCAGGCAGTTACGGGTATGTTATCCCACAAGGGCCTAGTTATTTTCTGTACTAGTTTCAAGAATATTAAAAGACATCTCCAAATACAGCTTACCGCCCCTTTCAGTACACCAAAAGCATGCATTTGTATTTGTCTATTTAGGCATGTAAAGAGTACGCATCTCTGCCGCCTATTATTTCACTGCCCTTGGCCGCCTGTTGCTTCTCTGCCCTTGAACGCCTATTGTTTTTCTGTCATGGACAACAAATGTAGATCCCCCTTCCCTGTTGAACTTAAATTATTGGTTATTAAATTTGAGTTTCGGCAGCTGAGAAGACTTTAATCAAAATTTAGTGGTTTCTTTAAGACATTTTTTACATGACCAAAACTCTCATAACAATATGATAACATCGTACTAAGTATAAAATCATGTGTTTGTATTGCAATCCAAGTTTAGACTCCCTTGTTTTTTGTTTTTTTTTACTTTTAACAGTAATTAGTTTTAAAATTGGTGTTAATTTTTATAAATAAAAATAAACTTACATTAAAAAACAAAACAAAAAAACGGTTCGCTTTCAGAATACAGAAAGTAAACGTTTCAGCTACACTTTACGAGCTCTAGAATATCATGTGAAGCTGGCTTCAATGGCCTCAATGGCTCAAAATAGTGTTTCTTTTTTTCTTTCTTCTACTTTAGAATTTTTTTTTTTTTTAATAATCATATTAATTCCTTGTAAAAAAGAAGCAAAAAAAAAAAAAAAAAATTAAAAAAAAATACAAAAGACTAAGAAAAAAAAAAAATCAAACAAACAAAAAGCAAGAGACTAATACTTATGCAAATGGCACGGGTCAATAATATAACCTTGGGAGCACTGAAGTCCATGCATAATTAGCCTTGTTTTTATACAGTTTAAACATCAATGGGTTGAACCAATAAAGTCTAGTTATGACAACTACGGTAAGGTGAATACAACACAATGTCAAGGTGGAAGTAGGTGATTCACATGCTAATGACCCGACGGATCAGGTCTTCTTAATGAAGGAATAATTGTGAAAGATGTGATCTAATGATAGCGCTTTGAAAGCTAGACACACCCACACATTCACACACCAGCTGCTTGGTGTGCGAAAACAATGAAGACAAACGATGCTATCTATCTATCTATCTATCTATTTATCTATCTATCTATCTATCTATCTATCTATCTATCTATCTATCTATCTATCTATCTATCTATCTATCTATCTATCTATCTATCTATCTATCTATCTATCTATCTATTCTATCTATCTATCTATCGAATCAGAAGAATCGGAGGTTCTATGTTTCGTGCACTGGGTATGGCTCCCCCCCCCCCCCCCAGCTTTGTGTGCCTGTAGCGCATACCTGGAGAATATTTAAGAAATTATTTAACAATAGAGAAACTAGAAAAATATAATACTACTTTAAAAAAACAAACCTACTTCCCTAACCATAACCTATATTGCGATTATTTTGCTCTTAACTAATTTTTGTCTCGATACATTCCACCACCCCCCTTGCTGGTGAAAAAAAAAAAAGCAAATGTATATATCTAGTTCTAGTGGACTTCATAGGCCTAATATTCTAATGATGGGCTTTTGGATCTAGACTTAAAGGTATTTCTGAACATTAATTCTTGAATAGTTGGAGCCTTCATGAGTGGAGGCCCGAGGACGTATAGTCTATTCAAGATGAATATTTTCTAAGGTCTATCCAGGTTTTAATATTTTTTTTTGTATATTTTGAAAGATTATAACGTTCAAACTAAGAGTTTTCCCGTTGTGACCATCGAGCTAGCGATTGTTTTCCTGCACTGTAATATTTAGGCCCTAACTATTGATAGGGAACTGTGTCCTTATATGTTTCATTAATGTGTGACTTAAAAGAGGTATTGTAAAAATCAATTGGTTTTTCTCTTAAGTGGTGCATCAGTGTTTTAAACAGTGAAACACTTTTGTGATAACCAGAGACAACACTTAATTGGTAGTATCTGAAATAAGGTAGCACCAATCAAAAGTTCTAAAAAAAAAATCAGGAAAAAAATCAAATAAAAAAAGGGCCTGAGAATTAAAGTTTTGACTAATTTGAGAACCGCTAAGCTACTAAGAGCAAAGAAATATTTTTGTTGAAGTTTGTAACACTGTAACAATGTAATGTTGTTGTAAGCTTTGCCGTTGTGTTTCACACCAGTCTCACCCTAAAGTACCTAGTGCCACTGTGTCTTACAGACAGACAAGACTGTGTCCACCTATTTGTATACCTACTTACCACCTCACGTTATTAGACCCCCTCCTCCCAGTGTGGGTTGATGGTGTTGTTGCTGTCGTCCATGTTTTTTTTTCTTTTTTGCTTTCTTTGTTGTAGTAGATGTTGTGGATGCTGCTGACGTCGTTAATAATGTTGTTGATGATGTTGATGTCCCTGTTGTCTTTGTTATTGTTGTTGGGTCGATGACGTCATTCATTGAGGTTATTTTTTGTTGTATCTTATGTTTTTTAAAGTTGTTGTTGTAGTTAAAGTTGATACTATTGTTGTAGTTTTAGTTGTTGATGTTTTTTTTGTTGTTGTTGTATATTTTGATGTTGCTAATGTTGTTTGAGTCGTTGGTAATACGTTTTTTTTGTCTGTTGATGTTGATAATGGTGATGTTGTTGTTGAATGCTACCTATAAAGCTACCTAACGAAGAGAACATAGTGTTTCCTCAAGTAAAGAACGTTGCAAGACTCACACTATACATACACTGTACAAAGAGAAACCGAATCAGTTAGTTGCAATGTTTTAAGGTCTTTTCGTTTAATTTTTTGTGTTGTAATTCCAGTTTTGAATGTTTCTATTTTAAACTAATTATCAATCATTTAATTCCATATATAATCCTCATGCTAATTTGTAGGCCTCATATAATATGCTTCTCATTAAGAGTTAGGACGCGAGGCGGCTGAGCGGTAAAGCGCTTGGCTTCCCAGAGGTCCAGAGTTTGAATCCTGTTGAAGACTGGGATTTTTACTTTCGGCGTCTTTGAGTCCACCCAGCTCTAACGGGTACCTGACACTAGTTGAGGAAAAGTAAATGCGGTTGGTCGTTGTGCTGGTCACATGACACCCTTAGCCACAGAAAGAAATACCCTTTACATCATCTGCTCTACAGATGATATTGTAATACGTGTTAAGGAGGAACTAAACTCTTGCTTTTACTATTAAAGGTTAACTCAAAGTAGTGTTAAGAAATTTAACTAGGCTGATTAAGAAAGTATTTAGAGTAATGAATTTTAATTTAAGATTTTGACTTCTATGTGTTACTTCTTATAGTTACTGTCGTTAAAGGAGTAATTTAACATAGTTAGTATATACAGTGGAATCCAAATGAAAAATATGTACCCATGATTAGTATTATAGTTTAGTTAGTGCGTAGATAACCTCCCATATTCCTTTTTCGCTTGTCTTTGATTTATTCACTTTCATTCGATGTAGAATTTTTCCAAATTGAAAAAAACAACAAAAAAACATAAATACAATGTGATATATTCTTTAAGAAAAAAAAAAAAAGAACAATTGTAAACAAATTCCGAGTGTGGTGGGTAGTAACCACGCCTTGTGTAGTATCGTACTAAAAATAACTTGGTTTAAAACGACGAAGTAAAGAAAGGAAAGAAAGTCACAACAAGATGTCTCACTGACATCCCAGCTTCAATACAAGCTGTAAATGAAACCAGTTCACAAGTTGACACTTCGGTATGTCACAGTGACATCATGAGACTTGGGAGAACATTTCCCGACTCTTTGGAGTCTCCAGTCATGTCCACACAACGTGACCGGAGCAGGACTAACTGTCAGGGGGCTCCAGGCAAGAGGGGGATAGCAGATCTCGGGTCTACAGTTCATTGTTGTGGTTTTTTTTTATGGAATACTTTGTGCATCAACAAACTGTATTAACTGATCAACAACTTCGTGATGTGAAAGTGAAGGCACATTTCAAGTGAGCAAAGCTAGATAGTGCAATAGTGAATAGAACTTCTTTGGACAATCTAGTTTTAATATAATTTAGAAATAATTTAATAATAGGCCTAACAATGTTTTTCAATAATTTATTAGCAGACCTACATAAAAAAAATGGTGTTGATTGGACCTCGATATTTTTTCCAGAACTGCATCGCCCAACAGGTCTATTATCTCGTTTTGAATTTGCGAGGCTTTGTTTTCCTGTCAAATTTCAATATTCATAAAAATTTCAAATAAAGCCTGGTCAGAGGTATTAGTATAAATATAATGGTGTTAACTTTCTTTAAGAACTTTAAACCAAATACTAAGCATTGATCCGAGAAAGACACTATTCTTGATTAACTTGGACATCTTTCTATTTCGTCTCGCCATTCATTGTAGCAGAATAAACATATTCAACTTTAACAAGACATGTGAAACATAGGCCTACAATCGTGTTTAGTTTGCTTGCTAAATATGATGAAGACTTCCGAGTTTGTCCTAAATGAGTGTTTTACACTATTTCAAAGCATCTAATGGCTGCCTGGTCGTGCGGTTTGCGCGCTGGACTGTCGTTCGGATTTATCGACGGTCGAGGGTTCAAACCCTGCCCGCTCCCATCCCCCGTCGTCCTGCGAGAGGTTTGGACTAGGAAGTAAACTATCTTCAACTCTGAAGGAACATCCGAAATATGTAAAACAAACAAACATTTTTTACTTCTTTAGCGCGGCTCCAAACGTTTTAGAATCGCAACTGTTGAGATAGTTTGTTACTAATTAACAAAGTTCAAACTCATTAAAATAACAGACTTTTTTTTTTTTTACTTCCCTTTTTTTTTTTTTTTTAAGGATACCTCAGCTTTTTAGCTTTTGACTTCAGTTGTCGAGCTGTTTACATCCTTGGGCTTTTGCCTCTTTTTTTGGGTATTTCATTCACCTCTTTTCAGGGCTTTAGCCTCTTTTTTTTAAAGAAATTTTATTCAAAAGAAAAGACATAATATATTATCTTATATCAATAATAATACAAGAATATTTAATATAAACAAAATTTTATGAAGTAATAGTTTCAAAGGCACATTTCATGAACAGACTTACTTTTAATTTGTACAACAGAGAATACATGATAAATGTTCCCGCTGTGTGTTTCCCCAGTGTATTTGTGTACAATATAGCCTAGCGTATTTGTTTATGATGCTGTCAAACTTGTATGATGAGTTGTTTTTTTCTCTCTCAATTTTAACATACGATATGCCTGAAAAGCCTATCTCTTGGCTGACAAGAATTATTTTATCGTGAATGTAATGTACTGTTGTTTTTTTAGGCTGGGTAATTAAGCAATTAACAATCTCCATCTATCTAATCATCCATTCATGACAAATCAGCCTTGTGGGACAATTTCTTAACCCATTCCTAGCTCAAACGTATAGTCTAAACATTTTCAAAATCTCAAATCTAAAATCAAAAACTCCAAACAAGAAGTAACAAGGTTACAAAAGATAGTTTGTGTGGAAACACAAACTCAAAATTGGCCCCCGAAGTGGTCCACCCAGGCAGGCTTCAATATTTTCAGAAAGAACATCCGAATGAAATTATATCAAAGACAAATGAGAAATAAGAATGGAGAAAGAAGGTTAACAGATCTTGTGTAGTGCCCCAACGGTCCAGCAGATCAAAGGATAGGTGAAAAAAAAAAGTAGCCGTTGCATCAGAACTTTGAATGGTCTAAAATATTGTGATGTCCGATTTTCAATATCTTGTCTAGTTTACGAGATCTAAACGGGACGGACGGACAGACGGACAGACATTTCACTCAAAACTAATAACGTCTTTTCCCCTTTCGGGGGCCGGGCCGCTAAAAATGAAAGCTTAAATTTCGCATTTGGTACAATTGTTGGTTAGATAAATTTTTAGAGCGTCGTGCAAACAACCCGAATAGCTTGGGTTCAATCCAAATTCTGGCCTTTTTTTAATTCTTCTTTCATATAGGGAAAGAGAGTAAAGTTGCTTAGGCTTAGAGTACAGCATTGAAAAGTACATTGAAGACGAGCTTTAATTAAATACTTTATTTATCAACTATTATACAATGATCTATTTATAATCTGATTTTTGACAAAATATATATATACATCGAGAAAGACGTTTTAAAAACAACAAATACAATTAATACATTTTCCATCCATTCCAGAAGAAGATCTCAGTCACTCCTCGCATGCCAACTCTCCAAACAGCCAAAGTCCGGATACTGCTGGCAATGCCAACGCTGCTAAGAAACCAAATAGAAAAAGAGGTAAGTTGGCTGCTACTTCCAATCTTCTTTTATCTGTGCAAGTGACAGTTTTTATGGTAGGCATACAATGCCCACATTTTCTGAAGGGAAAGTGGCCGCCTTGTTGAGCTCTAGCGTCTTTTTTTAGTTTTGAAAAAGTAAATTTTGAAAGTAGAAAAAACAAAACAAACATCGAACTTCAGACATCTTGTTCCATTTTTTAAAAATAAGATAAGATAAGATAAGATATGATAAGATAAGATAAGATAATTTTTATTGATCCAATCAAATGGAAAATCAGTTTGACTACAATTGACAACTTCAGCGTAACTACTGTACAATAACAATATAGATGCTAATAAGAACAACATTCACACACGTAAACACATACACACTCACAACCAGCGCTTTATAAATTAGACTTCTATGAACTTCTCGGTGATGACAGCTGATCTTGTAACACTCTGACCGAAAAAAGTGGGATGAAGGAGTTTTTAAATTTTTCTGTTTTAGTTATTATGGTGAATTTCAATTCATAAGAATTCGCTTTTTTTTTTATTTTACATTTTTCATGAATCAAAATGTTTGTCTGGCAAAAAAATTGATTATTTTATTACTATAAATATCCAGCTTCATGTCTAAATACTGTCGCACTTAATAAATAATATAATAATTAATTATAATTAATAATTAATATAATAATTATTAATGTAATAAAATGCAAATTAGTGTAACTATATTCCTTACATTTCTAAATCTATTTCTAACACATTTAAATCGTTCTAATAGCTTACCCATCATGAACAACGTAGAAGGCATGAATGTCATGAAACATTCGCTGTTTCTCTCTCACCCTCTCTCTCTTCTAATCTCCATCCCTGTTTTTTTCTTTTCTCTTTCTCCTTTAAATGAAAAAGATCACTCAAACTACAGCGAAATAATTTCTTCATATTTTATTTTTGTTCCTACGTAATTTATTGTTGTTTAAACCACTTCCTTCCGTCAACTGATCAGTGTTCTCTAGTTACTCACGTTTAGTCTGAAACCTCAAACAACTTCCTCAATAACATCTTATTCTCTCTCTCTCTCTCTCTCTCACTGTCTCTTCTCTCTCGTATATTTTCTCTCTCTTCCTCCCCCACCCCATGTCTGTCTGTCTCTCTTGCTACACACAGACATATAGACATAACTACATAACTCAACGCTGTTGCTTTCAAACTTGACTTACAAACATAAAACTCGAAGACAATGTTTTTTACTTCAATGTAAAAGAAGAATACCTTTTTTTTTTTTTTTTCCAAAAAAATCTTCCTCACTACTTTTTTCCTTCTGACACTCATGATAAAGACATCTCCCAGAATGATTTTGTCAGGTCGACCCCCTGGTTCCTAATGTCTTTAAATTTGTTATTGTTATTCTCTATATAGAGTGACCGGGCCGCTCTCAAATTGCACACAACATTTCAGCACTCGCGTAAGCGCACACTAATGCCTCGCCCCATTTTTTGTTTCGCTCCCCCCTCTTCTCCTCCCACACACACCTATACTCTTACACACACACACACACCTATACTCTTACACACACAAACCTATACTCCTACACACACACTTACGTATAATAACATTTAAAAAAAAAAAATCCAATTGTGACATTGTTCATGCTTTATTTTTTTTTAGAGTGGGTCACAGTTTACTTTGTGAGCTTAACTACAGTTGAGGGATGGGGGCGGGGAGTGGGGAGTTAGACTCGACACTGAGACCATGTTTCAGAAGCTGGGAGATGAGCAAATAAATAGCGATGGGGCGCCGTGGCGTTGTTTCCCTAAACATACATCTCACATTGAAACATACATTAGAAAACAACTTTCTCCTTGCAGAAGATCTCGCTAATTGATTCCTGGCTTGTCTAGAACTGTGATGCCATAAGTAGGTCTCGTGGGTCATATCCGGTCAATAGTGCTGTGCTATCTGGCAATGGTTTTGTGCTATCGGTCCATGGTGATGTTCTATCAGGCCCATGGTGCTGTGCTGTCAGGCCCATGGTTTTGTGCTATGAAGTAGTTCCGGATCTCTTCTCAGTCACGTGGGTGTGTTGTTTACATTAATGACCTCATTGATTTCATTGTAAATTAAACATGAAAATAGTATAGATCTATAAACCTCTAAATAATAAAAAGTTTGTTACAATAATTCACTAATTTCTATAATTATTTAGTAGGTCTACTAGATCTAGGCTAGCACCAAATCTAGATTTACATCTTATCATAGGAAGATATTGCCATTATTGCCATGTATAAGACCTCAGTCAGGTGACTTTTTATAAAAATAGGTCTGAGATTAGGAACTATCTCATTGTTCAATGGTGCTGTGCTATCAGGCCCATGGTTTTGTGCTATCAGGCCGATGGTGTTATCCTATCAGGCTCATGGTGCTGTGATGTCCGTCACTTCGTAACCCCTTATCCCAGGACATCAAGCCGCAAGGATCGGCTCCATTGGTTACTACCCACCAAACTCTGAATTAGTTTTTAAAATTTTTTTTTTTAATATATTATGTCATGCTCCATTGTACCCAACAGTGTGTGTGTGTGTGAGAGAGAGAGAGAGAGAGAGAGAGAGAGAGAGAAATATGGTAATAAATGCAATTCACACTCCACCTTATCCTAAACGTCGATCAGAGTTGTTTTTTTATTTCTTGCAAAAAGTCAAAAATTTTAAATATGCAAATGAAATTATAATTTGGATAATCGTCTAAAAGTCATTAAAACGTCATTAGCTTGCTTCTACATGGTCACCCCACCTTAAAATCGCTCATTTATAATATTGATATCTAATATAAATATATACTGTATTATATACAGTGTTGATAAAGAGTGATGTTTCACTAGCATCAATTGCAAGTTGAATAAACGTTCTCTGTTTTATTCATTCATTCTTTCTTTATCTCTCTCACCCTCTCACTCTCTCTCTCTTACTCTCTCTCTAACTCGCGTACGTTTCTCCTCCCTCAGTCTCTCCCCAACTCTGCCCCTCTCTCTACCTTACTCTCCCTCGCCTTCTCTCCTCAGATTTCTCTCTCTCCTCCACTCACTTTCTTTCTTTAACTCTTCGCATTTCTCTCTCTCCCTCTTCCCCCCCCCCCCTCTCAACCCAAAAATAAAAAAAAAATAGAAAAAATTAAAAGTATGTAGAAACACAAACTTTAGACAGGGATTTGGAAAATAAAATTAAACTGCGATTAAAATAAATAATTAAAAACAATGTTTAAAAACAACTACAGCAGACAAAATCTAAATACCTACTAAAGTTGTCAAAAAAAAAAAAAACTTTCTCACACATCATAGTGTAACTAATAGCTCGGCTTACTTGCTTATGCAAATTAACCCCACAACAAGCAGTTAACAGAATTTATATTATTAAAACTTATGGAAACGCGAAATTTTATTGGGATATAATTTGACAATGTCGGCACACACACACATGTTTCATTTGTTCATTCGCTACTTTACATCTTTTTTTTTTTTAAATGGATTTTCTGTTGTTTTTTTTATTTTCCTGCCCTCACCCACTCCCCCATCTCTTACTTTCAGCACTCGCATCTGTGTCCTCGGGAGGGATCTAACCTCCGAATGGGGCAACTTTCTGTGGGGGGAGATCTGGGCGCGTGGCTGCTGAAACTGTGGGGGTAACAGGTTGCTAAGAATGCATGCTCTTATCGGGCCAGGCCATCAAACAACTGTTTAGATATTGCCACCAGCGGGTTCAGCGGCCTTGCGGTAGGCCGCATAAGCTTTTTTCTTTAATATATGTAAAGAGGTCTCTGATAAAACGGTCTTTTAATAGCGTGTACAATAAACGTACACAAGAATAAAAAAAATACATTAGCTTTTGTATGGAAGTCATAATAATGTATCAGGGGATAGAGAAAAGGGAAAGTGGTTTGATTGTGTGTGTGTGGCGGGGGGGAGTTTGAATTGGAACAAAAGGAAGGGGGCGCGTGTGATGGTCAGCCCAATGAGTGGTGGGATACATATGGCTCTGACAGGTCCAGTTTATGAAGTGGACACTAATTAACAAAAAAAAAAGATCGATCGGTCATTATCAATTAGAAAATGCAGCAGCCTCTTGTCGAGAAACATTTTGTAGGGAAGGATAGTCACGTGGTTGTAAATCTTGGGAAAGGGGGGGGGGTGGGAATGAAATTGAAAATGTAGAATCAATTTCTTATTAATAAAAAAAAAAATAAAAGCTAATATGGATTTCTTTTTGTCCCTTTGATTCAAAGATCACATTAGTTAATTCAATATGATGGTTAATTTATAGTGGTAATATCAAGTAAATATATTTGTAAATAGAATATGATATTATATTTAGTCTATTTTATTATTATAAACCAGCACATTTGTTAAGGCGCTATATAGTTTGAGGATATCTTTTAGCTATGAATACAATGGTAACATATCACTTGCATATGGAGCTTTATTTGAAAGGTTTTCCCGCCACCATGTTGTTTATCTTCTGTCAGAGTTAGCTATCAGTCCATATTTACAATTCCTTCGTCCATGTAACAATATGAAAGTCCTGGGATTAATCTAAGGAAAGAGTTTCTTCAGACCGTCTAGGTTTGTGCATTGCTTCAAACATATTCTGTTCTAGGAGTTAATTTCAAGACACAAGCGAGTCATGTTGTCCAACTAGCTGACTCAGAGGATCCCTTCATTTAAACTAAATGAGAATCGATACTAGGGTCATTCCATTTCAATCTAAACAATCATATTGTTCGATTATTTAATTTTTTTTTTTACAAGGGTTAAACAACGTTGAAAGAGTTAATTAATAGGCTCGTCTTTTAATACCTAGATCTAGTACTGATGGCTTGTGACCGTGAGGAAAAGAGAGCCTCTGTTTCTAGTATTGTCACACCAGCATCGCGTGGATGGAATGATGAGCCTTCATAGAATAAGACTTATGAACTAGCATAGATATTTCATTTTGATGTTGCATTAGAAAGTATAATGATGTAATAATATGTCTTAATATATATTTATATTAATTTAATCAATATTTTATCGAACAGCAAGACAAATTCAGCACGTTTATAAACACTGGTATCTCGTTGTGTGTGTGAGTTTGTGTGTGTGAGCGTGTGTGTGTGTGTGTGTGTGAGTGTGTGCGTGCGTGCGTGTGTGTGTGTGTGTGTGTGTGTGTGTGTAGATATCTTGATAGTGATTGGTTGGAAAGTTTACTTCGTCCTGCCTTTCAAATTTGCATGAAAATTATTTCCTGCAATCAATGATTTATTGATCAATCTCAACGGCCTATTGAATACATCCGCGTGTGAACTGATCGATACGACGCCTGATCAGATGATTTATTGCTTGTACAATTTGAAAAAGGTGTTAGATGACTTGACTATTTAAAAAAAAAATTATTATTCTAGCCCAGAGAACTTGCCAATAGAAAAACACCTTGTTTTAGAAAAGCTGAAAGGTTTTCCAAAATCGGATTTGTACTTTCCAACTTTATCGATTATTTTGTTGTTATTCTCATTGTCTTTTTTCTTTTTCTTCTCTTTAACAAGGCTAGACTTGAATAAAAATGACTTTTTATGTTTTCAAGAACAAAGTTATCGATAAAAATTAAATCTAGAGCTAACATACTACAAGTATAGTATTCATTTGACAAAAAAAAAAAAAAAAAAAACTACTAGCGTGGGGATCGAACTCACGACAGTTGCGCTAATTACAAATATTGTCTAGAACTTTCATTGCTCTAATTACTGAATATCTCCATTATATCAACAAATACAAAACAACAACATAATAAGTCTACCTCCTATTCTTTTTTTTATATTAAGCACGCATTTGCACCATTTCACATTCACACCACGCTGCGCATTTGTGCTTTAGACAAAAAGAAAGACATTGTTAGCCAGGTGAAGGAATTGCAAAAAAAAAAAATGGAATGTCTTGTTCTCAAAAACCTAGATCTAAGTTATGATAAACATAGGAATATTTCAATTTTAAAAATCGAATGGAGGATGTATTTTGAAGCAATAAGTGACTTCCCCCCTACTCACCCACCCCCCACCAGGGCCTATTTTAATTTTGTCCATTCTTGACCAGTGCACCAAGATCGAGCTTCAATGCACTGCCTGGTCACGGGTGGTCGAACTTAAAGCATTAATGAACAAGGGTAATGAATTTGAGTCCCGGATTTTCTAGCTTTAGGATTTTCAGTCCATTCAAATCTTATGAGTAGTTGACATAATGTAGGCGATTTGGTCGTTGTGCTGGCCACCTAACACTCTCGTTTCCCGTTGGCGATAAAAACAGACTATTTATACATTGTTTTCCCTATGGACGGCCAAAAAAGGGGAAGGCCTACTTAAAGTTTCAAACAGTTTAAAAGATTGTACATAATTAAATAATGCTTCACAACTTTACATAAATCCATTTCTCATAGGCATCGTACGAGTCAGTTAAGCAGACTTTTGGACACTTCTGTGTAAATCCAGTAAGCCTCCTGAAACAATAGGAAGTCGCTATTTCTACTTGTCACACAAATCTCATGCTCTCTCAAACAAATGATCCAGTTTTTCTGAACTATTCTCGTTTACTCTTTGCTGGCATGTAAACTTAGACCCCTTCAGTGTATTACGACCTCTAACCCTTGTTGTTTTGGAAGAACGACAGAACCAATAACACTCTGAACATTAGCAACGCTTGTAATAGAGGAAGATTGTGCACACTCACACGCACAAGCATTAACACTAATCCTCCTCCCTCAGTCATCTCTCTGGTTTCATAACCATTGCTGATGGAAATGGCGAATTCTAATAATTATAAAAAGTTAAGGGCATTAACTCGGATCATTTCAAAAAGTGGTCTCCCTTTTTAATGTCGTTTAACTTTTTTTTTAACTTGTAATTTTCTGGTGAACGAAAAGGGGGATACACAATATAAATAATCGAGGCATGGGGGTGGGGTGGGAGGTGGGAGAAGAAGTAGAAAAGACCGACAGAAATAAGAGAACTTTATTAAATGTAGTCTAAAATGTTTTCACGCGGGTCCAGCCATCTGTGAAATGAGACAAGTAAGTCAACAATCACCACGGCGCACATGTTTCAAGGCAAACATGGAATCTCGGAGTGTGAGCGATGCCGTGAAAACAAACCAGGGAGCATGTTAATGACGCTGTGCCTATAAACTGGAAGACTGACTTGACGACATTGCCTCTCGATTCCTACGTGAACAGTATGTTCCTCTCTGTTCGTCAATGTTTGCCCATTTACAGCGCATGGGAAAGTCTCCTTTTTCATAGCATTTTTACCCCCCCCCCCCTTTAATGCGTTTTTTTAGTTGACATGACACGTTGAAAAAAAAAAAGAATTCCTAAAAAACAACTGAGAGCTAATTGTTTGGCTCTAATGAAACACTCAGAAACATCTTTTCCAGTAGCGAGAATAAACAGAGAACATATCTAATGATTTTTAAAAACAATAATGACACATATATTTAACTCTTTCTCTGCGTAATTATTTACCACATTCTGGTAAAGTCAGTTAGGAGAGAAAGAGTTAAACTTTATAATCGAGCTCCATTGCATATTGTGCTGTAGTTGTTCATTACTTGGTAATATTTCCTCATAAATGTCACTAGAATTGAGTCTTGGAAGCTTGCCTCCATCTGACTGTCTGAACAAACTTCTGTTTGGCAAAGAACCAAGCAGATGTAAATTATTGCATCCCTATTACTTATGGCTCGTATCCCAAGGCTCGTCGGGTTGGAAGCGAAGCCAAAGGCGGAGCACACCGGGAAAACTCCCCCATATTCTTGCCTTGTATCATATCAGTCGTGCAGGTGTCCGCCATGAAAACGGCCCCTTGAGTAACGGTATGTGTGGATTGCGACATGTTTGTTGGGGCCTTCTCTCATCATCGCCGGTACAATGGTCCTTAGGCACCCCAATGAGGGTTCTTATTTACTTCCATGTTGCCCTAATCGTCACCTCCTACAACAGTTTCCACCCGAGCGCCACTTTGAGAAGCATTTGTGACACAACTTCAAGCGTTAGCCGAAGATCCGTGAGTAGTATGCACTGCACGCACATCCATATTTATTATTATTAACTTGAATCATAGAATAAATAATCACACAAAATTGTAAGTTATATAGGCATTTTTTACATCCTGCAAACTATTTGATCTAAGAATAGATCTAGAAATATTTAGATATGTGCAGTGTAAAATAAAATACGTTTATGTGTAGCTTTTTTTGTATTTTAATTTAATTGAATTATTTTTCTCTCTGAAAGTCATTTATTTATTTAACAAATTTAATTTTTTTCTTATTAATAGCTTCAATAAATTTAAGCCTAATTTTAGAATAAATTTGTTGTCTTCATTATTTATTATACAAAAAAAAAATATATTTTAAAAATTTAAAAACAAAATAAAGAAAGCAGCAATACACCGCCTCTCTAAAAGATGTAGATCTATTTTTTAATGTAGGACTGGACCCATGCGTAACTGCAGCACTTATAACCCCCATCTGGCAATTACATGACAGAATGCTGGCCTCGTATGACTATTTATTTACTGATGGCAACACTGTGCTTACAGAAATTGAAACGTTTCATAAAGCGGCCAGATTTTTCTGACATTGTCAGCCTTCCTATGCGCATATATATATATATATATTTTGTATGTGTCATAAGAATATTATAGTTTTTAGTATATTATTTTACTTACTTCGGCTCAACATGTAAGCGTTTACGAATTGTGTTTATGTTTTTGTTGCTGTAACATCATAACAGACAGACAAGAAGACACAGTGTGCAGAGCGTATGTCTTAAAATGTCATAGTTTTACTATCAACACGCAACCTCTCGTATTTTCATGGGATATTTACACAGATGATATAAGCCCAAGGGGTCTCAGGTCTCATACCAAAACAAAAATATTTTTACCGAACTCAAACACAAGTTTTCCTTTTTTTTTTTGTCGGTCCCTCCTTCTAGCTGGTACCATCTTCATCTGTAATGTTACACGACATGAGGGTAGAGGGCGAGCGAAGGTCGAGGTCTTCAGTTTGAAACTGAACTCAGACTAAGACGAACTTGTGGGAGTGCATTCATTAGTTACTAATGAGCTTCGGCAATAGGTATATATATATATATTGTAATAACTTAAGGGAGGCAACTCAACGAGACATAGATGTTTATTTATATGGAGACATGACAAACACATAGGACATCTGCCTTGAGTACAGCCTCTTCGTCTCGGCTCTAGACTTGTGCGGAAATCGTTCTCTCTTCTCTAATGTCAACATCCTTCCTAGTCTAGTCACTAATAGTGCGCACCTTCTGCACTCTTGGATGGCTGTGTGCATGGCAAGGTGATAACAATATATATATATGTCCCCATTTCCAGGATTCGAACCCTGCCCGCTGTTAGTCCCCCGCCGTTCTGCCGGAGAATCATGCTAGGATGTAATAATCTTCAAATCTGAAGGAATATCCAAAACATGTCATAGAAAACTAAAATTACATCGCGGACTTCAGCTAATTGTCTAACTAAATATATACCATTCTAGGGAATTTAAATTAGCTGGTCTTGTAGAGGAATTCCACTATTGTGTTCGCTAATGAATATTCTTACACTACAAAACCAAAATAAAACTATTTACAAATGTATTAAAAGACAAGAAAGCATTAAATTGTATCCACCCCGCGGTGTTCTCAATAAAGAAAAGATGTGAAAAAAAAACACGTTCAGAGTTCAGTTGAGTTGATCTCCTGGCACTAAACTTGTCCGCATCAAGTTAGATGGTATGATTAGCTTTTATCTTTCAATCAAACCACAGTTGGGTTTTTTTGTGTTTTTTTGTTGTTTTTTTTGTTTCTTTGTCGACTTTTTTTTTTTACGACATTCTTCTTGTTCTTGTTTCCCATGAAAAGTAAATTTATGAGCTGGCGGTCCAGATAAAAGAAATGAACGAAAATGTGGTCATTGTGGTTGAATTAATCCGATTAAACTGTCCAACTCTTCTTCCATTTTGTCGGGGACGAAATTCTATCAATGTTTCCTTCATATTTTTTTTTTATTTTGCCACGAAAATAAAAGTAGAGTGTGAAAATTGGTTTACCCGTTCAGCCGACATATTCCTATCAAATATAAAATACTGTGAAAACGGGTTTACCCGATATATTAAAAAGTTTCGACTTTAATAGAAATACATTTGGGTACCTTTTGACTATTTTTAGGGCCCTCGGGTTGCTGGAGGGACATTAAACATACACTACGGTCGCCGTCGTGATCTTATGAACATATATGCAACGTTTTATCTAGATTGGTCAAACGGTTTTGCTTTGTATTCGGACCATGCATTCATATATATAGTCTTACTTTGTTCTTTATATATTACATACGTTTATCTAACACTATTTTAGATTACATCATATCGAAAGTGACGTCATCATTTGGGTTATATATTAATCCATAAGACATATAGAGGCTTCTAATTTGACCTTCACCTCTTCATATTTTGTCATACTGCTGGTCGCCTACACGCCAAACAATTGAAGGCCAAGCATCAGCCCTTGAGAAGAAGCCCTGACAGTCCGACCCCACTATTTAAGTTAAATAAAAAAAAGAAAGAGAGAGAGAGAGTACGGGGGGGGGGGGAGGGAAGAATTATAAAGGGAATTGGTATGGGTGTGCGAGAGAGAGGGAGGTGTAAAGTCCAGAAAGGGAGCAAGTCTAAAGTAATCATGTTGTATGACCAGTGACCATCACGCTAGCACTTTTAATCTCCGCTTCTGTTTGCCCACAAATGCTCTTAGCGGCCTGGGAGCGCTCACTTTGGTGTAATCAGGTTGACAGCGCGTGGTAAGAGAGCGTTCCCCCTGCCCCATCCCCCCATTATTTGACGTCCGTCACCCCAGTCCCGCCCATTGGACGGAGTGCGTGGTACACTCTGCCTGTTCTCCAAGCGTATCTCCTAAATAATTTTGTATGCCTTCAAATATAATGTATTCATTTCATCTCGTTATTTCTCTTTTTCTCTGTCTCTCTCTTTTTTTTTACTCTATCTTATTATATATGCTTCGTCCACAAATCGTTGCTATCTACTTTATAAGGTAGAATGTGAGGCGTTTGTATGTATGTATGTATGTATGTATGTATGTATGTATGTATGTTAGGAATAGAAATAAAAACCGCTTGACCAATCTTGATAAAACTTGTCAGAAATGTTCCTTGGGTACTAACTTAGATCGTAGTGTATGTATTGTAGCCCTAAAAAAAACTTAAGACCCTCAAAAAAAAAAAAGTTGACCGACTATATTAAAGCTATATTATTATATGGATCTAGGCTTTATTTACAATGTTGACATGAGAAAAGATCGAAAGGATTTAGATCTAGATCTAATTTTAAGAACTACACTTTGCACATATAGTTTTTTACATTGACACATGAAAATATAAAAGAAGGTCCTTTGATTTCATTATATAATAAAATTAACTACCAAATTTGTGTTTCAAAACCATTTTTACATAAATTCCTTCCATATATCTGCGAATTCAGAACGTCCTGACTTACTTATAATCCCATTCATTTAACAAATCGGGTAAACACGTTTTAATTGTACTTTATATCCTATTCATCTATCGGTCTTTTCGTTTTTAATAGATATGAATGTATCGGCTTCGGGTAAACCCATTTTCGCAAAACTAATTTTATTTTCGTAGCGAAAGAGAAAAAACGTGAATGGATCATTAGTTAAGTTTAACATACATCTAAATCCAATCCACTAGATTAGTAAATACAAAGTTAAGTCCCGCAGGCCGCGGGTAATGTCCGGCTAGTGTACAATAAAAATAGTACCAGACATTGTGAGAGAACGAGAGATATGTTAATAGAGAAAGAACGATTCAAATAAAGGAATTTAAAGGAAAAACAAAACATTCTGAGTATTTAGCGGAACACTTCTCTCTCACTCTCAGAATTTAGCGGAACACTTCTCTCTCACTCTCAGTATTTAGCGGAATGCTTCTCTCTCATTCTGAGTATTTAGTGGAACACTTCTCTCTCACTCTCAGTATTTAGCGGAACACTTCTCTCTCATTCTGAGTATTTAGCGGAACACTTCTCTCTCACTCTCAGTATTTAGCGGAACACTTCTCTCTCATTCTGAGTATTTAGCGGAACACTTCTCTCTCACTCTCAGTATTTAGCGGAACACTTTGCATACATTTTTTTAGAGAGATTAATTCAGCTGGTGACCTACTAGTTAATTATTCCTGTAATTCGTGGAACTATTGAGGCATCGCGGAACGCTAGGACTCCGCGGAACACTGTTTGAGAAACAATGTGATAGAAGATGAAAAAAAAAAAAAAAAGGTTTGACTGAAAGGAAAATAAGAAAAGAGAAAGAACTAAAGTAAGAATGACAAGAATACAGTATGAGAATAGAAGAGAGAGATAAAGAGAGAGAGAGAGAGAGAGAGAGAGCCATTGAGAAAATGAATGCCTGCCTGGTTTTGCAGGATGTCATTCGGACTGTACCGAGTTATAGTCCAGGCCTCCAGCCGAAAGTTTCGACAATGACGTAATAATATCATTTTAAGAAGGAACTTATGAAACTTATAAAGCAAATTAAGAACAAGAGAAGAAGGGAACTATTGAAATAGACGAGATAGTGTATACGAAGTGTAGATCAATGGGAATAATCAATACCATGAAAATCTCTATCACTGACAAATCTTTAATCTTCAGATTTCTATAATTTACATTATGTCTTCGAAACACCAAACTATTCACACATCCTTCCAATTTTAACATGTTTCTAGTTTCAAGCAAATGACTGTCGTGTGCTAAGTTCATGAATGGAGTCGGAATAGAGCAGAAGAATTGGGTGGGTGTGCTTGGTGTGAAGATGGAGCCATTTCGCCAATTGACGACAAGTGGCCGTCGACAGATTTTCGACAACTGCAGCGAATGCAAAGTAAACACTAGCGGACGACCATTTTCCCGCGGTCCCTCCACCAGACCGCTATATTTGCATATCCCGAGACGAACATGTCTGTTAATCCGCAATTTAAAAAAAGAAAAGAAAGTCTGGCGCGCGCAAACACACACACACACTCACTTAACGCAGAAATAGAACCACGTGATTTAGTGGCGGTAACCATCCATTGAAATGCTATGTTTGTTTCTTTTCTTGGTTGTGCGCACTGAAGCAGACGGTGTGTCAACACATCTACTTGGCTCGTCTGTTTTCAGCAACACATCCGGAAGTCGATGTGCTAGTTGGCGCGAATGTAAATACGCGACTCGTTAAAATAAATACACAGCTATTTATTATGATTACACATTCGTCACCTGACTGGGTTGCGTAGATAGCGTCTTCGTAGTTTTGATCCCCGTCTACTATGAAATCATAAAGATTAAGCAGAAATGTGTCCTTAATCGTTTAAAATGAGATAGCATTGTCGAATTGTGATGTTCATGAAGCCAAAATGTGAGATTATATTTCGTTGGGGCTTTTTTTTAAAAAGCAGTCTGTTTCCCGCCGTTCCACGTCACTGGTTGGCTTCCAGGTCATGTGGTATGCGATGGTCCCGGGCTCGAAACCTGTCCGCCGCCACCCCTTGCTGTCCTGCTGCTGGAGGTTTAGGCTAGGATGTAATAATCTTCAATTCTGAAGCATATTAGAGAAAAAGTGAAACAACTTCCGTTTCCCCAGCTGGCTTTTTTTATGCAGATGTTAAAACTTGTCACAGATATGGTCATCTCGCCCTGATCTTACCCTCACAAATGTCTATGGTTTCAGGAATTTTGACTTTCTTAGAGGAAATGGTTCTATGCCAGCAAAGGGATTTATATACAGTTAATATAAAAGTAAAGTTTCCCTTCCAGACCTTGCGATCTATGTGGCAGATGATGTAAAGATCATTTGATTCTGTGGCGAACAGTTAACGAGGATGTCATCTAGCCAGCACAACGACAAACCGGCTTTACTTTCCCCCAACTAATGTCAGCTGGATGGACTCAGGGGCGCCCAAGGTCCCGAAATTAAAAATTAAGGTTTTCACCAGGATTCGAACCCATTGACAGTTAATATCGTCAAATATGGTCATATAGTACAGTGGTTACCAACCTTTTTCGTCCAGGACGGGGGTGGGGTGGGGTGGGGTCATATAAATTTCCAACATGGATGTCGTTGGCACCTCCACCTGAAAAAATCGTTGAGTTCAATGGAACCAATCCACTGTGGCTTCATTGTTTACTGTAAGGAGCATTGTGTTATCTCATGCTGGGTTTGGCATAAAGGCATCGCTGATCGACTGGAAGCCCAAAAAAATAAAAAATTGGCCATATTGGCCATGATGTGAATTCGCTCGTTCAATGACCAACAGTGATGCAAAGTATTGCAAAGAACAAATAGTTTTAGAAAAATGTCCATGCACTCGTAACTTGTGGTAGGTACTCACTTTTTCAAGCCTTGAGATTTCAAGGTGAAGGTTTTTCTGTGGTCGACGGTTTACGAAGATGTTATGTGGCCAGCACAACGGCCAACCACCCTTACTCCCCCAACGTAAGTCATTGACCTATGAAAGTTTTAGGTGGACTCAAGGGGTGTCAAGAAAATCCCGAAGATCAAAATTCAACACTTCACCGCCAGTGGAAATTGAGACCCCCGTTTGAAATCCGAGAGCTTTATAACTCAGCCACCATACCCACTCGTATTAATTATTTATATATAAATATATATCTATTTATAGTACTTGTATAATTGTATAAGAAGTTCATCACGAGATTAAATAAACGTTCATGAACAGTCCAGCTATGTTCAGACCATGAGTCAAAAGCCCAGCTTAAGAGGTATCAATTTATCATCCTCCCAAGACCCCCCGCTCTCCATAGTAAATCATCACTTCTCATTCTTTTTTTTTATCATCTTCTTTCATTCACTACATCTTTCTGTCCATCTGCCAACCATAAAACAATGTTCCAGACAGCCCTCCAACATTGTAGAACATCCAGACAGATAAAATCCCTCACTAGACCTCGAGACTGACCCCCCTCCATTTACGGCCCTTGTGTTTTGCCCTCCCGACTCAACGCGCATAAAAAAAAAGGTCGCTCACCCCCTCCCGCACGTGGGAGCTCTTCGAGGAGCTTTTCAAACCAAGCTGACCTTGGGGCTTTTTTTTTTCGTCGTTACCCTCTTCAGTTTGGATGGTCCGACTGTCCTGCAAAAGGCGCCTCCACCTCCCCAGAACACTCAACACTCCACCCGTGCTTGCCATCAACCACGAGCGCTTTATTAGGGCGACTCTCTATTGTCTTTGGCGTTTTGCTGCTAAGCCGGGTTCCACTTCGGACATTTAGACTGTTGATGGCCCCCTCTGTCATGGCCATTCCATTGAACTGTTTTTTTTCATCAATTGGTGGCACCGCAAACGCCACAGCTTTGAATCGGGAGTAATCCTCCCCTGTCATTTAGCCCATTCACTTACACACAGACTGGAAAGTGAAAGTAGAAAGAAAACAGGAAACATTGGATCATATTTTTATCTGTGGTTCATGCGGAATCTAGGTCAATATGAATCATGAACAAATATGGCGGTTTTTATACATTGTTCAGCCCCTTTTTCGACGTATAAATTTTGAGGCTAGAAATTTAGCAATCAAAAGTTAAATCCTTGAGTCCATTAACAAGGATCGTTTTAAAAACTATTAGGTCTATGTTTATCTTATGACAAATGTTGTAGTATGGCTCTGATTTAGCTCCAAATAGTTAATTCAATCTCCCATATGGACTCACGTATAATATCAAATCACTTACACATTTTAAAATGAGGCTAGATAACATTATGTTAAATAAATAAATGAAACTTAACTCGTCAATAATAGTGTTATTCAATAACAATTTGATCAGAAAATATTATAGGATTTTCTAATCAGCTTTAAATTTACCTATGCCCGTCCTTGTATATCATAGAAACTTTACATGTGTCATCTGTTATACATCTTCTTTTAGTTTTAACCACGCTGTCCAGATTATGAATAAGCTATTTCAACATTGATTGTTTTAAAACATAATAACAGCTCGATTCATTACATAATTCTGAAAATTTTATAGACATACAATAAACCAACACAAACATTCATTACAAACCAAACCAAAGGACATTAGACATAGGCCCTAATCATGTAAAGAAACACACATTTAAATATGCATTCAGCGTATCTTTTTTTTTTTTGCGACATTCCAATTACCTACTTTGAAACTTGGGGATTCTGAACCTTTCCTTTCGTGTGCACCATATCTCACCTCGTATTATCTTATAAAAAGTTTCTGTTTAATAGAAGATAATTACTTCCTACTCGTATCCGCGAGCCAGTCTAGTCTTACATTTTAATTAGAGACAAACTCTACGAAGTCATTTTAGAATTCTTTTATTGCTTGACTATCTGATTTTTTAAAATCTAATCAATGCAGTATTTTTAGGGCAAATGTTACAAAAAATTAACAACAAATATAAAATAAAGAAAATAAATAAATAAAAACATGTGTACATTTTTAAATATTTTTATGCTTAAAATCAGCCTGATACGTTTCTTCTCTAATGGAAACGTTTTTATGTTTGTGTGTTTGAATCACAATTGACGTCAACCCTATAATATTCATCTCTTACATAAAGAATTGTCAGACTATAGGTCGTTGATAAAGTACAATTTTGCTAGAAACCATCTCTTGATTGTAGGAAACACCTTATGTCATTGAGCCCCATCAGAAGAGTGCCGTGGATCCGCCTTAGTTTCCTGCTGTCATCTAGAGGAAATGAAATCATACTCTCTCTGCGCGAAAGAAAAAAAAAAAAGGTTTTCAAGAAGTCATTTGGCTCTGAAGAGACTTGCTAAAACGCCTATCGCTCATGAGATGTCTTGGAATTGTGTACATTAAATATTTCGATAATCTTTTTTGACACCATGTAGGCAGCATCTTTTTAACTCTCCGTAATTATTTTTTCACGTTTTGGAAGGAATTGTTCATTTTGCTCATGACTATTTCACTACCTCTGTTATGATTGGCCTACAATAGCTTTGTTGTTTGTTATCAGAAAATGTTGTATTTGGTATAGAATTAATGGGAAATGCATGTTCTTTTTAAATAGTTCAAAGTTAAGTTTTAAAAATTAAACATTAATTTAATGAGGTCAAAATCAACGATGGTATCGTCGATTAGGAGAGAAAGAGATACAATTGTAACGGTTTCGACTGTTTATTTAAATTTACATTTTTATAATGGTTTATATTATATAGACACGTATCTTGCTTTATAAGGAGAGAAATAATACAAATATAATTGTTACCGGACACAATACATGGATCAACTTCCTATCTAGCAATCAAGTAATTTCTGTCCTTAAAAGTGCGAAACTTTTACACTTATACGAGTCAGTTAGAAAGAGAATTATAATTCCTATAACATCTTATATTTAAAATTGTGTTGTGAATATTATTATAATGATATGGAAAGTTGCTCTATACTAATGCTTTAGTATGCTTTGAAAAACTCGCGGATATGCGCCAAAACCTGATACATATACATCTACATTTGACTCGTATATCGTTAAATCAACGTACAAGATATTCTAGCTCTTGACTAATAAGTTAACGAATGAATGGGAAAATCCCATATGTCTGTAGGTAGCACATGATCTCCTGCACAGCCTCCTTGTAGATCATTAGCTTCTTTCGACATTTGCATTGTTTAGGTGGAATGTCGTGACAGCATGCGCAACAAAATGTTCCTTTTCTGTGCTGTTACTGTGCTTGATGTATGAGACTTTAATTTTTTTTTAAACTAACTGCTTTAATGTTAGGATTACACCGCGTGCTTAGTAAAAAATAAATTTTCCTTTCCGACCTTGTCATCTATTGGACAGATGATGAAAAAGTCACCTGTTTCTATGGCCGAAGGTTAAAGACAACGTTGTGTGGACAGCACAACAACCAACCGCTTTTCCTTTCCATAACAAATGTCAGGTTGTCCATTAGAGTTAAGAGGTCTCAAGACGTCATAAAAATCCCAAAATTCAAAATCCCAATATTCTTCAAGATTTAAACTCGGGATACCTCAGTTTTGGAAGCCAAGATCTTTGCCTCTCAGCCCTACCAACGTTCTTAACTTTTTCCGATTCAGATTCTTTGTCTTGACGTATGGATCTCATTAAACTTTAAGGCGTTTACGAAACTAAACCATGTACAAATTAGATCTAGTCATTTTGTAAACAATCTTCAAAGTTAATGCCAATCTACCGAAATTCCCTACTGTACAAAACTCATGGCCCTCCTGAGGCACAAATCAGCCTCTACTAAAGTCACACTAAGATGTGGTCACGTGAGATACCCTGAAGAGCTATGCCCACTTAGAAAGTTCTCGACTTGGTAACACCAGCGCCGGAGACGTTTCTCCGGAAGATATCTGCCAGAGATGCAAGTTCGACCGGAAGTGATCCCTGTGTTCAATCTGCGATGTGGAAAGTGATGAGGCGCGCTTTTTCAGACAAGATGATGAGTAGAGTCCCTTGGCTGTGACCTAGTTCTGAGCTGGAGACAAATTAAAACCAAACTGAACATTCTCGTTGCCAGGATAACAATGACATAAAAAAAAATTTAAAGGCTAAAGTTAAAATATATGAAATAGATATAAACCATTAGGTTTATTAGACTTCTATATAAAATTACCACAGACAGAATACTTATTGAATTTTAAAACATAAAAAGCTGTATATATTTGATATTCATATTTTTTAATCAAATCAAATACTTTTTAAAGTGTCATTTTTTAAAAATATTTAGGGGGGGGGGGGCTTATGACTGTTTTAATGGGGAGGGGGCGTGAAACCTCTTTTAGTTATTCCGACCTCACAACGTTTTGTTAGCTGGACACCATACCGCCGATATCCGTGAGATTGAAGTCTATTATTTCTTTATTCATGATAATCGAAATCCTTTGATTATCATGCACATTGTTACATGTACATGTACTTATAATATTCTTGCATTTTCGCCGAGGGCGTACAATTCTAGAGACTTATTACTTTAGCTTAATTATCTTTGTTTTTTTTTTAGCTGTTCGGACGCCGTAAACTTTTGTTAATTGAAATAAATAAGTCGATCTCTTGAAATGAACACTATTGACGCACAACATAATTTTATTTCAATGATAAAATCACTAAAGTAGACTTAATATAAAGCTTGAAACTTCTTGACCGACCACGTTTACTGTCTTCCTTTGTTGGCCTATATAAATATCTTCCATTAAATAGCTTTTTTCAAATGAAAGGGAAACAATCTTCTATTGAATAGCTCCCTGCAAAATAATACACTCTAGCTGTTATAATATGTTAGTCTTGTTTCTTCCTACAGGTCATAGCGGAGTTAACCAATTGGGCGGTGTTTTTGTTAACGGCAGGCCTTTGCCAGACTCCACGCGGCAGAGAATCGTGGAACTAGCCCACAGCGGTGCCAGGCCGTGCGATATATCACGGATCTTACAGGTAAGATATTTGGTCGATGTGCACAAACCATTCGGAGGAAGCCCTCACAATTCTGATACGATTTAGTCCAGAAGGAATTAAAACGTGACAAATGATCTTAGACCTGAAAGGATATTTTCTTTTGAGTTCTTGGTCCATGGTGGCCTGCAGATAACTGCAAAGAGGAACACATGACCTACCCTGGAGGTCCTATACACTGCTATACAGGATGTTCATATCTTAATTAATTACAGTAATTTGCTGTTTGTTTGAATTTTGGTTAAGATTTGTACATTCTTTAAACAAAAAAAAAAAATAAAGTCAAAGAAGAGAAAGCGATATTAAGAAATGTAGGAAACATGAAAAGAAACCAAGCCGAAGAAGCTCCATTTAAAAGATCACTTTTGCCAACTAAAATTTAAATTTAAAAAAAAATACTTGATGCTACAATGACCTAGACATTCGATTCTGCTCTTTGAAAAGTTCATATTTATATGATACTTAAAATTCAGAGCTTATCAAAACTTCCGTACTTTGTAGACGACGGATGCACTGTGTACTCCATTTAGGAAAATCCCTAACATTAAAGCAAAAGTAACCTTGACCCTAAAATAAAGTTTTTTGGCGTTCTAGGATTGTAGTAGAGCAATAGATTCATTTTCCTTTTTTTTTTTAATGCTGAAATAACGTGAATATATTTTTTTTAGGTCATTTGCATTAAATCATTTCAAAAAATGCATAATTATATTTCATTTCATCTTGTGTACCCATGCAGGTGTCCAACGGATGTGTCAGCAAAATCCTGGGGCGCTACTATGAAACAGGGAGTATCCGACCCCGAGCTATCGGAGGGTCCAAGCCAAGGGTAGCCACCAACGACGTGGTTGGCCGGATAGCCCACTACAAGCGGGAGTGCCCGAGCATTTTCGCCTGGGAGATACGGGACAGGTTGTTGAGTGAAGGCATCTGTAACCAGGAGAATATTCCAAGTGTAAGTACCGGAAGCTTTGTCTTCGCATGTTGGAGAGTCTGTCCTCGTTTCGATTAGCTATTTGCAAAAAGATAATCTAAAATCTTCTGTGTTATTATTATGTTGAAGGGTTTTGATTAGTCCAATACTTGAAGTGAACTTTGCTGTGGCTTCCAAATCAGGCAGCTTTTGGAGTCTGTGTCTTGTTAGGGTAATCTCGATGGAGTATGCGGATTTGAAGGTGATTCTCCACAAGGACACATTTCACATGTCATAATCTAAATAACAAAAGTATATTATCAGAAGATAGTTAGTGAAATAGACTTCTGTCAGCCTCACTCTTTCTCACAAACTCTCTCACACTCACTCTCTCTCTCTCACTTTCAATCACTCCCTCTCTTACACACTCTCTCTCTCTCTTACTCTCAATCACTCTTTCCCTCTTTCTCTCTCTCTCACCCCCCTCTCTCTCTCTTTCTCTCTCTCACTCACTCTCTCTCTCACTCTCTCTTTTTTATTTCTCGCTTTCTTTATATAATCTCTTCATGTTGTACAATTTTTTTTCCTCTCTCTTTTCTTTTGCTGTTGCCAATTATCTTTATCTTTTTGTTGTTGTTGTTAATGTTGTTCTTGTTGTACTTCATGTTCCCCTACAAAAACTGTTTTGCTCTTTTGTTTTGCTCTTTTGTTTTGCTCTCTTTCTCTGTCGATGTAGCTTACAGAGACCAATGGAGATATTGGATATTGAATGTAAAGGATAAATACAATAATGATGTTTATTCTATGAGTACGTGGTTTGCAATAACATAACATTCTATGCATGTCAAACGTCCACTCTTCTTTCCAATAACAAATATTTAAGTACACTATTCAAATAATGTATACACCAGGACATGTACATGTAACCTTTTTATGTCACTATAATTCGTACTCAGTGCTTCAAGGAAATTGATTTTAATATAACTCAAGTGCTGATTAGTCATTAAAAATAAGGGAGTTAGCTGAATCTGTTTTCTAGAGATAACTCTGTTAGCAATGTCTTCGCCTAGGCCGGAAGAAGATATCAACAACTGGACGAAAACGAACGCGCATCAAAAACGAATTAGACCGTCTTCGCTGAGCCTATCATTAATGGTTATTGTTTGCGGCTCGCCCATTGCAGTGGACGCTGGTCAATCGCGTCATCCCGGGGAGATGCGTCTCATTAGTGAGGTTTGGACAGAAGGGGCAGACAAAGACGTTTAAATTGGTGATAGCTTGATAAAGAAAGCGGAAGATTGAATGAAGCGCTGGCTGTAAATCTTCTTCCTAAACTTTTCTTTGATTGTAGCGTTGATTCATTGCTTACGATTGAGGGCGATGCCGCACTTAATAACACTGCTTTATAATTGCGACTAATGTAGACAAAAAACCCAGCCGATACGTAGTTCCGGTTGTTAACCTAAGCGACAAAATCACCCAAATATTATTTCTTGAACATAGGGCCATTTACAAAGTAAATGGGCCAATTGCAAGCAGTTCAATATGAAAGATTGTAATTTGCTAAGGAGATATGCTAGTATTCCAAAATGATGACAATATTGATCAAGTTTCTTTTTATATTTATTAGTTTTTATCGACTTGCAATCAAAAGTAAACTTTCGGTCAGAGTCTTACAAAGTCATTTGTCGTCATCGAGAAGTACATAGGAGTCTAATTCATGTAGTGCTGGTTGTGGATTCGTATTTGTTTCTTGCGTGAATGTTGTTCGTATTTGCATCTATATTGAGTAACGCTGAGGTGGTCAATTGTAGTCAAACTGAATTTCAATTTGATTGAACCAATAAAAATTATCTTATCTTATCTTATTTTATAAAATAAGTTTTTTTTTGTTTATTTAACTGAAAGTGCATTGACTAAAGATTGAATAAGAAGTTAGCAGATCCCAGCTCCAATAAGTACGTGACATAAGTTTGGGGAAAAGTAAATGTGGCTGGTTTCAAGACCTTTAACCGTTGGCCACGGAAACAGATGACCTTAACTTCATCTGCCCTATAGATCGCAAGGTCTAAAAGGGAAACTGTTTTTAAAAAATATAAAATTAGCATTGAACGTAACCATAACTAACACAATGTTTCTTATTTGTTATCGAAAGATAGCATAATGGGAACATTCTCCGATGTAAACACAATTTCATCCAAAAATGTCAATATCCTGAACTCAATCCCACTTTTAAAGTTCTTGTAAATTGTAACGTTCTTTCATTTTAAAAAAAAAAGGGGGGGGGCGTTGGATACTAACGTCTAAGTGAAATCTCAGTCAGGTGTAGTATCTTGTTGAGTGACGACCGTGGGTTCGAATCTTTTGTAAAGATATGTTTAAGGACCTTCTAAATCTGGCAGATTCTTTCGTGGAAAGTTGAAGACCTGTTTAACGCTGTGCTAACTACACAGAACATTAGTTAACTGAAAGACTAGTTGCTTTGAAAACTTCTCATGCGTTTTTTAAACCATAGAATTTCCAATTGAATCCCACTTGAATGTTTTCTTTGCCTTACTGACCTTTTCTTTGTTTAAAAAATAACGTTCAACACAGATCTAGTTCTAAAAACCCATGAAAGAAAGTTATTTTTTATCCCTTGGTGCACTAACAGGGAAATCCAAAATTCTTCCGCCCCCCCCCCCCTTTTTTAAAAAAAAAAAAAGACTGATTACTAGCCATTCGCATGCAACACCTTGTACTTTGTTATATACACTCTGTCATCGTAATTACCTGAGCTTATATTCGCTGCAGCTGTGATAGACATCTGCTAGGTGGCGCTGTTATTAAAAGTCAAAGATGTAATACTTGAGACGTTTTGTCCGAAGTTCCATGAAATCGCCTTGGCTGACCACTTAAAACAAAAACAAAAACGAAATCCAAAGTTCTGTCCAGCTCCGGTGAAAGATGTGGCCACTAGGAGGGAGCTAAATGCCTTCATTACGCCTTCCGCCCCCCCTCCCCCAATTAGTCCAAAAGCTGTGGCGTCGGATTCCACTGATAGCGCCTCACTCCCCAATCTTCGTAATGAGTGATGATTGTGTTAGGAAGACTTAAACAAGAAAATTGAATGCTCGGAGTAATGATTGGAGTGGAGGGGGGGGAAGGAACCTCTTTATTATGAGAGAGTGTTTGGGAGGGTGGCGGGGGTATTTCGGAAGGAGAGAACTACACTGGTTTAATTGTCCTCCCTTTCCGCCCGTTCGAATAGTACGTCACATTACTGTGAGCACATGAAAAGAAGGGGAGGGGGGACTGATTGCATCTGCTTGACAGATTTCTGGCGATACCAAGCATAGTGAATTGAATCAAGTAAAGTGAAGCGAACACCCTTCCTAATTCAACAGCAGCATAATTAATAACTAGACAGTGGGTGACAGCACTTTAAGGGGCAGGTTAAGGCGATAACATTTGCATCCTTTGACTCGCGGCTGAGATAACAGCGTGACGTTGCTATGCAAACAAAATAAAACTATCAACACCATCAGAGGCCAAAGCAAAGGCAAAGTACTATGCTTCAGTATTTCTCCATAAACAGGCGCGGTGGCGGGCGCCGAACCGGGGGTCCCACGTTCGAATCCCGATGAAAACTGGGATTTTTTAATTTCGGGATCCATTGGCGCCTTTGAATCCACCCAGATGTAATGTACCTAACATTAGTCGGGGAAAAGTAAAGGTGGTTGGTCGTTGTGCTGGCCACATGACACTCTCGTTAAACGTAGGCCACAGAAACAGATGACCTTTACATCTTCTGCCCTATAGACCACAAGGTCTGAAAGGGAACTTTACTTATTATCTCCATAAACAAAATAATCAAATCACTACAAATTAATTTCTGATTATATTTTCTCCACTCGAAATTTAAAAAAAATATTCGAATACTTTAAAAACCAGAATTGTCCACTGGTTCTTGCACTCATAATACTCAGAAACACACATACAAATAAACAAGAAAAACATTTAAAATACTTTTTTAAAAAAAGACAATAGCTCCTATATACAACTTATAGAGCGATGGTTTTTCTATTAATAACTAATGAATATCATTGGCCTCCTTCAGTCGTAGAACGACTATGGTTCATCTCAGAGCACACTCACTCATGTGGCTGTGGAGCCCTGTTTTGGAGAGACTCCCGTTCACAGATAGCGCAGGTTAAGGTGGCTTTTCCTTCGGTGGTAGAGGAGCTGGCCGCTTTTCGGATTGTACGTTTTTCTTCCTGAGCTGAGACCCATGTGCTTTCACTGTCCATATCTTTCTTGGTCACTGTCTCTCTCCATCTGTTGCGGTCTAGAGCTATGTCTTCCCATTGTCAGTATTGATGTTCACTAATTTGAGGTCACGTTTTATTACATCTATGTAACGGAGGTGGGGGCGACCAGTTTTTCTTGTGCCAGTCGCACAACTAATGAATGTTAGATTAAAAATCAATGGAACATTTATTACTCCCCACCCCCAATGACCCCCTTCGGCCCCCACTCCCTACGAAAAAGAATGTATAGATCTACTAGACCTATAATATTCCAATGCTAATCTATACTTAGAAGACAATGCACAAACTTTTCCTGAACTAATTTAATTTCTCTTGAATCAATAATGCTATAAGTTCGGAAATTCCCTAACGTGATTGCCCATTCAAGAACGCAAGTCTTTTCAAAACCGATGTTGGATCTCTACCTAAATTTAATTATTTTTTTTTACTTGTAAAATGATAACGGTCCAACAGTCCAGCTGAAGTTTTCTCCGTGTGGCCAACGATCTAGCAGTTCTTTTCTCAGCCTTATACATCAACATTTCTCTATAAAGTTATGACTTGAATAGAGGTGTTGTAAATGCGAGCACAAAATGCAACAATCTTCAGTGAACATAAATTTTACTGTTTCGACAATCTTCACTGAACATAAATTTAACTGTTTCAACAATCTTCAGTGAACATAAATTTAACTGTTTTTTAAGTCCTCCGCGACATGTTCGTCCTACGAAAGCTCAGACTGCCCGAGGATGGGCGTGTCTTGGGGGGCCCCTGCAGGCATGTTCCGCGACATGTTCGTCCTACGAAAGCTCAGACTGCCCGAAGATGGGCGTGTCTTTGGGGCCCCTGCAGGCATGCAGTTAGGACAAATATGATTTCAAAGAACATTTACAAGTAGTGTTATCTTCTTTTTGTTTCGTCTACTTCGAAGCTTTGGCTGAATAGATTCTAAAGATTTCCCTTTTTTACTTGTTGAATGTTTCAATTGCTCAACTGTCATGTCTTCAAAACTGTAGCGTGTCGTTTAATAGTTAAGAAGTAGATCTACCTACCATGGTGATAATAACAGCCTTGAAATCGTCTTGTTACCTCGATAGTTGATTTCACTTCCCCCTCCCCGCGCTAGTTTTCCAGAACACTGGCTCCCTGATCCAGATCTCATATATCTAAGGACACTAAGGAAGGGAACCTTTGTGGTAACGTATCACTCACTACCTGGCATGGGTTCAAACCCGCTGGGTCGTATCTTTTGTCTCAAAGAGGTTTTCTTTTTATCACTAAGCTTATATCAACTCACTTTGTCTGTCTGGTAAAAAAGTTTGGATGAAGCAGAAATTTTTACACAATTATTTCTTTCACCCGACAACACAAGAGTCATTAATAATAATAATAATAATAATAATAATAATAATAATAAAAGTAGTTAATTAACTATTTTTAATCACTTATTTTGTTTGGCATCTCAAATAAGGGAAAGAAATAGTACTTGACTGAAGAAGTGGTATAAGCTGAATGTTATGAATGTTATAAATAAATGTTATGCCGAATTTTCAGGGGCTTTAGCGTCTAGAATGATGAGTAACTGTTTTTGGCTTTAGTTGACAAGTATATTAAAGACATTCTTAGATGCGTATGGTTTATTTTCGGTTCATTAATAATGTCTTAAATCAATTATCACAGACGACAACAAAACAATGTGTTGAAGGAATTCCGAGCGTGCATTCGTCCTGATTGAATATTTTACAATATCTAATACACATCCCAAAAGTTTTTGAATAACAGTATAATTTCAATTGTGATATAATAGCGTTTCCAAAAAAATTACTTTTGTATAGCACAATTTGCATGCTAAGCGTATGCTCAGTGTGTTCAGGTCCCATCTATTTTGTGAACTCGTGGAGGGGGATGAATCTGGGAGAGAGTTCCGTGCTGCCTTTGATGCCCAGCGAGCACAACACAGCTCAAGTCAGGATTCGAACTCTTCTCCCTTTGATGGAATGGGGAAGTGGGAGAAATAGCGCGAGAAAAAACGTTTACAAAATGTGTACCAGATAGACATAGCTAATAAATAATTAGCTTCCTATTTACAGTGCCTCTAAAATTGTAAGCTAGTATATATATAGGGTCAAGTTGTTGTCCACTGTTAAGTGATGTAAAAGAATATTCTAGTATCTCACTATCGAAAATATACAATTTGGCTTATAGTTCTTTGAAGGTAAATGTATCAAATCCATGGTTTGCATTAAAACTACAGGTGAATAACGGAATCATAACTATTGTAGTTTGTATCTTTAAAGCTATTTACAAAGTATTAGCACTTCTTTCTTAAATATTTATACCACTATTATCGGATTCTACCCATCAGGGGCACAATTATTCTTCATCTCGCATCACCTCCCCTTGATTTAACAATAGCGTCTGATTTAATACCCTTTAAAAAAAATCGTCCAAAGCGTTAATGAGTTTTAAGTTGACCTTTTACCGGAAGTTAACGGACCTCAACATGGGCCCTTACTGTGAGCTGCCCATCCATAGTTAGAATCACAGCCTCTAAAACAGTGGGGGCCCTGGACTTCATTTATACAAATAAAAGAGTAGGGAGTCCATATTTTTGGCTTTTGGAAAATCTCATTTTTAAAATCAGGGTGTAAAAAAATGAACTTGTATTAAGAATTTAAAAAAAAAGGGGGGGGGGGGTCATTCGGTTTGGGTTTGGGGTTAAAAGATTGCTTAATTAGATCTAGATATTCTTTAGTTGCCAGCATCTCAGTTCCTTTTTTAAACACAATCTTTAGAACTCGTGTTGGGAGGGAGGGGGGTGTGTTTATAAATCTGTTACCTCTTCATAACACTTTCATGTTTTAAGTCGATCTTAAAGAGAGAAAGAAAGGGGAGGGGTGAAGAGAGAGAGAGAGAGAGAGAAAGAGAACTAAGTCAACCGTGAATAAGAATAACCAAAAAAAAAAAATCTTTAGTTCAGAAATCGTCGTCGGTCTCCGAAGACTGCTCAGCGGGGGGGCATCCGCAGTGGCGGATCTAAACAAGAAGTAACGAAAAGAAAAGATCAAAACCCCGCGAACTGCGACATGGAGAGATAGTCGCGGGAAGAGATTAAAAAAAGAAGGGGTGGGGGGGGGCATTCAGCGTATTTAAAGAGCGCTGGGAATTAGCGTTAATCGTACGCACCCCGCTCTCCTACGCAGCGTAACTTTGAATGCGGAATAAAGTAAGAGATTTTTCTTGTTTCCAATCCTCCCCCCCCCCCGAATGCACCCGTTATTAGTAGCAATGACAGCAAGGATTTTGGTTAAAACCTGAGCGATAGCCATAGTGAAGATTAGGCTTAGGAGAAAAGAAAAACGACAAAATGTTAGGGTACTGCTAGAGAGAGAGAGAGAGATGGAAAGAGAAATAGAACGAGGGAAAGTGAGAGTAGAGAGACAGAGTGGGAGAAAGGAAAGAAAGAAATGAATGAAAGAAGAGAGAGAGAGAGAAACAGTTTGGGAAGTTATGAATACCGAAATGAACCTCTATAATGAGAGAGAGGAGACTAAGACCAGGAGTGTAGTTAGTCAGAGGAAGACAGAGAGGAACAGCAAGACCGAGAAACTGGAGTTTAATACAAATCAGACAACTTTGAATCACACTATTAATACCATGGAACCATACCAATGATAAAAAAACCTATGGAATAGGGTTATGGAAATAAACTTATTGAAACAAATTTATGTAAGTAGACTTACGCAACTAGTAAAATCTGGCAAGGGAAAAAAACAATAAACAAGCACTTTTACAAGTAACAATAACTTGACTGACTTGAGTTCACTAAGTGCAAAAACCCTAACCACCATGTTAATCAAACAACATTGCCATTGTGTCAAGAGACGTTCTATCTTATACATTTAATCTTATAAATTACAGACGTTACTTTAAACTAGAAGATATATACTTCTTTAGTTATTAATTGTAAAGTGCACTCAATACTTTTAGTATTTTACTCTCTCTCTCTCTCACGCACACACACACACAGACGCACACTCACACAGACACAGACACGCATAGAGACACACACATACACAGATACCAACACAGAAACGCACACACAAACGCTAATCCAGGATTTCCCAAACCATGTTCCACAGAACCCCAGTGTTCCGCGAGGTCTGAATAGGTGTTCAACAAACTAGGTCATCACGTGAATTAATCTATAAAACAATAAGCAAAGCGTTCCGCTAAATACTCCAAATGTAGGAAGTGTTGCGTTGAGAAAAAGTTTGGGAAACTGCGCTAATCGATTCGTTATTAAGTTATGATCCAAAGTCATTATGACGCTCATCTAAATGATTCGCTTTCATTTTCAACCAGCCTGCACCAGTTGTTTTTTTAATGTAGTGACTTCTTTTTCTTATAGAAAATAAATATCCACTATCTCTTGAGACAGAATGCGCCATAAGATAGAGCTCCTTCTTGTTATAGAGAAAGTATATTATCACTTCGTAGCGTCTTCACTCTAATTAGTCTCTCATGTCTCTCTAGGACTAGTGAGTCATGTCGATGTCTTCTCTGTCCTCCAATTATAGTCTTTAGATCTCTATATACTAATGTATATTTCCAACATTCCATTCAGTCAGCTTTAACACCGTTTGCGTGATAAGGTCATCAATATTTTAACAATTTATGTGACATTATTATGTTACACATTACAATCAGAGTAAGCATTGCGATATAATGAATCTTTTGTCAGATTATTCGTAGTTGCCAGTCGAAAATAGTTCCGCCTTAATCAACCCCCCCCCCCCCTCCCGCCATCTACTTTATCTCACAAAACCTTGAATGCAATATCGATGTTGCAAAGGGCGCTTGTTATCATACGTTCTAAAATGTTTCAGTCGGGAGGGGCGCCCAGTGACATAAAGGCGCCGGGTGATTTTTTTTTCCCCTTTCGTCAGGGCTTAATCGTGCAGCGTACCTTCGCCCACATCAAATTACCCCCTGCTTCTAAAACCCCAAAAAGAAGAAAAATAAAAAGGGGGGGCGCCCATTTCTTCAATAGTGGTTATAATAGAGATCTCTCTATGATGGGTCGTTTTTTTTATACAGCAAGGAGGCGAACAGATCGCGCCACTCCCGCGTGGCTAGGAACGGCAAAATGGATATACAGCCCTTTTCGCTGAGGGAAAATATTGTATTGAATATCCCTCCCCTTCTTCTCAAGACCCTTTTACACTTTACAGTATTGCCTTGGTAAATCTGAATAGGCTAGAAACGTCGCAGCGTTAACATGGCAGGAGCAGATAAAAATTGGCCCCCGACAGATGGTTCATGAGTTTTTCACCCAACCCTAAGGCCCAAAGCTCATTTCTAGTAAACCCTTTTCTCACCAATACCTTTTAAAGAAAACAAAATATCTTGACTTCGATAAAGTTTATTATAACCTTGTTTGCTTTGTTTTTGCTTTTAATTGTTAATTAAGTCTTAGCACTGTAACAGTTAAATACAAAATGTGTTCGTCCTGTAATACGATGCACTGGAATGTGGATTCTATGAAATGAACATATGTAAGCCTTTATCTGACTATGTGCATAAAACCAGAAATACATCGTTAGTAAATAGATAGATAGATAGATAGATAGATAGATAGATAGATAGATACAGACATACATACATACATGCATACATACATGCATTCATACGTACATACATACATACATGCATACATACATACATACGCCTAGATAGATAGATAGATGGATAGATAGATAGATAGATAGATAGATATAGATAGATATATAGATATAGATAGATATATAGATATAGATAGATAGATAGATAGATAGATAGATAGATAGATAGATAGATAGATAGATAGATAGATAGATAGATAGATAGATAGATAGATAGTCAAAACCCAATGCACTTCTTTGTCATTACTTGCTTGACATGTGGATTCGAACTAGAGTGTAACATTCAGTTATACCATTTATGAACATTTTTATTAAGATATAAATACAATATTTATCTGTGTCTATCTGTCTCTAATACAATATGTATCTGTAAGTCTATCTGTCTCTTTCACTCCCTACGTATGACCCGCCCTCCCCTCTCTTTCTTTCGCCTATATTATTATAAAACAATCTTGTTTGCAGTGAAGAGCTCCTTGCCTTCTTTGATTAATCAGATTTTCCCCAGGTCTTAACGCCGGCATGTATTCATTCTTCCCCCCCCCCCCCCTTCCCTTTTCTGGTCAACCCATTTTTTTCAATGAGGTCACAGAGTTAAGGTCCTTTGCTTACGTGCATTTGTATCTAATTAATTAAAGAAGAAAAATATAAAGAGAGAATATAAAAGGAGGGGGGAGAGATCTGAGTGGCCAGCCATAAGTGGACGGCGTCCTTCTTTATAGCTCTATCAATGCCACCCCTCCCTTTACCTCCATGCAATATGAAGGCGCCCGCACCAAGAGGGTGTCGATATGTTTTATTCCGCTTTTCATCCTTAGTGACCATCATCTTTATTAGATCCCCGCCTCCCCTTACGAAGTCTGTGTAGAACATGGTGGTAGAAACTCTGCGCGCTCGTGATTCATTCTAGTGACTGGTCAAGATTTCATGCATACTGTGGACACTGTAATAATAAGTGTCAAGGTCAATGTCAGAGTTGTTTTAATTGTATAAACATTATTTTTTGCTGTGCTACACTTCGCGAAACAACAGTAATTTTCTCATAGTGCTTAAAATAACTACGGGTGTTAAAAAAAGGGTCTTTGATTCTTTCTAGTATGTTAGAGAAGAGGAGCGGTGGCTGAGTGGTCACGGGTTTGAATCCTGTAGAAGATTGAATTTTTCGTTTCGGGATCTTTGGGCGCCTCTGTGTCCACCCAGCACTATTGGGGACCTGACATCAGTTGTGGAAAAAATAAAGGCGGTTGGTCGTTGTGCTGCACACATGACACCCTCGGTAACCATTGGCCACAGGAAAGATGAACTTTACATTTTTTTTTTGAGCCTCGCTCTCTGTCACCGCGAAAGTTACGCGGGGTAACTCTAGTCAGACTAGCAGAAATAAAAAAGTTATCTTTCCATGATTTTTTCATCATGGTGTCCCGCATGGTTGGACGACGAAGAGAATTATATATAGAGATAAACAATGGAAGACAATAAACGAGAACAGTCAATGTTTCAAGCTTCATATTAAATCTCTATATTGTGTGTTTATAAAGATACCCCGGCGTCCTTTCGAGATCTGATAATCAGATCTAACTTCTGCACGGATCTCGTTGATACACACATTCAAATATACAAATATATACACCTATGTGCTCTATACATATAAGATTCAGAATACATGTCATCTATAAAGTTAGTAATATATCACAGGTTTAAACATTTCCTGAAAGAACTAAATACTGAGGTATATTCCTCTGTCATATTTTTCCGTTACAAAAAATGTCCCATGATTCTGACCATTTCAAAGTAACAATATTATGTGGGTCAGTGTTGTAGTCAATGCTGGCTAGAGCAACGTGAAGACTCAGATCCACTTCTTTTTAATTTAGAAATCGATTCGGCGATTAATTTTCCCAATCAGAAGAAAGAGTAAGCCGATTATCTCTACGAGAGTCCAGCCACCACTCTCTCTGTCTCTCTCTCTCTCTGTCTCACTCTTTCTTTTCTCTGACAATATCCTCATCTTCAACATCTAGTTGACCCACACACACACTAAGATTTAACGCTTTTGCGATCATTAATTTTGTTTTTGTTGACCTTGACGTGACTCCTTTAAATGTTTTTTTGTTAACATTTTTCCTACTTTCTTATTTAGCAAACATCTAGAATTGAGGAGGGGGGCGCGGGTTAGCAAAACAATATCTTGAATATTTCTCGTGCGCTTATATTTGGATGCCAGTGTGTTACAGTGAAGAGGAAGAACTACTTGCAATATTAAAAACAAAGTTATAAACTAAACATCGACCTAAGTCTAAACAACATTTTAACGAGATCAAGAGAGACCCAAAACAATGACAGAGTGACATTCTAGCATTGTAGAATTGATTTACCGATTAACGTAAGGTATGTTTCGAATCATTTATATTTAAGTAAAATATCTGATTGGGACTCGTGACATGACTGCAGAGCAACGCGGAGAGGTCTTTTTTTTTTTTTTTGGCCCGATTGTTGCTGTTATGGTTGTTGCTGCTATGATTGTTGCTGTTATGGTTGTTGCTGTTATGATTGTGCTGTTATGATTGTTGCTGTTATGAATGTTACTGTTATTGTTGGCCGACTTTAGTGGTGAGAACATGTATGGCTCCATCTCGTAGATCATTACTTCTTACTGGTCTAGAACCTTGTCCAAGATGACCTCTTCTTGGCTAAAGAGCAGGGCCAGGGAGGATGATTCCTCTCACAAAGCTCTAGATGGGCTGTACGACGTTAGTGTTTTTAAGCCCTCATATCAATCTAAGACATCCCCCCCCTCCCCCACTTATTTCACGTAAATGGAGGCACTCAATAATGTTCTTGTCACATACATCACAGGTAAAGGTATAGCGCAAGTCTGGGTGTAAGGTCTTTTCCTTTTGGCTAGTCTATCCTTGTCAACTGAGGACGATTTCGATCTCTTCAACAATGAGTTGACTCTGTCGTTGATTTGTTGCTCCAAACCGATGTAAGCTTATTACATTCTGAATGTAGAGCTTTAAATAAACTTGAACTGACTTCCTTTTAAAACAAAATTGGATATCATTTTTTTTTTCAAATATACACAACTTTCAACTTCAATTCTAGATGTTTGTAGAAACACAAGTTTAAAAAAAAGTATAATTTAAACAAGATATGACTCACTAATAATACACGTCATTCTGTCATAGGTCTCTCACTGGTTCTTCCTTCTTCCACTTTCACACTAATATTTAGTAATTTGAACTACGACAGACGACCTCGTGATTTCGTCAGTCTTTTCAGCCAACAACCAGACCATCCGCCAAGCCTTTCTCATAGTTACACAACACCAGATACACGCACATAGACCCCATTAACAATGAGCATGGTAAACAAAATGCAATATGAGCATCAGTAGTGTGACTTTATAAAAGAAATTCGACTTAACAATTAAGTCATACAAAGACATTATGTCTATCTTGTAAAACAAGCTATATAGAAGAAAACAGACAAAGCAGCCAATAGAAGAAATTTATCATCGATCATTGAAGAAAATTAATACCCACGACCTTGTGTGTGAGCAGTCTTTTGACCATATAGAAGCCACTGACCGATAAAACATTTGCTCACTCTCCCCTCCAAAAAAAAAACTTCCTCCTTACTACGCCTCCTCAGACCCTCTAGCAGTTCACACCACCCTCTAAGTTTAGTATTTTCTGACCAGCCTTGGCAATGCAATAACACGCGCCCATTTGTGTGAGAGAGAGTTCGCCCCAACACCTCTACTGTAAGAGAACCAGTTTTCACAGATTTCGACCTTCATAGGACACAACTGGAAGAGATCTGTGGTCGTCTGCACCAATACTGTAAACCCTTGCAAAAGTAACCTTCTCTTTAAAATTTGAGTAAGACCATTTTAAATAGTGTAATACAATCGAATTTAAAGTTATTATTTTGAGTATGATGCCATGTTGATTTATTTAATGCATTTTTTTCCCTAAAAATTTTTAAAACTGTTATTAATATTTAAAATTATTTAGCACCATACATATTTTATAAGTATATAGTATTGCGTTTGAAAAAAAAAATAATTCTTTTAATAGGATACCAAATTCACTTGCCTCAAAGACAAACTTTATGGAGCATTGTTTAAGTCTAGGAAGCGATTAGCAGTTTATCACATATTGATGGACATTTTGGACTCCTACACTATTAAAGTCAATAAATAAGAAGACTATAAACCTGACTTGACCAGCTTCAAAATTATTTTCTATTTCGTTTGGTCATCTGAAAAGCTAACTTTAGAAAACTCTTGTTATTGTTATAAGTCACAAGTAAACTTTTTGTACAACTGCTAAATGACTTTTTCATAGAGAGTGTTACAGTTAACTCATCGGCATTTATCTAAGAATAAGAGTGATAGAGGGCCGATTGAAATAAGAGATAGAGGGCCGATTGAAATAAGAGATAGAGGGCCGATTGAATTTTGTTGGCAGGCCTCTTTTTTTGTAACGTTTATTCTTACCAGGCCGCAAAACAAGCAATAGACAAAATTACTCCAAAAAAAAGATCCGATTCATTTTCAGCTCGGGCAAATAATACGATTCCTAAGGATCCTCGAAAAAACAAAATCTTTACGGTACAATAAGAGGGGGGAAGTGATTTCTTCTCCTTACCCTGGGGCGGCCAGCGTAGAATTACACAATTGACCGAAAGGGAATTGAGAAATGGGGCGCGTTAAAACGGCCCATCACTTTCTTCCATCATTGGATACTGGGCGCCCTGGTCTGTTGTTCTGGCCCAAGGGTAGTCGAGGGACACAGAGTGTGGATGAGTCTTGGCATGCATGCTAGCGCCAATCTGTTCACACGTTCCTATTCTCTTGTCTTGTCCCGCTTCTTATTGGATTCTTTCAGTGCTCACGTCGCTCAATTATTATTTCGTATTTTTAGGTTCTTTTCATTTATGCGAAACACGAGCCTATAATTTAAGACCAAGCTTCAGAGAGATAAGAAAAACAAAAAATCATTTGGAGGGGAACCGCTCAATGTGCATGTTTTATAAACACTGAGAGACATGATGCAGTGGTCAGTGCAATTATTTACATATTTGGCTTTAAATTGATTTATTGATCTTCGAATCCGTCATTTTGGGATTTAGGTGGCCGAGTAATATAAATCTCTTGGCTACCTAAGCGGGGATCGAGTTCAAATCCCATAGATTTTTTTTGGTCAGATTTTGAGCTAATTTTGTTTAGTGCAGTAAGGAAACAAATTTTAAGATTCTCCCGGCCCCCTTCTCTCTCTCTCTCTCTCTCTGCAGATTTCCTCAACATATATATATATATATTTATGAAAAAAACAGCAATAAAGATAATATACTAGAAATATACTCTCGAGATCTATACTTGAAATATACGCTAGAAATCTATAATTCAAATCTTTACTCATGTTCTCTGATTTTGAGGAGAATTTGACCACATTTTGACCTCTTCGTTTGTACTCTATGCCTTCACATTTAATCAGGTCTATTTCATCACCATCCTCACCATTTTCATACTTCATTTTGAGAGAGCGCTTGAGAGGCTATAACACTGTCTTTCAAAAAGCCCTGGATAGAAAATTCCTCTGTACAGCGTGTAACAGCAAGTTGGTTCTCTGATTTTCCGATTCGGAATTCGGCCGACCTGAGACAGAATGAATATGTGACATGTTTTTCTCTTTTTCATCAGAGCTGGGGCACCATGCTTCATTTTTTTTTAAATTTTAAACTGCTCTTTCTCAAGGTCAGTTCATCTTGATCTAAAGCATGGAGTCCTTTGGCCCGCCTCCACCATGTATATGCTAACTCACCAGCAGCGTAGGTGGTCCCCCCGAAACGTTACTGTCGCAGCGTAAAGCAGCTTACCTGTATGCACTGTCACGTGATGCGTCGAGCACGCGACATCCAAATTAGCTCATCCCATTCAGAGCAATCAAATATCATCGCGACATGCAACTGGCGATAGTTGCGGCAAGTTGTGGCGTCAAAATAGCTAAGCAGGCAGACGTTGATTGTTTGGTAACATAGATCTAGAAGATAGTGGAACATTTTTCAAAGAAATCTATATTGCAATAATTATACTGATTAGAAAATTCTTATGAAAGTGATATGAATTGTGTTCTTATGTTAATTAGATGTTTATAGAATAGAAATACAATATTATTTCTTTTTTTACTATACATATGGCCTTTTTTAGAGTAATACTAATCAATGAATAAACTACGATCGTACCTTTTTTTTTCTTCTAAATTAATTCTTCCTTGCGATCTATAGGGCAGATGATGTAAAGGTCATATTTTTCAATGGATATCATGTGGCCAGCACAACGACCAACCGGCTTTTTCCCTCCAACTAATATATAGAAGAAAAACGTACCATGCGAAAAATGACCAGATCCTCTACCACCAAAGCGAAAGCCACCTTGACCTGCGCTATATGTTGACTGGAGTGTCTCTCCAAAATAGGGCTCCACAGCAACGTGAGAAGTGTTCGAGATGAACCATAGTCGCTCCAGGAGGCCAAGAAAAAATATATACTACCCATTAGAGTTGGCTGGATTCAAGGAAGTCCTTAAAAAAACGAAAATTCAAATCCAAATCATTAGCGAGACTTCAAGGTTTTTTTCTTTCTAAATAACAAGAGGCTAATAGAATTCCATATCGAAAATTCATTTCGTAATAAAAATGGGAAACCAGGTTAAGTAATAAGCGCGTGGACCTTCATCATGATGGAACCGAGTTTGAATTTATAATGAAATCTTCATTTATGAAATGACGACCGAAAGTTATCAAAGAAAACATTAACACAAGGATTGAAGTGCTAGTGGGTAAACAATCACATTGGATTGAAGTGCTAGTGGGTAAACAATCACATTGGCTTGAAGTGCTAGTGGGTAAACAATCACATTGGCTTGAAGTGCTAGTGGGTAAACAATCACATTGGATTGAAGTGCTAGTGGGTAAACAATCACATTGGATTGAAGTGCTAGTGGGTAAACAATCACATTGGATTGAAGTGCTAGTGGGTAAACAATCACATTGGATTGAAGGGCTAGTGGGTAAACAATCACATTGGATTGAAGGGCTAGTGGGTAAACAATCACATTGGATTGAAGGGCTAGTGGGTAAACAATCACATTGGATTGAAGTGCTAGTGGGTAAACAATCACATTTACTATGTACAAAATAAAAAAATTAAATAAAATAAATGTTACACTAAATTCTAAAATGTTTGGTTTAACTTTTTTTCTACCATATTTGCGCATGGGTGCACACATTGGATGACTTAAGTCTTAACTGATATTTGTATACATCAACAAATATAAGTCCCGACCCCCCCTCCCCCCAGGGGCATTAGCTGGCTCCGCCTCTGGAGGGATCATCAATCAGTTACAAGTATTGATAGCGATATGTGATAGTAAATCTTCTCACAGCACTGCTTCTTAGCGTCACGCACATGTATGACCCCGACAATGATTGTACTATACAGGTCAAGGCTCTCTGATCACGTACATCATGTCTAGATTTTGCATCAATGAGCTCACGTGACATTAATAACAAATACGAAAGCTTTTTATAGCGAGAAAAAAAGGTCATATTGACATTCGTATTCAGTTTGAAGAAGACAGTATATTACGTGAGCTCTTATTGCTTGGCGATATTCATTACAACTTTGACCACATTTAAAGCACACTTTTTTTTATACTTATCATAATAATTACAAATAATGATCAAATCACAGCATGAATACAAACACAGTGTTTATCAATTATTATAACACGGACACAACTTAACTTCAAGCAAATTTTAAAAATAACCAAATTGAGTGCTTTAAATATTAGCTCCAACGAAAGAAAGGCACAATTTCAAATTACAACATAGAATCGCAAAAACAACATTTGTTGAGCCAAGCTAGTCGATAAATTATTAACTATATGAACCAAGCTCACTGACTGGCTTGTCCATAAGGTTTCCTAGTTTCGTACCTTATTAAGTGATAACAAAACCCGGTCTTTAACACATAAATCTGGAATGGAAACTTCCGATCTGGCTTCACTCACACGACTTACCTCAAGACAACACATTTGGATGACGTAATAATTATTTTTCCAATGACCTCGCAAGTTCATGAGTAGGTTAAGGTACTTTTCCACAACCATGGTCTGTTACAGTCGACAAAATAAAATAAGGTTTTTACTGATCATCGACAAAGCTTCTGACGACATAAAGAAAAATATATGATCATGTCTCTATTGTTTTATATATGAAAGATGTATTTTAAAATGTATTTTGTGTCTATACTTTGTCAGCTTTAAAACACATAGTACGGTCTACAACCTTTGTTCAGATGGCCCGTGCACATATAGTATGTTTAAAAAAACAACAACAGATCTTAAGTATTTGTAGTTGCCTCCAGCTTCGGCTCTATTCAAGTCCTCTTTGTCCTTTCATGTCCTTCCTTCCCTGGAGGTACCTACTCACTACTAATTACTGCTTTTCCAATCTCACCAACCCTCACGTTCTCTAACAGTCATGCGCATTGAAGTTCATTTTGTTTTCCATTTCCAATTGACATTTACGCTATAGAAATACTGCCCTTAAATACAAATTGCAGTTTTAAAAAATAGAGCTTGAAAGAAAGACGGCAAGAATCGGAAAGGAGAAGTGGGACATAAAAAAAAAAGGAAAAAAGAAAGGGAGCTCATGCATAAAGGTCATGATTTGGTGAGGACACTCACTGGGGTCTCCAAAAAAAAAAAAGGCTGGCTAGTCTAATATTAATTATGCTTGACTCACCCCTCGCTAATTTTACGTCAAAAATCTAATTTTTCTCGCCCGATTTGAGCGCATTTTCTAGGTGAGTGCTTGTCCTCCTTTTTTTATTGTGAGGCAGTCCTAAGGGAACATTCTGGAAGTCGGAAGATTTCTAGGCTCTATACTTTTGGACAAGAGAAGATTCAGGCTCTGGATCTAACATTTTCTACAAGCCATTAAAAGAACTTAAATGCTAGAAATATTTTTTTGCTTTCCAAAGAAGCAACATAGTATTTATGTGTCAAAAGTTTGACATGAACTATAAATTAATTTAAGAAAATGGATACGAGGCTTGATCTGTTTAACGCATGCGTGAAAATCTTATATCGAGCAATGTCGTATGGTCATAGTTCAAGAAATTGTATACATGTTTGCAAAATGTTTCTACTTATTTTCTCTCCTATTTGACAGTATATTTCTATTTTATCATTACGATATTCACATACATGTATACTCGATTTGAATATTGAAATTTATGACAGGGATCTCCTTTTTCTTTACATTAAAATATACAAAACAAAGGAGTACATTTGAAACCTTTTTTTTTTTTTTATCTTTAGAAAATACGAACGTATTTTATTACTATTTACTTTTATTTTAATTTTTATTTAGCAGTTTAAAAATGAATTGATAATCAAAATGTAAATAAAGAGCGGACTTTCTGCAGAAATTAACAATAACAACAACAACAAAACTTAATTATGAAAAGATACCTAGAATTAATTTGTTTATACCCTATCGTAGATTAGATAAGATGTGATTATAACTTCTTTAACTGGGAATGACTTCTACAGAAAAAAAAATTAAACTAGCTAAATCTCTGATCCCAGCATACAATAGTAGTAACTTTAAACTTAAGTTAACCAATACTTTAAGGGAAAAAAACGAATTCCTATTAAACCTATGTAGTTCCTATTCATGTCTTATCCCTAGTTTTGGGGTTCTTTTCTGTTCTTTTTTTTTTTTTCAAACCAGAAAATGGTTTTAAAAAAAAGGTCTGTAATTAAAACACTAAAAAATCCTACATTTATATTTGTTCCCGCCCCATTTACTTTTTGATTTCATATTTGTCAAAGTTGTGGTGGGTGTGGGGGGGGGGGGCGAAATCGGACTGTCAGAAGACCAGCAAAGGATTATAACGAGTGAGCCTCTGGGAGGATAACTCCTAACCAAAACCTCGTTTGTGATGCCTTCGTGTACTTTCCTTTCCCCGAGAGCGCCCACGCAACACTGGATGTTTTACGCTGCATTGAACTTACGCATCGACCCCTTCGTGCAAACTGCAACCAAGCCGCTCCCCACCTCCCAACCCCCGTCCCTCCCATCGACTCCAGTAAGCTGAAGAGTCAACTGCGTCCGGCGTGCAGTGGCGCCCCCTTAATGGCCGTCATTTTTTGATTCAGCCAGATGTAATTTATGATCTGATTCGTCTCCTTATGACACCTTCCATTGAGGCGCCCTGCAAGCGAACAGTCTAAAAACATTCATTGTTGGGCTGCACAAAACTACGCAACGCCGAAAACAAAACCAAAAAAAAAAAATTAAGATATTAGAGTATTCCAAAAAGATCATAGAAAAACTGTTTTTTTTTTGTTAGGAAGGCGGAGCGGGACATTTACTTTCGCGCCATTACACCCGAAATTCAAACGAGGGCGCCATTATCCCCACAATTTTATTGAGAATAGAGAAAAGTCAGCTCCGCCTGGGTCCGCTGCCATGTTTTTGAGGTTGATAAATGCACCCAGTTCGACGCGGGGTAGCAACATGAACATATGGCAATATTGGACTCAACAGAGATGAAACATCTAAGAGGTGGGGATACCTAAGATCATATATAATGATTTCAATTTACACTAACATCGCTTATCTGATCATAGGGTACAGAACGCTGGTAGTATTTATTTTACTGAATTTGTCATCCTAATAGGCTATAACTTCTGTCGCTGGTGTATCATGATAATATAACTTTTGTAGCAGATATAATATTATATTAATGTAATTTCTATAGCTGATGCATCGAGATAATGTAACTAGTGTAGCTTACGTATCATGATAATGTAACCTCTGTAGCTGATGTATCAGAATAATATAACTTTTGTAGCTGATGTATCATGATAATATAACTTCTGTAGCTGATATAATATGATTATATAACTTCTATAGCTGATATATCTTACTTAGTCTTAAATCATCCCGCGCCGTTTAGCGCATTGGTCTGCAAGCTGTCTCCAATAAAAGATCTGTCTCTGGCAATGTATGAAGCCTCTTTCCACCTGTTGTCCACTGCTCTGAGGTCCTCCATGAACGTGTGGTGCCAAGTTATCAGTGTTATAATATTTTTATTCTTATTGGGCATTTTCATTCATGGCGGAAAAAAAACTATAAATAGCTAGCCTTTTGATGCCTACGGTGTACAAAATAAAGGAAGTGTAGATAAGCTATGTTTTTAACCGCCCCCGAAAGGGGAATAGACGCTAATAGTTTTGTGTGGTCTGTCTGTCCGTCCGTCCGTCCCGTTTACATCTCGTAAACTAGAAAAGATTGAAAATCCGACATCACGCTATTCTAAACATAAAAATACACCATTTTTACAACTATTCACTAATAATAGTAACAAATTTAGTAGTGAGGATAACATTTTACCATATTTTAATAAATTTATGCAAACGTTTTAGATTTTTTGTCAAAAAAAAAAGTTTTACATTTGTATTAAAATAAGTTAGTTCTGTCATACTCACTACTACATCTACATAAAAATATGTTTTCTTTTTTTTGAAGAGAAAAAATCTATTTGGTCTGCATATAAGTTGGACATAATTTAAAATAACAATTAATAAGTAATTTTTCATATTATCGCGTAAGCTGCAGCGCGACATCATATTAATGAATACTGATTTTAACGAAGGGTATATTTTTTTTATGGATTTTTTTTTCTTGAGGCTTGGAATAAGAGATTGACCCTTTACAGAACAAGTAGATCAATTAGATAATCATTATATAACATTAGTTAGGCCTTCACTTTGACCTGTCCCTTGGTCTGCTGGACCCTTTAGGGCACCACACAAGATCTGTCAACCTTCTTGCTCCATTCTTCTCTGTCATTTGCCTTTGATATAATTTCATTTTAATATTCTTTCTGAAAATATTGAAATCTGCCTTTGTACCTGCCTAGGTGGGTCACTTCGAGACCGATTTTGATATTTTTTTAACCTTGTTTTTTTTTAATGGTATGGGATATTTGTGTGGATTTTTTTAACACTGCAGAATCAAATATTCTAAGCTCTTCCGTTTATAACAGCTCAATATGGATGAAGGACTTTCACTCTATGACTTAAAACCCTTTTAAAAACAAATGGGCAACTAATTAGCGATAATAAAGAAGATTAGATACGAAGATAAGCAGCCTGACGTTGAAATATTGTTTAAATTATAACCAAATTCTTTTTTATTTAGTTAGAAACAATAACTTTCAGTTTAGCGCCCTTGACATTGTTTACTTTATTGTAAAAATCTCCACTATTTGAAAGCAAGGGGGAAAGCACTGACCTACATTTTTTAGCCTTAAACTTGAACCGTTCATTAGAACAAGTTTTCTCTTCATGCGACCTGTGGAGAAGGGAAGACCAGGGCTAGAGCTGATGGAGGGACTCACTAGAAAGGAGAGTCCTCGTGTCGAGGAAGGAATGGCCCGTCCCATGTCCAAAAATGTTCCGTACGCTCGAGTACACTCCGTGAATACTCACTTCTTCCGGGAAGGCAGAGGGAAAAAAACACGCGAGGGAGGGAGGAAGATAGAGGAGAGGAGGTAGACTAAGAAATTGGATGGTTGGAGAACACGGCCCGAGAAAGGAGGAGTGGGGAAATAATAAGACTGGTGGGAGAGGGGACTAGCTGGGTAGTTTGAAGCTCGCATAATAGCACAGCAGTAGTATCGACTGGAGAACTTACGGGAAACTGAAGCGTCTGAAGACCAGAGAATATCAGCAAGAAAATATTTACTTTATTGTGTTGTTATTGTTTCAAGAAAACATTGCCATTAGTATTGCTATTATTATTATTATTGCTTCTATTGTTTAAAACGTTTAAATTTTTTTTCTATTACCCAGAACCAAAAAAACAAACAAAAAAACTGCAAAATAATCTATTAGTATTTGATTTATTTTACAATAACGTTCTCATGACTTTCAAAGATGTGGGCTCAAAAACCTGGAAGGAAGCGGATATCGAAAACGGCTCTGACGATTTTCTTATAAATTTGACAGTTGTTGTATATCGTTTGGGAAAAAAATTGCTAGCTCGTTGGCCACACTAGGAAAACTAGTTTGACTGTTACAATATTTCAATTTAAAAAATGAAAATAATTTAAATTTGGCTAGAGAACTAGAGAATCTTTATCTCGAACAGACTATATTTGCGGCTATTTCCGCATGTAGGCCCTTTTCATTCAAGCGTTTAATAAAGTAATGTTCAGGAACATTTGTGCATACCAAGTCCTAAGTCTAGATCTAAAGGCCAATCGTTGGAATATTATAAAGTCTAGTTGTTATAAGCAGATGAGACTCTTCTAATCCTACACCACACCAAACTACAAGTAGTAGATTATGAGAACCTTAATCCTGTTGAACGAAATATTATAACAATAATCTTCTCGTTCACAGTACTTCATTACTTCTGTCCTTTTTGTTTTTCTTCATCTTTCAATATTCGCACCATTCCACATTCACATTACGCTACTGCACACTAGAAGCTTTATACATTCTTTTAACCAGGATTTTTTTCGGGGGGGGGGGGGTGAATGGGGCGGGGTTCATTCATTAATTATCAAGAGCAAAATAATGGTTCTATAGTATAAAGAAGGTATTTCCCTTTTTTTAAAAATATTTTTTATGTGTTTCCTGTTCAAAACACTGTTATCGAAAGTTGGACCCACTTCGTAGATTTTGGTTTGGTTTTGGATGGTAATAATCTTCACTTCGGTAGGTGCATTCCGAGCATGTCAAACATCTACAGAATAATGATAATAATAAGAATAATGATAATGTCGTTTTAGAGTTGATATTCTATTTCACTACTTCTTTGTCATTCATCTTCCCAACCCCCCTCCATTCAGATTAGATTTAAATTTAAAACGCAAGAATTCAACAGTCTTTCTTTGAGAAAAGAGAACGGTACTGGATATTTGAAAAAAAAAAAAAACAATCACCAAGTGATCAATTCATTGTTTATATTCTCTGTCAGCTTTAGACATAACATATATAGCAAACTAGAGGTGTAGATCTTTATCTATTTCGGGAAAACTAAGAATAGCTAGCTTTTTGGTGTATCCGGTGTACAGAATGAAGAAAATGTTGATAAATTATTTTTTTTAAAGTTATATCTTAATTTCTGTGCACTTTTTGGCAATGCAAACTATAGTTTCTAAGCCTTTTCGTTTGTAGCTCATTGTTTTGTGATTAGTTGGCAACATTGAAGTTCCATTAAGCGTCCTTGAAATTGTTTAGGTTATTATCGAAATCCTAATACATATCTGTTAAAGTCACGTGGGAGTGGGTGGTCATTGGTTAACATGCATGACTAAATGCATGACGCGTAGGACGCAATCATCTTCTTTATTGAAGTAACGTCTGTATTATATAAGATAAGATAAGATAAGAGAGAGAGAGAGACAAAAGGAAAAGAGAGAGGGGAGAGAGAGAGACCTGAAAGATGTTGAATAAGAATATGTATGTGTGTGTGTGTGTGTGTGTGAGTGTGTGTGTGTGTGTGTGAGTGTGTGTGTGTGTGTGTGTGAGACTTTATTCTATTTTGACTCAAAAAAAAAAAAAAAAAAGAGAAAAAGAAAAGAACAGAAAAAAAAGGTGTCGACTTTGATTGATAGATTGAGAATCGCTCGGACACGTCACAGCATGTCACGGTTTGATACCTCTGTGTTTTCTTCCGCAGTCATCCGCTACAAGTTTGCGAAACATGTATTACCATCCACTCTCTCATCTTCCACCTCCCACCACGCCTCCCTCCACATCATCTTGTCCATCCCACGACTTCCATCTCCCTCCTGCAGCGCTCGTTCCCGCTCAAATTTATCGTCTGCTTCCAAAACCTTTTTTTTTAATGGAACAAATCCATTGACACATCCAATGGTGTGAATTAATGGCTTTGGGAAAAAAAATGAAAGTTTTTAATTTTGCGACATTAACGAGGGGGGGGGGGGGGCTTAATCCGGGACGATGCTGGAGATAAATAGGAACGGGTGAGACGGAGAGGGGGGGTTGTCTATGAAACAGTACTCTGCTCAGTGAGAGGGGGGAAAAACAAGAGTAAAGGGTTAGACGAGGAATTGGTGTGTGTAAATCTCAAGCCTGATTTATAAAAATCCTTTTAATTTCATCTATCGTAATAATTTTTTTTATTCCTATCTTATCTTATACATCTTGTTCAAAAATCTTATTCAATAGATCTCGTTTGCTAGCTCTTGTTCAGAAAATCTTATTTAAATTTCTTTGAATTATTTTAAAGATAGTTCTTCAATAGATCTTGTTCAAAAGGCATATGCCTTGTTCAATCGATAGTGTTTTGTATATCTTGTTCATTAGATTGTTGTTTTTTTTTCAATAGGCCTAGATCTTGTTCAATTGATATTGTTCAATTAATCAAAAAAAAAAAAAGATTACGTCGCCCCTCTATGGAATGCCTGCGACCCTAATCTTGACATTTGAATTGTACAGATTTTTAGCATTGTGAATAAGCTTAACACACGTTAGTGTAGACGATGATATTAGCTTATAACAAATAAAATCATATATCACTTTACACAGACCAAAAATTAAAGTCGTAAATTCATTACCAAAAATGCGAAATTATTTTGCTTTTAGGGTTGCTATTTTGCCTATCACCTGCCACCTGCACTGCGCATGCAGATGTGCCGCCTTCTGTCTCTCTTGTTTGATTCACCTCACTGTCGTCATCAACTTTACCTTGCCAGGGGCGACATCATAACAGAATTATAACAATAGACTCGTTGACAGCTTCCCTTGATAGGGGCCGCCTCTCTTAGTCATAATTTCTTATATACCGATAGCGGAAAAAAAAAAGGAAAAATATAGGGGGAAGGGGCAAGGATCGGCTATCATTACACCACGCATCCACCGCATCAACCTACGTCCGCGCCCCGTCAGCGCCCTATTCAGTGACACCGTCCACGGCGCCTTCAAACAACGACATCAAAGGGAAGCTAATCCGGTATAAGAAAACTGAAAGAGAAAAATATCACAGAAAAAAAAGAGTTTCGAACTTTATCTCTATCAGCGAAGAGATAGAAACCCCCGAGATTGCCATCTCTTCACCCAGGCCGGTCCCCAGGAAAACGGGGCTCCCTCCTGGGCCAGGACTAATTTCAAAGTCATTTCTCCCTTCATCCCCCACCGCGGTATCGTCGGCGCCCCCACTGCGCGCCCAGCATGGGGCACCGGCTCCTGTCCCTGGCTCGGTGACATCTCTATTGTCCTCTCGGCCTGTCCCCCCCGTCATTGTTAAAGTCAGTGATACCCATCATTTCCCTCAGTCTTAAAGCTCCTGTGTCTCGCGGATCATACATCCTTCTAATTGAGACAAATTGGAGGGAAAAACCATTCTATTCTACCACCCTATCTTATTCAATTCCCCCCACCACCCTTTTTTTAAAACCCATCAAACCAATTTCATAATAGGGGACCCCCCCCCCCAATCCCTACCCTTTCCACCTGCTTTTATGCGTTACCCCCCTCTTTCCACCGCAACCCTCCCCCTCCAACTGATGTCTCCCCCTCTTTTTGCATTCCTTTTTTTGTAGTAAGATTGTTTTGTCTCTCTAGGGAGACCTTTCGCTCGCTAATCTCCCTGACATGACGTAATCGCTTTATTGTGACCAATTAAAATAATTAAATAGTTTATCCGACGTTATTTTCTAATCGCGAGTACTTTTTTTTATTGTTAATGCGCGGTGTCGTGTTTGTGTATTTGTGTGTGTGTGAGTGAGAGAGAGAGAGAGAGAGAGAGAGAGAGAGAGAGAGAGAGAGAGCTTTTCTGGGTGCGATCGCCACCCTGTTCTCAGCATTGGATGACATTTAAATCGATACATCAAAATCTTTACTTTGAAGTGGGATTCGAATCCATTCATTAATTGTATGGAATCCGTGAGCAATGAAGTGATTAATTAAGATGAACGAAGGATCCATATCGAAGTGCTCTCGTTCGCTCATCAGCATATTTAAATATTTCACACTTAAGACTGCATATAATGGCATATAGTGTTGTATCATTGAGGCTATGTCCTTTTCATTTTTTTGATGATATAATATAGCTGGCATTTTACGTTTTGGAATTGGTGAACCTCACCTTGTATCTTCTTATGTGACAAAAGAGGCCAATTCTCGCTACTGTATCTACGGTAACTAGTTGAACATTTAAAATCACCACATGAATTGACTTTTTTTTGACTCCCAGTGGAGGATTGGGCCGCAACAGCACTTTGCCCTCGGACTCTGTTCTGGACCTTTCCCCTCGGCAGCCATTCTGCTTTTGTTTAGTAGCTTTTTATATACGAAAACGTGGTTCCTATAAGATTTAATGTTGAGAGAATTTGTTCCCCAAGAAACTCCAGTTAGCTGATCTTCAGTTGACGCCATGAGATTTCAGAGATCCAGTAGAATTACCAGATACCTTGTTATGCGCATTTTAAATCTAACATGCAAATGGGAAGTCATAAAAGTTAGCCTGCGATGGTATCCATTGATAATGTTTAAACAAATAAAAAAAAAGGTTTCCTTTGAGATATGTATTTGTATTTCATATAAGAACAAGCTGCTAAGGTGTATAGTTTTCATCAATTCTCCTCTATATTTTTATAGAGTTTACATAACTCAGACTTCTAAACTGTACTATCCACAATGTATGCTAGTTTGAGGTTTTTAATCCATACTTAGTACATTTCAGTTCCTAAACAATCCAAAGTGTAATTAATCAGTGATTATGTTTATATTTTTATTGTTTTTATTTCGGTGTACAAGAATTTGGATAGCTTTAAAAAAAAACAAAAAAAGAGAGTGTTAGGTTTCAAAAGAAGTAGCTAGGCCCTGGCGTAGGGATGTACAGAAATCAACAACAACAACAAAAAAGAACAAATAAGAAAATGTTTGTTGAAATATGATTGAGAGAGAGAGAGGGCGAGAGAGAGAGAGAGGGGGGGGGGGGAAACAGAAACAGAGAGACACAGAGAGACACAGAGAGACACAGAGAGACACAGAGAGACACAGGGTGAACAAAAGAAACGAGTTTTAAAGAGTAAATGGTAAAAGACAGAAAGTGTTGGTCACAGAGAGAAAAGGGAGTGAACCCAAAACCAAAAGAAGTCGACCAGACATTAGGGGGGGGGGGGGGGAGAAAGTGTTGGCCTTGATTAGAAATAATCATCTGAAACCAAAGTCAGAAAGTGCACACGTAAGTTACCAAGAACTCCTCTATAAAGCCAGACATTCAGAAAACAGACGAGGTGACACCCCCTCCTCCTCTAGACCCAAAGGTTCACTCATTCTTTCCGCCCCAGTGGCTCCAACGAGTTTGAAGAAGTTGACGTGAGCTGGCCCTTAATGACCCTGGTCTGGCTGGAGGTCAGCTGGCGAGAGGGGAGGTACGTGCATGATTGGAGGCTGAAATTTTCATGTCAACGTACGCTGATGACGTAGTGTGGAGCGTTCGACATTCACAAAGATGGCGGTCTGAAGTTTCTTTTTTTTTTAAGAATTTTTTTTCACGTTCTGATATGTTTGTTTGTCTTCCTTTTTTTTTTCTTTCTCACTATTTTTGTTCCGATTGCTTTGTATAGCGCATATTTTAGGCTAAAATCATACTCAGTGCGCTATGGTCTGATCTCTATTGTGGACCTGTGACCTTTTGTAGAGGGGGTATCTGGGAGAAGGATTGAGTGCTCTCTGACGGCACTCAACAAACACAGTTAATAAATAAATTATGGCTTTTATATAGCGCTACTTTCATGCTTATAGCATGCTCAGAGCGCTTTGGTCCAATCTCAGTTGTGGACCAGTGGGGGGTGGGGGAGGGGGTATCTAGGAGAAGGTTTTTCCGTGCTGCCTTCAGGCGCTCAGTAAACACAACTCTGCCCGTGTCGGGCGTCGAACCTCGAGCCAAGGCAAGCCAAGTTCAAGCGCACTTAACCTCTCGACCACGATTACTTTCGAGTTGGGATTCAAGCTTGAGCCTCCTTGATAGGTAGCCCAACGGTTTTAGCTACTCAACCGCATATTTAGGTGTAAATGTTTTTTTCACTTTTTCTAAAACATTTTTAGACGACAGAGAACGATACCCCAGACAATATAGAACAGTGAAGTCATTTCGAGATAATTTAGACATTTCGAGATACTTCAGATAGACATAACCAAATACTTCAGACATAACCAAATACTTCAGACATATCCAAATACTTCAGACATATCCATATACTTCAGACATATCCAATTACTTCAGACCAATTAGGATACTTCAGACATACTTCATATACACTCATATACTTTATACTTAACGCTATTCTTCAGATATACTTCTATACTGCACGTATTTCACTAATCTACTGACATAGACCTAATCTTGGACAATACTGGCGGAGCTTCAGGATAAGAATAAACCCTTTCCGTGGATGTGACAAGTGTCTGGCATTGCATTTTGTCAAAGCCTGTAACTATTATAATGTGTAGTGCCTACATGCAACTAAATATGTTCCACTAGCAAATTTACATTACGGGACAAAATGATTAACAAAGGTGAAGGAGACATAGAATATTTAACATGGTAATGCTACATTTACAAGTTGAACACTTGTATTCATTTTCGAATAACACATTTATCCCCTGGACAAACAAATTATCTACATGTAAAAAAAAAAAAATTAAATGGAGGGGGGGGGGGGGTAAAATATTTTAAACGGACATATTTAGCATTTAGATCTAGTTTTGAAACAAAAAAGATAAATTTCAGAAAAACGCGCATTAATATATTCATCAAGCCAAAAGAGAAAAAAAGAAAGTCCATCCATTCACGCATGTAGTTGTTGTTGACATCCGACAGGAACTCGACCTCTGGGACGTACAGATCTCGTCTCCAAGTTGGAGACGGGCTAAGCCTTTCTTTCGCCCCCCACTATAAACTTTTTCCATGTCAAGCTTAGCGGTTGTAAGAGTGGTATATCTTCTACAAGGAGCCACCTTGTTGCGCACCCTCGCCATTTTGCGCCCCCCTCCCCCTAATAGAAACTCGTCTTGCATGTAATCCAGACATTTATTTTTTTTTGGATATCGTGTGAATGTTTTTTGTTTTTGTTTTGTAGACCGGGGCAGGTAACGATTTGGGCAGTAACCTATAGAAAACCAGAGCTCTGGTCTATTAACTTGCCAACTCTACACCTAGCTAATTCAAAATGGATTCTGGTTTGGACTGTGAGTTTCAAAATTAGAATGTTTTAAAAAAAAACAATGTTGGCAGCCGATTTCCTAATGGGTAGTTTATTTGGGAATTTAAAAAAAAGGGTTGGACGGAGCAAAGGGAAATAAAGAAAGAGAGATGGATTGAGTGACAGAGCGAGAGAAAGAGCGAGAAAACGAACGAGTGAAATAAAGAGATAGAGAGACGGAGAGGGAAAGATGTCGAGAGAGTAAAAGAGAGACAAAGAGAAAAAAATGCAAAGTGAGAAATTCAGAGAGAGAGAGAGAGAGAGAGACAGAGCAATAAAAAAAAGAGAAATATTCAATGAAAGTTACAAAAGTAGAAAGAACTTTAGACAAAGAGAGAAAAAGAAACAAAGAGACAAAGAGAGAAAAAGAAACAGAGACAAAGAGAGAAAAAGAAACAGAGACAAAGAGAGAAAAAGAAACAAAGAGACAAAGAGAGAAAAAGAAACAAAGAGACAAAGAGAGAAAAAGAAACAAAGAGACAAAGAGAGACAAAGAAACAAAGAGACAAAGAGAGAAAAAGAAACAAAGAGACAAAGAGAGACAAAGAAACAAAGAGACAAAGAGAGAAAAAGAAACAAAGAGACAAAGAGAGAAAAAGAAACAAAGAGACAAAGAGAGACAAAGAAACAAAGAGACAAAGAGAGAGAAAGAAACAAAGAGACAAAGAGAGACAAAGAAACAAAGAGACAAAGAGAGACAAAGAAACAAAGAGACAGAGAGAGACAAAGAAACAAAGAGACAAAGAGAGACAAAGAAACAAAGAGACAAAGAGAGACAAAGAAACAAAGAGACAAAGAGAGAAAAAGAAACAAAGAGAGACAAAGAAACAAAGAGACAAAGAGAGACAAAGAAACAAAGAGACAAAGAGAGACAAAGAAACAAAGAGACAAAGAGAGACAAAGAAACAAAGAGAGACAAAGAGAAAAGAGAGACAAAGAGACAAAGAGAGACAAAGAGACAAAGAGAGACAAAGAAACAAAGAGACAAAGAGAGACAAAGAGACAAAGAGAGACAAAGAAACAAAGAGACAAAGAGAGACAAAGAAACAAAGAGACAAAGAGAGACAAAGAAAGTAAAAAACGATGAAAGTTTTCATTCTAGGAGTGTGTGTGTGTTAGCGTGTGCATACACAAAACTGTGTGAGCTGATATAATCAAGGTACGCCCTCCCCCTCTCAAGGGCACTTGTTCAACAGTGTCCACAACATCCACCATCGCCGCGATCTACCTAACCATAATCCTAACCATGATCCCATGTACCGCAAAAATAAAAATAATTAAAAAAAAAAATGTACAGTCCTAGTTTCCGGCCAAGTGTCATTTGTATGTTTGTTGAGGCTAACAAGACAGCAGCCGATGACTGACACTGCCAACGTGTCCTCCTGTCATGACGATTGCGTATGACACTTGTCATATTGTCATACCGTTGCGTCCCCCTTCTCCTCATCCGTGTCCTCCAACTGGAGTCAACATGAAAGTGTCATACTCGAATTCCAGACGGAGTCTAAGGTGTTTTATTTTGACATGTTTGGTGAAGAGTTGATGTTTTATGTGAGGCACGGCATTTGAAAATAAATAAAGAATATCTATCTATCTATCTATCTAATCTATCTATCTATCTATCTATCTATCTATCTATCTATCTATCTATCTATCTAATCTATCTATCTATCTATCTATCTATCTATCTATCTATCTATCTATCTATCTATCTATCTATCTATCTAATCTATCTATCTATCTATCTATCTATCTATCTATCTATCTATCTATCTATCTATCTATCTATCTATCTATCTATCTATCTATCTATCTATCTATCAATCTATCTATCTCGTTATCTATCTATCTATCTATCCATCTATCTAGTTATCTATCTATCTATCATCTAGTTATCTATCTATCTATCTATCTATCTATCTATCTATCTATCTATCTATCTATCTATCTATCTAATCTATCTATCTATCTATCTATCTATCTATCTATCTATCTATCTATCTAATCTATCTATCTATCTAATCTATCTATCTATCTATCTATCTATCTATCTAGTTATCTATCTATCTATCATCTAGTTATCTATCTATCCATCTATCTAGTTATCTATCTATCTATCATCTAGTTATCTATCTATCTATCTATCCATCTATCTAGTTATCTATCTATCTATCCATCTATCTAGTTATCTATCTATCTATCTATCTATCTATTATGTAATTATTTATGTATGTATATTTATGTATGTATGTATGTATGTATGTATGTATGTATGTATGTATGTATGTATGTATGTATGTATGTATGTATGCATGTATGCATGTATGCATGTATCCATGTATGCATGTTTGCATGTATGCATGTATGCATGTATGTATGTATGTATGCATGTATGTATGTATGTATGTATGTATGTATGTATGTATGTATGTATGTATGTATGTATGTATGTATGTATGTATGTATGCATGTATGCATGTATGCATGTATCCATGTATGCATGTTTGCATGTATGCATGTATGTATGTATGTATGTATGTATGTATGTATGTATGTATGTATGTATGTATGGATGTATGCATGTATGCATGTATGCATGTATCCATGTATGCATGTTTGCATGTATGCATGTATGCATGTATGTATGTATGTATGCATGTATGTATGTATGTATGTATGCATGTATGCATGTATGCATGTATGTATGTATGTATGTATGTATGTATGCATCTAGCTATCTATCTGATCTATTGTGGTGTCTTCATATGTTTCAGTCTATGACTTTCACTATGTCTATTATTTCAAGATTCTGTTCTTCTTCTCCTTGTCTCTCTATGTCTGTATTTATGTCTCTCTATGTCTGTATTTATGTCTCTCTATGTCTGTATTTATGTCTCTCTATGTCTGTATTTATGTCTCTCTATGTCTGTATTTATGTCTCTCTATGTCTGTATTTATGTCTCTCTATGTCTGTATTTATGTCTCTCTATGTCTGTATTTATGTCTCTCTATGTCTGTATTTATGTCTCTCTATTTATGTCTCTCTATGTCTGTATTTATGTCTCTCTGTGTCTGTATTTATGTCTCTCTATGTCTGTATTTATGTCTCTCTATGTCTGTATTTATGTCTCTCTATGTCTGTATTTATGTCTCTCTATGTCTGTATTTATGTCTCTCTATGTCTGTATTTATGTCTCTCTATGTCTGTATTTATGTCTCTCTATGTCTGTATTTATGTCTCTCTATGTCTGTATTTATGTCTCTCTATGTCTGTATTTATGTCTCTCTATGTCTGTATTTATGTCTCTCTATGTCTGTATTTATGTCTCTCTATGTCTGTATTTATGTCTCTCTATGTCTGTATTTATGTCTCTCTATGTCTGTATTTATGTCTCTCTATGTCTGTATTTATGTCTCTCTATGTCTGTATTTATGTCTCTCTACAGACCGGGGTTTTTCTTTCTAACTATTTTTATAAATGGCTTAATCGTATACATAAATCAATTCTCATAATTCTTTAATTTTACAAAAAGTCTTTTGTGTTTAGAATGAAAATCACTCAGCTTTATGAATCACCTATTTATCATCACCTATATCAAACACTTATCCCCATCACTTATCACCTAACTCAATCCCCATGTGTTCATCGCCCAGCCTATTGTTTTCTTCTAACACAGGTGTCTTCAATCAACCGTGTCTTACGGAACCTGGCCAGTGAGAACCAGAAGGTCTTGGGTCAAGGGTCCATGTACGACAAGCTGGGTCTGCTCAACGGTCAGGGGTGGCACCGGCCCAACCCTTGGTACTCGCCCACGGTCTCCGCCATGGGAGGCTTGGCTCACCCTTCAGCCTATTCACCATCCCAGGCTGCCACCCACCATCTGATGCAGGAGAAGAAAAATGACTGGCACGGTGAGTTTAACTTAGTTTTGTATGCGCCCCTGGAAATATTTGCATAAAAAGTAAATTTAACTTCCCCTTTCGGACCTTACGATCTGTAGGGCAGATGAGCTGTTTCTGTGGCTCACGGTTAACGAGAGTGTCATGTGGCCAGCACAACGACCAACCGCCTTTACTTTCCCCAACTAATGTCAGGTACCCATTGGAGCTGGGTGGACTCAGAGGCTCGTAAAGATCCAGTCTTCACCAGGATTCAAACCCTGGACCTCGTTTCAGAAGCCAAGAGCTTTACCGCTCAGCCACTGCGCCTCCAATGTGCATACAATGCAGTTTACTAGAAGCCTAAAGACGTTGTTCATTTGTCAAATGTTTACATCATTGGACTTGAAACTAACAAACTGGAATAGCAAACTTTTATCTAAACAACATACCAGAGATTTTCAAAATTCTGTGATATAGTAAATATGGATGTTTGCTTAAGGTTCATATCATGGGCGTAGCCAGGATTTTTTTTCGGGGGGGGGGGTTAGGGGGGGGATTCCCCCCCCCCCCCCGCTCCTCCCCTGCGATAAAAAATATTAGTATGTTTGTATGTTATTATTATTATATTATTATAGCTTTTATATAGCGCTACTTTCATGCTTTCAGCATGCTCAGAGCGCTTTTGGTCCAATCTCATTTGTGGATCATGTGTGTGTACATACATAATCTTTATTACATTCTGACCCTTCATTCTTTCCGAACATATTTATTGTGCCCTAGAATAGGTTCTTCCTGTAGTTAGTTGAAAAATTGTTGACTCCAAGCCATTGCTAGAAAAATGGTCTTGGGAAGCTCTAGGACCACTATTTCTGGTATTGAATGCCAACAAAATGCATATTCTGAGGTATCTACAGTCCTTTTTCCTGCTATTAAAAAGTCTTATTTCAAAAACCTAGTGTGATATTCTTACTGACTTAGACCCTCCCGCCGTCTAGCTGTTTCCACAAAAATCTGTCACTGATAATGTCTGAAACCTCTTCCCACCTGTTCTGAGGACCACCATGAATGTGTTTCGCAAAGTTGTACTAGGATGTCATCCCATTTCTTATTATGCGTAATTCTTTTTGTCGGAGAAAATGTCCGCAAACCTCAGGCGACGCTCTGTCACAATCTTACTAAGGGGTCGACTTCTAGTTCGGCATAGGATTTCCTTGATTTAGACCCGATCTCTATAACTGACTCCAAAAATCTGTCTTAGCCATCTTTGTTGAGCCACATTAAGTGTTTTTCAATTTCGGCAGAAGACTATTCATTGCACTTTATTAATGGAGCCCCGCCACTGGTAGAAATGTGTAACCTCTCTTGAATACGCTCTTGGAATTAGGTGACTAGTTTGCTTTAGATTTTATATCGAAAAGGGAAGTTTTATCGTCAAAATCATCTATTGGGGGTTTTAAACTAAAAAATCTCAGGACGTACTTTATTGTTTTTTTTTAATTCAAAACCCCATTTAGCTAAGATCATAGAATTTAGTAACTGTAGTTTGCTTTAGAATAATATAGAAGATGGAGGTTTTCCACCACTAAACGCTCTGTAGCGGGATTTTAAACTCAAAACCATCTGGATTAGAGGAGTTTAAACTCAAAACCCCCCATTGGCTTGGCTACGCTCAAATAATTTTAGTGTGCAATTTGCTTTTTTAATTTGAAGAGGTATTTTTTAGCATTAAACACTTCTGAAGGGGGATTTAAACTCAAAACCCATTTTGGCAACGCTCATAGCATTTTGAGTGCGTAATTTGCTTTTTTTACATTGAAGATGTATTTTTTAGTTTCAAACTCCACTGGAGGTTAGTTTAAACTTAAAACTGAGTCAAAACCCATTTAGCTACGCTCATAACATTTTGGGTGCATACTTTTTTTTTCATACTATGGGGTTTGGGGTAAATTTTGGAGGGGGTTTTAAAATAAAAAACTTCCTTAACTGTGCTCTTGGAATTTGGGGATTGTCGTTAGCATTTTTTTTTGTTTTGTTTTTTTCTGTTTTATATAAGAGGGGGATTTAACTGCAAAAACCCCCGGTAGGGGGTTTTAAACTCAAAACCTCTTGGTAGAGGGTTTTTGAACTCAGTAGGGGGTTTTAAAATCAAAACCCCCAGTAAGGGGGTTTTAAACTCAAAACCCCTTTGGCTACGCTCATAACATTTTAAGTGCAAAATTTGCTTTTTTTTATATTGAAGATAAGACTAAGACTAAGACTGCTTTATTGATCCTTACGGAAATTTGTTGTGATTACACGGACTCTTTTCTCATATAAAGACAACACAACAGAAAAATACACACAAATACAACAGACAACATAAAGAGTTCATTCAGCGACTACACAGGTATCTTGGTGCATTTCATGTTCCCTGATCAATGAGTGGTGGTGATAGAGTCTGACCGAGTAAGGTACGAACGAGTTTTTGTACAGCTCCGTTCTTGTTTTGATGGACAGCAGTCGCCCACTTGGCGATGGGGTTTATCGTAAATTTTGGAGGGGTTTTAAAATCAAATCTTTCTTAACTGTGCTCTTGGGATTTGAGGATTGTCGTTTGCATTTTTTGCTTTGTTTTATAGAAGAGGGGGATTTAACTGCAAAAACTCCTGGTAAGGGGTTTTTAAATCAAAACCCCCTTGGCTGCGCTGGGGCAAGTGATGGTTTAGTATTAAAATCTCACCTAAAATAAACAAAATCAAAGCAAAAAATCAGTCACTTAAGGCCATCTCCCCCCCTCCGTGGGGGGGGGGGGGGTCATTTCGGGGGGGGGGTTGAACCCCCTCCCACCCCCACTGGCTACGCCCATGGTTCATATCAATAATGTTTATTTGTAATTAACACCGTGAAGTAATTTGTTTTAAGTTGTTATTTTTTTTACATTTAGAGGAATTAAAATTTTTTTTTTTGGTTCAAGCTCTATATTAAATAAGGATAGTAATGGCATTGCCAGCGTCAGAAATAGAGACAAACCAGCCAAAGAACAATGACTGATTGGAACCTATACCTCTCAGGCTTTTTTAACTTTCGTTTAGTCTCAATACTCCATTAAATGGTAAAACAAAATGTTGCTAGATGTAAAGACACACTTTCCATTACCAGATTTAAAGACACACTTTCCATTACCAGATCTAAAGACACACTTTCCATTACCAGATGTAAATACACACTCTCCATTACCAGATGTAAAGACAATATTTTCAGATGTACTGTGTCTTTCCATTACAAGATCTAAAGTCACACTTTCCATACATGACACTTCTTTAGATATAGAGACACACCTCTCTACTAATCTCCAGACATACAGACAAACTTCCTACACCCACACCGGGGTTTTTGCTTTAAACGTTACAGAAAATGATTTGCGCCGCGCCGATGAGGGGGCGGGTGTAATCCTCTTTCTGTCTGCAGTCACCAAGAGCTAGACGTAATACAGACACTCACTACCTTTTGTTCCCTCCCACCGAGCCACTAATGACAGTTTGAAGCTCCTGGTTGCAACACTAATCCCTTACAATAAGCAGAGTGACCAGGGAAAAACGAGCTATCAACTACTGGTCAGCTTTTTTTTTTCAAGGATGTTAGATTCTCTGGGAACAGCGTCAACACAAAGCGTTCCTGTTTCAACTGGTCAGTCTTCATCAGCCGGTCGCCGTAATCATTCTCTCAAATCCAAGCATCATCGATGGGGGGTATCCGAGAATGTCTTTGACGCTGACCACTGGTCAGGAAGAGATGAACAATTCTTAGTAGGTGGACGTCAACTGTTCTGTAATTAGGGGATAAATCACTTCGATAAAGGCTCAGGTTTTAACAAAGGAGGTATTGAAATGTCAGGTGATCGCTCATTTTATTCGCTGTACTGACCATCTCTCCAAAAAAAAAAATCTTAAGCGGTCTTGAACCTCAGATCATCAACCTCAACATGTTCATTCTGCTGGATTTAGGGAGAAACGATGAACTGAACACTGATTGAGGATTTCCTGTTCTTGCCCCCATCTATCATTGCTAGAGGTCTTACGTGGATGTTGCTAAGAGTGTTCTCATTCAAGGCAAAGCTCGGATAATGTCGGGGATGTGGAAAATAACCCAAGGTTTAAAATTTAAATTGGCGTAATTCTTTTTGAGTTGAGTAAGATACCTCGCGATATTGGGAAAATCGAATTTAATTTTTTGTAGCCTACATTTTTGATATATAGTAATGTCTTTCTTGTGAGCCCGCGATCCATAACTCTTTGTCTCTGTCTCCTAGCAAGGAAATAGAACTAAGAATCCCGCCAACAAGACACTATTTAAAAAACAACAACACGCCATTCTTTTTTTACTTCTGTTGGAGATAATTAATCAACGTAATTCCCGCGCGCGGGAAGACTGTCCTAATTATTACCTCCGGTTCTAGCTTCAGGAGCAGACGACAAAAAGAGATTCCCACTGTCCGGAAACGATGTCTGCCGTGGTCAAAGATCAAAAGCATAAAATTTTCTGGTATTGGTGTCCATTCAATATTATTGAACATACTTGAAGCCCCTGACAATGGGGAGAATAGCTTATTTTTTAAAAATATAATTAAAATTTTCGTAATTTCCCCTAGTACTTTCCTTTAAAAAAAAAGACTTTAAAATAAAATGTGAGTGATTAAAAAGGTGATACATATATATATATGTCTATGTTTGAAAAAAAAATGTTTGAAGCTAAACATGCAGCTATTTATAGCATTGCAACACTTTTGACTATACAGATTAAAAACTGTCGTCAAAAAAAAAACAAACAAAGAACTCAGTTACAACATGATATTATCACTTTTTTCTTCTCTGCAGTTTTTTCTAAACCGACTGATAAATAATCGATGCAAACTTAAGTCTTTTTCAGAACTATTTCTTTTAAGTGAGACTGCGCAGGGATTTGCGGATTTCACTATATGGTATTCTAAAGACTCGCGAGCTTTGTTAAGAGTTACGGGCCTTGCTTAGAGTTACGGGCCTTGCTGAAAATCAGTCTCTTGCTAAAACTTTACGTATCTTCCTCAGAAGTTACGGGTTTTGGGCTGACCTAAAATCGGGCGACGAACGCCGCGATACGAAACGTGTCGTTAGTACTCGACGCGAAGTCGGCGTTTTCTTTCTCTGCGCCACAGAACAGAACAGTTTGGCTTTATTAACGCGACAGATTTATGACAAGCTTCTACGCACCGCGTCATTTCTTAGATTTAAAAGAAAGAAAAAAAGGGAAACAAGAAAACAAAACCCGGAGGTTTTGGAGTGCAAACTTTTTGCTTTGTTTAAGAGTTATCGCCACTGGAACTTGATGCTTTTAAAATTAGGATATTTTGATGACTGGTGGACCATAGCTAACTCTCAAGCTCTGCCTGTCTAATGTATTACCACAATAAGTACAGACCAATGTCCTTTTTCTCTGAAAAAAAAAATATATAGCTTTAAATTAGTGCCGGATTTTAGTATATGGAGGCCCCTGGACAGGATATTTGTAGAGCCCTTACCCTCTTCAATATAAGCAAAACACTTAATATTATTAGTCAATCTAATAGCATGTTAAAAAAAAAAAAAAAAAAGGAAATAGAGAACCCATAATTTATTCTCATTTCCCATATCCTCTGATATTTAGTAAGCATAAATTGTTAAAATGTTATATTTGAAAAGTTGAGGCTATTACTAACCATTTATACTTGGGTATAGCTAAGCTTTTATTAACCAGTTATACTTGGGTATAGCTAAGCTATTACTAACCAGTTATACTTGGGTATAGCTAAGCTATCACTAACCAGTTATACTTGGGTAAAGTTAAGCTATTACTAACTAGTTATACTTGGATATAGCTAAGCTATTACTAACCAATTATACTTGGGTATAGCTAAGCTATTACTAACCAGTTATACTTGGGTATAACTAAGCCCTACCAACTAATGAAAACGTGGTAAAAACTAAGCAATTATCAAGTTTATGTTTATGTTTATATTAACAAAAATTTGACCTGGGCGTAGTTTTGAATTTAGTTATTGTCCGCGAGTCCGAAGTGTGAAGGTGAGCGCACCATTTCAGGTGGCATTCCAAACCCATTTACCCCATGCATATTTTGACACATCTGATGCAGACAGAGGGGATGTCTTTTGGGGGCCTAATTCAGCTCTCTTTTCGCCGTGTGACTTTTTTCTCATTTCTAAATGCTACTCATCACTGTTTTATGTTTTCTCCTTTTAAGAAAGTTCTTCACTAAACAAGCTGTCTTTACTATCACCAAAAAATGTAGATTTCCTGCAATAATCCCACAAGGTCAAGGTTCTCGGGATCAGAGTTCAAAGCAGACGCCACTTGCAAATTGGTTGCCGACCATGGGAGCTAATCTACTTGCAGCCGTTTTTGGACATTGTCTCCAATTTCCTCTTGCGCGTGTCCAGACAACTGTCCACTTTCATCTCACGTGCGGATGCGCTCGCCGCGATGACCTCCGGGCGAATCACGTGACCCTGGGTGAAAAAATGGGAAAGGGTAAGGGGGGGGGGCTCATTGTTGAGTACGAGAATTTATTAAAGGTAAAGGAAAGGGAAAGAAGGAAGCCGGGCGCTGCGTGTTCGCGTGTCAGGATCTGGTCTGATTCTTTGACCACAAGTTTGGTGAGACACAGTGTGTGGTGGTTGGAATATTTATTATTAGAGAAAGGACGGCAATGAGGTCAGATTAATGCTGCGCCTCCCTTCCTTCCCCTGTCCTGTCATACATTGATTTCACCCTCCATTGTCCGAGGGCTCCATGTGGCGGCTCTGATCCTCGATTAGAATCTCCAAGAATTGTCTTGTTTCTGGCTGCTCTTCATGCGGTCAGCGTCCGTTATGCGGTCAACGTCCATCGCTTCTGCCGCAACGTTATCGTACGCGCTCCCAGCATTCCGCGATGCGCATGCCCATTGTCAGTTTTTCACCCAACATTAAAGATATTGGACCTCATTTGCATCCGGGTTACAGCGTCGGCAGCAACCGCCCCCCCCCCCCCAAAAAAAATAATAAAATAAATAAAAGTTCAGGCATGTTTGCTCATTTCAATAATCAAGAAAAAAATCAGTTGATTTATTTATTATTTTATTATCCAGCCCGCAGGAGCAGTTGCGAGGGAGATCTCTGTCGGGTTTTACCGCCAATTTATGTCCTTTGCGTTCCTCTCCCCAACCCCATACCATTTTCCCCCTACATTTTAGAAATAATTAAAGAGTTTTCTTTGTATTCCTATGTTTCTTTCGTTTTCACAACCATTTACTTTTTAATTTTGGAATGTTACATTTACGATGAAAAAGAACTGAGACAGACTGTTGAAGTCAAAATTAACAACCAAGCTAAGTTTCTTTAATTTGCATAAATTCTTGCTCAACCTTTGCATTACTTTATAAATGTTATTCTTGGGGATGACAAAGAGACAACCGAGACAGATTGATGAACTCAGAATTACCAACTAAATCTAGCTATCTATCACCGATCTAAGCATTAAGAACACATCCATCTTTATAATCTATCTCCTTAGCTGTTGTGCTTTTAATTCAATGTGTCACGTGTCTAAGTGTGTGTGTGTGTGATAGAGTGGTCTCTACACGTGTTTTCTGTGGTATTATTTTTGTGTAACGAAAAGAGAACTGATGATTGATATTAACAAATTAGCGAATGCAAGGATTACGATTGTATCTGTCTCGCTTAGAAGGACCTATGATTCTTTTTAGTATTGGTCTTTTTATTTCTTCTTTTGGCGACCAGTTTTTGTTTGTTTCGGAGGATATGGTTTTCAAATTTCAAATAATTCACACAGAATTTATATTACTTTCACGCTTAAGGAATATTTTGAGGGGGGGGGGGGGAGAAATATTCTTCGTAACTGTCAATATATTTCTTTTGTTTTACCAACAGATGACCTCATTAGCAGTGCTGGCTCAACCGGAAGTCAGAGTGATGGTCAGGCGGGCGAGACGGACGAACAAATGCGCATGCGTCTAAAACGGAAGTTACAGAGAAACAGGACGTCCTTTACAGCTGGACAGATTGAATCTCTAGAAAAAGGTTTGTACTCTTTAGTCTTGCTTTAAAGGCTTGGGTTCAAATCTCGCCTGGTTCTCCGAGCCAATATCTATATAAGGCCTACAATTATTAGAGATACAACTCTTGTAATTTCACAATTTTGTAAGTTTCAGGTCTACATTGTTTTATTTTTTTTAAAAATTAAAATAGAAGTGGTCGACAAATCGATTACAAAGATTTAAATAACATACAAGAGAACTACGGAATGAATGAATAGAATTGTCAATAGTTAGCCTGTGTTCTTCTATTCCTAGAAGTTTAAATTATTTAAAAAAATTAAAACAATTTTATTTGCTTATTGGCTATACTTAGAAGTAAAGAAATATAAAGAGTGCCTTTTAAATGTTAAGAGTAATAGTTATATTTCATAAACTCTTATATTTAATAAACTCTACCACTGTTCTACGGCATTGGATTACTACAATCGTATACAACTTAAACCCTTTCAGGATTAGACTTTCGTTTCGGTACGAACTTCAATTATTGTATTCCCTATATTGTACTATTTAATGCCCCTAGAACAGGGGTGGGCAAATCACGGCCCGCGGGCCACATGCGGCCCGCCAGAGTGTTTCATGCGACCCGGGGACACCTACATAAATCAGGTGTGCCCGTACTAAATACATATAAAATGCTAACATATTAAAAAATAATTCTAAATATCTATATAAATTATTGAGACTGTCTCATTATAAAAAGTTTCAAGTAAACGATGATTATTCTTATTGGCTGTACTTCAATACACTCAATCTAAGACAAAATCTCAGGCCAGTATTTATTCAATGCTATGATGAACTGTATTGAGTGTTGGGTATGCTCGGAACAAGATGGCAAGAAAACAATTAATGGAGCTCGTTCTTTGTCTGAGAAAAACATCTTTTTTGTTTTGTTTTTGATTTAAATAAAGAATATCCTGACCATATAACTCTAAACGGGAACGTTTGCACAAAGCTGTATAAAATATAAACATATTAGTGACCCACATATCTCAGTGATCAAACTTAGAGCTAGGGGTCTTAACCACAGACAGTTCCGAAAAGGACTTGAAGATTTAGAAACAAAATATTCCGATGTATCAGCTGGCTTGGCATGGACAATGTAATAAGAAGAATATAAAATCTCAATGAAGAAATGTTTATGTTCTTTGAAGGACATTGACTGTGACTTCGTTATAAATATTACTAAGGAAGAGTGGAAGGCAAGACTACATGTTTTTCATAAGCCACAATTGGAATGTTTGAATATGAAATGTAAGTGAATGTTTAATCTTTTCAAACAGAGCTTTCCAATTTCTCCATGCAAGCAACTGAAAACAAGTTTTGTTATTTTCCTTTTTTGAAAGGTGAAACTATTTCAAATGAAAAAGTAAAAAGTACAAGACTTATTTGAACTCCTTGATTTTAAAATTTATAAAAGCAATTTTTTAGTCTTCAGGAAACTGTTGTCAATAGCCTCAGCTCACCATTTAGCGTAGATGGTGATTCTGCTTCAGAGGACATACCTCCAAGCAAACTATGATCTGTACATATGTAGAAAATGTGATGTAAAAAGAAAATAGCATTTTTTTTAAAATCGTAAGATTGGTTTCAGAAATTGTTAACTCTTGTTGTAGTTCCTCAATTGGTAGTGTGAAAAAAATGTATAATGTATAATACAGTATAATTATGAATTAAAGACATTATACACAGCTAGCGTATTTTTCTAAGTTGTAATTGCATATATATAGGCTATACATATGTGGCCCCAGTTCCTTAAATTTTTTAAAATGCGGCCCTTGATACAAAAAGGTTGCCTACCCCTGCCCTAGAATATACTATTCTGAAACTTTAAAGCATAAAGTTTTTTGGATGTTTCAGAATTTGAAAGGACGCACTACCCGGATGTATTTGCCAGAGAGAGGCTCGCGCAGAAGATTGATCTCCCGGAAGCCAGGATCCAAGTGTGGTTTTCCAACAGGTAAAATCAGGTTAACCCCTTTCTTAAATCCAACCATGGATAAAAAAAATAAATTTGGTTGCAAGTCTCAAAGGATGTATTTATTCCCTTAAAGCTTTGACGTCGCTGTGAACTCGACATAGTCACACATCCTTTTAGGATCGAAGACATCTGTCCATTCCGAGCTTTCCCGAGCTCTTTATCTCAATGCCTGTACCAGGGGCGGACTGGCTATATGGGCATTCCGGCAAATGCTCAGTGGGCCGGTCCCAACTGGGCCGGTAGGGTCACCTAAAGGGCCTCAAGAATGCTACCAAAGAACGTATTAAAGTGCTAATAATAATAATATTAAAAATATAATCGTGTTAAAAAATCTTTTACAGACTCTACACTTTACTACAGTATAATATTAATGAAATCTAACACATTTTCCAAAATAATGTAATAGTCTACATCCATAGATAGTGCTACTAATAGGCTTCATCCTTTTAGGGCCCACACTTTTAGCTATTTAAAAGATACATAAGCCCTACTATATTTTTTAATAAAGATACAGAGTTCATTGTATGCATGCGTTCAGTTATCGATATATTATCAAACTTAACAGAATGATTTTGAGGACAGGTAGACCTAGAAATGGATGTCAATCATATGATATACAATTTGTGGGCCGGATTGTATAGCAATGCCCGGGCCGATTTTAACACCCAGTCCGCCGCGGGCCTGAACTCTATGTTATTGTAGATATGACTCTACAACACTGAGCTTTTTTTTTTTTGTGTTCAGATTTTTACAATAAACTAAGGTCAAGGTCAATGTCAAGGACGCTAAATTGAACCAAACTGTTGACAACTATATATTTTTAAAAAAAAAAGGGAAGCTATAATTTCAACAATTTCTCAAAGCGAGGTAGTTGATGAGAGTATCAGCCGTTCTTTACTGCCGCTAGTTGGTTGCTCGTTTTGCTTTTAAAGTGGAAAGTCCTAGAGTAAAAGTACTTCCTACATATTGAGAGTATTTTTGTGCTACGAACGGAAGAGCTCGGAAAAATGGTTTCTGCGGTGCTATAAAAGTGTACAAAAGTGTGACGTCCTTCATTTTGTACACCGGATTATGACTGGATACACCAAAACGCTTACTATTTAAAATTTTTCCCTCCATGTATCAAAATCTCCAATATTATAACTACAGTTGATCAAAAGTCTACATATCACTTTAGCTCACAGATCTACTTAGTAGACATATAAACTGTGTATCGTATTTTCAATGGCCTCTTTGTTCCTACCCAAACAGGAGAGCGAAATGGAGGAGGGAAGAAAAGTTGAGGAACCAGAGGAGGGACGTATGCAATGGTGCAACACGGCTCCCCATCAACCACGGCTTTAGTAACAGCATGTATCCAGGGGTGCCTCCAGCCATCCACCAGTCTATTCCTTCCATGGCCGACACGTACAGGTGAGCGAATCATTCAATTTCCTACTAACTGTAAAAAAAATGCAGTGATATATTTGTGGACATTACAGCTGGGTTTAAAAATTCTGTGATATACTTGTAGACACTACAGCTGGGTTTAAGAAAAGCAGCTGGGTTTTTAACAAAATATATTTTCTTTAATTAAAAAAAAACACGTGAAAATTCTAAGTACATTATAAATATAATGGATTCGTTACTTTATGACCAATGCTGACCATGCGTTTTTGTGTTCACAGCTCGATGCCATCCATGTCTGGCTACTCACTGTCCAATAACATCCCACCTAACCCTGCCTGCATTCAGTCCTCGGCACCTTCGTCGTACTCTTGTATGATACCTGGTGAGTGATGAATGACTCTTGGTCACACTTGTATGATACTCGAATATCTCTTGGTACTCGTTTGTGTGTATGTGTGTGTCTGTCTGCCTCTCTCTCTCTCTCTCTTTCTTAAAACTGGCACAGAATCCATACAAAGTGTCACATCTTTGTAAAGTGTTTGTTGCATTGAATTGAGTTTACAACCTTCCTAATTGTACACTATTGTTAATCTTTAACTCTTTAGCTGTCACTGGGAACACATAATCATTGGGTACATACAATCACTGGACACACTCAATCATTTGGTACATACAACCACTATGCACTCTCCATATATAGGTACATACAATCATTGGACACACTCAACCTTAAAGGCACACTCTTGTTGGGTACGTGCCACGTAATCTACATTTCTGGTTTTCTCTGTGTTTAAATAATTTGACACATTTTGATAAATTCTTTATTTGAAATTAGAATTTAATTTTTTTTCTTCTGTCAGATTACAACCACCGAGCGTACGATCATCCTCTGTCTCTCGGCAACTACGGCCGACCGCCATGCGGCCCTACAGTTGGCATGCACCAGAACCATATGACACAACCCCCTCACAATTCTGTCTCTACAGGTAAGCTTTGATAAATTGCATTTCCATTAAAGTGATTAAGCGTTGTAGATAAGTAAAAGACAGACAGACTGACAGACAGATAGATAGAGGGAGAGAGAGAGAGGGAGAGGGAGGGAGGGAGAGAGAGAGAGGGAGAGAAAGAGAAACATTCCTAATGGGTTCTCTTCAGGTCAGATTCAATGAACCTCATTCACCAAAACGAACGGTCACGTCATAATATTGATAAAACAACGAAAATAAAAAAGTGTCACGTGATAACCATAGTTGATTAAAATTAGATCGTAATTTGTAAAGAAAAGATAGAGAATCACGTGGTTCAATGTTGTTTGTTTACGATTGGTGAATGACGTCCATTTACAACAGTAAATTTAAGCTCATTGACATAGAATCGAAGTATGCTACTGTTTAGCCTGCTCATGGGGAGTTTGGTTTTGGGACCAAGTGAAAAAGCCTATAATGTCACCTAGTCACCTCGTCATCAAGTAAGGTTTTATATATATAAGCTTAACTTATGACATATTTTATTATGGGGTTTGCTTCTGACACCATTTTTATATTCTTATTTCCCAGGTCTGATCTCCCCCGGCGTGTCTGTGCCCATCCAAGTACCAGGCGGGGCGCAGGACATGGGGGCCCACCACCACCACCACATGGGAGCCATGACGTCGCAGTACTGGCCAAGACTTCAATGACGCCAGGGCGAGATGTGGGGTCTGACGTAGAGAGACCCCGCTCTCCCTTCCTGCTTCAGGATCGTCTTTGCTTTCTTAAATAAACTGGATGTAACACCAGCAGGAAGCAACTTGTGGCCGAGAACGTAGTCATTACGTTACAAGGCAAAGACATCTTGTGTATTCGCCCGCGCTATGGTCATTCTCATGACACCCAGTGGCTGCATACAGTAATACTTTATTTAAAAAGTTGTATGCTTCAGATATTAATTGAAATGAAATCTTTAGTTTTATTTAATTTCGTCATTAAACTGCCCTACAGCTAAACGCATACAATTACACAATTGTAAAAAAAAAAAAAGTAATAATAATAAAAAGGAAAAACAATAAAAAAAAATAATGATCGACGATGAAAATTGTGTTTTTTGTGCGTGCGTTTAGCACAAGTCGTCTGTCAGAGGAAATATGTTAATAAGATGACGTCATCTTTGATTACATGTGTCTTCTATCCTAATAGAGCTCAATAAATGGGAATTTAGAGGCGGAAGCTGCACCTTGACCTACACAACATCGCAGACTACAGAAGCTGACTTTACACTAAAGGCATATCACTTGCGAGCTTTGTCATGTTTTGCTTCTGCAAGATGCCGAGGTTCTTCAGTTGAAGATTTGATTAATTTTAGCTGTAATCTGGACCAGCTCAGCTTCACTTGATTCTATTACATTACTCGTATGAGCATTCATAATTAATTCTCAACGACCCTCAAATTAATGAGCAGGGCTTTGCTTTTACTCATTCTAAACAAAAATCACGTTTTCAAATTTTTGAAAAATTTGAATGTGTAAATTCTGCTTTTCATAATGAGGAGAATTCAGATATTTATTATATAGAACTTATTATTGTAAACGAGAGGATGTGTATTTAGAATCTTTGTGGTCGTGGATTTCGATTTTCTTTTGCTTGTACTTGAAAGCGTGAGAAAAATGTACACTTCTGAACTCATAAAGAGAACGCTTATTGAAATTGGTGTCATAAAGAGCAACTCACCAGCTACTTTGGATATGAGGAAACAAGACTAGCTCACACACCAGCTACTTTGGACATTAGGAACCACTGTGTTATTTAAAAAGTGCACAGATCTTGTTCATTAGCTTTTGTTGCCCTGTGGCAGCTACAGACATACGCTTTGATAAAAGCACAGATGAACATGTTCTTCGAAGGGCTTAATGGAGGAACACAACAATCTCTTCAAGCGAAGCTCTGTACTCCTGGTCACAGTGTTTCCTTGACCTCGGAGACCTTTAACAATCAGGTATCTTAAAAGCTAACTCTCTTTAACTCTCTTTACGTTGCAAATGAGAAAGAGGCTGAAAAGTATCTTCTTAGCTATGTTTAGGGTAAAAAATTATCAGAAAACTCTTCGACATTTTGTTCTCATATTGTGTGACTATTTCATTTTAGTTTCAGTTTCACGTTCTGCATGTTAATGTAATACTGAGTGTAAAAACGTCAACTGATTGATATGTACTGTTGATTGATTGTTTTTTTCCCCCTCTTTATTTGTTTGAAACCACTTTGATAAACTTAACTGTTTAATTATGGCCAGCAATCATCAATGACAGTTTCATTGTAGAGATTCTTTAGCTTAATGAAATAACGTGGCAATAATGTACGTGTGTATGGTTAAATGAATTAACAGAGAGAGAGAGAGAGAGAGAGAGAGATTGTAAATAGTAAACAAAGAGGTGTATGGACCTAAACATAGACGAGACGCAGTGTACGATGGTAAAAGATTGAACTTTTAAAATGAATGGATCTCAGTTCTATTAAAAGAACGGTGTGCTATCAGATTGCAGTGTTTGGCAGCTTAAGATCAAATGCTATGAACATTAGACAATATGTAACTAATTATTACAATTGTATGTGCAATGCTCATAAAATTTATCAATTGTACATTTTTAAAAAGTTAACCAAAATGTGCGATTTAAGTCAGTATTTTGGTTTTCTTTGAAATAAGTAATTGTTGTATCTGATATTGTTTCATTAAATGACTGAAATAATAATATAGATATTTCAAAGTTTGGGATATTGCGCTATTATATTATGAAATATTTTATAATTATGTAGAATTGTACGTCGTTACAATTACATACGTGTAATTTAGTGAGTGTAGTATTCTTTTATAGATGTAATTTTGCTCTCAATCTTTGAGATTGGTGGTTTTAAAAAGATTTTAAAAATTTGTTTATAATTTATTATAAAACTCATTATTGTTTTATTATATGGATGACTTAATGACTGTCACTTCAGATAGTGCAGACCTTTTCAACAGTTGACATGGTTGATTGACTCCAGGCATTGGATATTATCAGTTTAATCTGGCCTCTACTTTAGAAAGATGCTTACGAAATTTAAAAAAAAAAGTGATATCCGACATTTTTCAGAAAAGGAGCATTTGAATTTCAGACACATGTGCCTCGGTATTACCTTTGATTTGGGCATACATTGGCTGGGACGGAGGGACACATCGGGACTCCGGCCGGATATGGCCCGCTGGCCATAGTTTGGGGATTACTGTATAGCGTAAACTAAAACATGTAACTTGGTCTGTCATTGTTCACAGAAAGTTGTCTGTCTTGGAAGTAAACTTATGTTGTAGATCTGTCTTGGGAGTAAACTTATGTAGATCTATATCAAGTAGATTTGTCTAGGAAATAAACGTATATAGATCTAGATCATGCAGATCTGTCTTGGAAACAAAATGACTGCAAATTGCATTTTAACGCTACAGGTACCGCCGAATCCAATTCAATAAAGAGAATTGTTGAAAGCTTAACTCTATAGCTACTAACAACTACAAGATGATGTACACTTGAACTCAAGTTTTTCTTGGTGCTAGATTTAAAAGAGTTAATAATTCTCAAAAGATCAGTCTACTTATGAGTGCATGCTCTGAGATATATATATATTTATATATAGTATAAATTTATAGTCAATATGGTGCACACAGAGGTTGTGTTAATTTACATTCATTCTGATCAAATAGGTGCGTAACATAAGAGTGTCGAATAAAGAAGAGGTTCTATATTCGAAACCGAATATTTTCATATTAATTCAACTTTGTCAGAACAGAATTTTTCATATTTTTATCGATAGCCTTCTAACTGCAATGTTTAGTGGTCTTTTAGTCTGCTAAGCATGAGCTCTTGAGCCAAATAACTATGTCAAGTTACATTTTTTTTTAAAGTAAGAAATTTATAAATGAATTATGAACAAGTACTATCACAAAGCACAGTATGTATTTTATTGTCATCTTATGTGTGTCAGCTGTTTTCTTTCTTCAGTAACTTAATATCCATCAAGACAACGCTGTAACGTTTGGAGTCTCACAATTTGATCTTTTTATTCCGAGGCTAGTGGGATTGGTAATATGTAAAAACTTTAGAAATTAAAATATTCAAAATTCGCAGACCAAGAAAGAATATGTTCTTTAGGCTAATATGGACACAAGTGAATATCATGATACGTCATTCAAATCTCACACATCTAGACACTAGATTAAATGATGCAAATTATAAGAACACATCTAAATAACAACCGTGAGTCAGTATAATGATTGTACATGAGAGTCTGATGTTACTATAAGTATTCATTACTATATTCTGCCTTTTAAAATCAACATAAATTATATTATTTGCCGTTGTTTTTTTTTTAAATAAAATATTTCTTTATGTCATTTTGTCTAATTTATGATTTATTGCATTGATTGGAAATGAGCAAATATTTGAATTTTTTTTTATTATATATATATATATGATAAATATACAAAAAAATAAAAATTGGTTAATACATGTTTACATTCGATTGCGATTGTTTTTCCCAAAGCATTTAACACGCAAACTTTATATTTCTCACTCATTATGTTTCTGTTATGATGTACAAACATATGTGTGTGTTTGTGAATGTGCTGATTGCATTTTTTTGTTTGGGTGGTCAGAAATACAATCATTCAAGTTAAACAAAAGTTTGAACAATAAACACATTTTAACAAATAGATCCTTGCCACATGTTTTTTGTTTGTTTGTATGTTTGTTCCCTTGTCTCTTTGTTTCTTTGTTCCTTTATATTTTTTATCCATTTGTCGCCGTGTTTCTTTGTTAATTTATTTGTTCATTTGTTCCGTTGTCTCCTTTACTTGTTTGTTTCTTTGTTTGTTCCCTAGTCTCTTTGTTCCTTTGTGTGTTTATTTTTTGTTCCTTTATTTTTCCTTTGTCTCTTAGTACCTTATCATGAAGAGTTATAAGGATCCTTTCTATTAAACTATATATATATATATATATATATATATATATATAAATATATATATATATATATATTGGAGGCGCTTTGGCTGAGCGATAAAGCCCTTGGCTTCTGGTCCGTGGGTCCCGGATTCAAAGCCTGGTCCTTAAAGGATTACGGGCACGGCATGGCCTAAATTGTGCCGATGTGCCTAAACTCAAAACTCAAATCCTGGTGAAGATTGTATATAATCTACTCAAAGAACAAGAGCTCTTTTGACTGGCATGTCTCAGGAGCAGGCTAATACTGGTATCTAATGATACAGTTGAACTAGTCGGTTTTGTTTAACAACCACATGAGCCATGCAGTTAAATAGATCTATGACAGTTGCCTTAAAGACAAGAATGATATTCCATTTTAAGTAAATCTTAAGAAGCAAATCTTCATTTTACAGTTCAACAAAGTGAGCTATGGATTTGATTCCATCAAATATCTTCATCTCTTTTCTCATCTATTGAAGAAGAACAATAAAAGTAAAACCAAAACTGGGTACATCCAACCAATGAACATCTCGGATGCAAGTTCTCTTTAGAACGTTGTGGTTAATCACTTCTAGGAAACTTCTAGGAAACTTCTTCTAGGAAACTTCTAGGAAACTTCTTCTAGGAAACTTCTAGGAAACTTCTTCTAGGAAACTTCTAGAAAACTTCTAGGAAACTTCACCCTTTCCGTTTATAGCACTCTGTCTGGTAAAAAAGTTTGTACACGTTATTTCTAACACATGCAATCTCGGAGCAAGCTGAAATTTTACACAATTATTTCTTTGATCTGACAACACAAGAATCAATAAAAATAAAATGAACAAATTCGTTAGTTACTCTAGGTAATAAATGATTTTATTTGGAATCTCGAACAAGGGAAAGACATTATAATGGAATTAATTGGTGATATAAGCTGGTGATATAATTAGTCCTCTTTATAGGTCGTGGTCTGAGTGTCCATGGGCGCCACTGGGTTGGAGAGATGGATAGAAATCACACACACAATAAACACACGCAATTAACTCAAAATATAACTTCATTTCAATAATAGATTCACCAAAGTATACTTAACATGAAACTTTGAACTTATTTTCCTACCTTGAATTATATTAACTTAAAAATTGGCTTCTTCTGTAGACAGAGATCACTGTTTATGTTTTACTCCAATGGTTTGTTTTAGTTTTATTGGAAGATTACCATGTTTCTGGAGGTCTAAACATGTGGTTATTTTTCTATAATTCAAAATGACACTTATTATTTGGTGACATAAACTTAACATCAAAGTGCTTTCCCCTTCAGCTTTATGCTTACGCCGCTTCACAACCGCCGTTAGACTTGTCAAGCAGTTTGACTCTGAATAGGAAGCAGCTCAGAAATTCTTTGTATCTCTTCTACCAGCTAACAAACTTTCCCAGTGTATTTTTTAAAAATATTTTATTTTCAACCATATCAATGCATTTATCTATAAGACAAGAAAAAAAAAGCAAATTTACCTATTGTTTCCAATCTATATGATGACATCAGATTTCTGATTGTTACAGAATTATTGATGTCTGAATTTAAAAAAAAAATCTTATTACCAATTGGAGAAGTCAAACATTTAAAAAAATTGTTATATTAAGGAAGTAAAATAATTAACTTTAACCTTTAACTTTTATCTGTTGAGCCGTTGGGGCACCACACATGATCAGTCAATCATCTTTCTCCATTCCTCTCTGTTTTTTCTTTAGAATCGCATTCAGTGACAGGCCCATCCGTTTTTATGTTGTCTTCCCATCGAGTTCTCTGTCTGCTTTTTCTTCTCCCTGGTACCAGCGCTTTTTTTTTTGTGACGGTACGCACCGGTACGGCGTACCGGCACCTTTTTCATTGGGTGAAAAAATATGACTTTTCTTGTATTTTAACGTTTATTATTATCATTTATTAGTAGTTAGAAAATCCATCACTGAGTACCAGCACCTATTTTTTTTTTTTTTTTTTTTACAAAAGCACTGCCTTGTACTATTTCCTAAAGAAAGGTATTTGCGATTCCCGAGGACCTTGTGATACGGTCATAAGTTTTGTGTTGTTCTTTTATTTTTACAGCTGTTAGCTGGTCATCGTGGGGTGCAATTGCCGCTGTGAGTCTGTTTAAAAAAAAATAGTCTGTTATTATATTTACGGTTGGTTTAACAATATATGAGGACAGGAAGAAAGGGGGAGGGGGGTAAAGGCACCGAATCGACGACATAAAAATTAGATAGCTACCCCCCCCCCCCCTGGACACAGGTAGATGGAACACAGATACATGTCTTCCACTTCCACAAGAGCCAGGGGAGGAGGCAATCCATTTGTTGCCTAACTAGCTGACAGGTGTGAGACGCGACAAGGCGAGTGGTCATGTTTTAACACCGGGGCTTCGCCATTAGTCAGAAGTGTCACTTCTGGTTTACCCAAGTCAAGTGTCGCGAGACATTTCTTGTCTTCGTCTGCTGACACACTGTCTACACACGTTCTACACATTAGTGTTACACTGGCGAACACATAACCACCAGTAGTTCTGGAATACCTTCTCCCGCTCTTTGCTGTTTAAAAGCTTCACATTTTCTGAGCAGTTTCGACCGCCATAACCAGCTTATGGAAGGATCATGATTTATGTTCCGAATTTCCCCTCTTTTTTTTTTTCCTCCAAAAGAAAAAAAACTATAGAAGACTACAGAAAATGAAGACAAGGAAAAGGGAAATAGATAATGTTGTGACCCGTGAGTGGGTGGGTCAAAGCACTACAAATAATTCACTAGTAGGGGCAAAATATAAGATTAAGAATGAGCTTCATCAATGTCTGGAGATTGATAATAGCAATCAGAAAGAAAGCCATACTGGAGAAATGTAAACGTTTTTAACTTTAAAATTTGCCTCTAATGAGACCTACTGTTCATTTTGAGTAATACTTTTTTTCAGCCCTCAGTCTGTTGAACGATTGCAAATCAAAGTTACAGGCTTTATACATCTTCAGAATAGTTTCCATTTGCAGTATTATATTTACCTAGTATTACCCAACGGCTACGCCCGTTGATGTGTTTCCATATAACCATGCACCCCCCCTTCCCTTTTTTTTTCTTTTTTCTTACATACAACTTGGACCGACCCTTAAATTGGAGAATTACTTTTCTTTACCCCCCCCCCCCCCCCCCCCCAATTCTCGTCCTAACAAATAGTCCTTATTTACATACTTTTATGTTTTTCTGTTCTGGGCCTAATTTTTTTATTTCACCCAGCAAAAGCTGGCACAATACTTTGGGTGTACACCCATAACAACATACCAATAAGTAACAGCACAAGTATGCATTTCCCGCTGGCTAAATCAAAAGCACAGTGCGTTCAAGCAGCTGCGGTTGTCAAGGATTCAATACCAGGTTTAAACCAAATATTTATAAAAATATTTTTTTAATAAATTTTTCTATTATATTTTAAGTGTAATAATGGAGGAATGGTCTTTTTTTTTTAAAACTAATTTGTTTTGTTTTGTTTTGTTTGTTATCAACTTGGCGAGTGACTCTTTATTTGTTAACCTCCTCCCTCAACACACACACAAATAATATGGTTCTAACTTTATTTCATTTTGTTTAACAACAAATTTCTACACACAAAAAACACGTATTTGGGGCGAGGTGGCTGAGTTGTTAAGCGAATGGTTTCCGAACCTGAGGTCCTGGGTTCGAATCTTAGAGAAGCCTGGAATTTTCACTTTCGGGATTTTTAAAACGCCCCTGAGTCCACCCAACTCTAATGTGTACCTGACTTAAGTTGGGCAAAGTAAAGGCGTTTTGTAGCTGTGCTAGCCACATGAAACCCTGCTCAATAGCCCTTGGCCATAGAAACTGATGACTTTAACATCATCTGCCCCAAGGTCTGAAAGGGAGACTTTACTTTTAAACATTAATTCTGTCATATGACAGAAAAAAGATTGTTTTATACACTGTCTACAAAAGCAAGTTTCCTGCCAAGGAGAAATTTACGCTGAAAAAGAGCACAAATAGTCCTTGAAAACGGAATCTTGTACTTTTGATATGTCGGCCGTAAAAAAAAAAACAAAAACATATTGGGTCGAAATTGTTAATAAAAAAAAAAAGAGTTTCTGGTCAATTAAATCACTGCGGTTTCGATCATGCAAGTATCTTAATTGTCTTAGATGCAACGTCAGTGATAACAGGGGAAATGGTCGTGTTTTTATTTCGTCCATGTGAGAGAATCAGTAAAAGGTGAAAGAAGGTTTGCATAAACTACAGATCAATAAAAAAAAATAGGTTTTCTTGATTAAAATAAATAATACAGCACATCACAGTAGAAGACTGGATAAACTACACGCCCACATTGCAAGTCGAGAAATGGAAATCAAGCCTCTTCATTTGCTTTCTGTCTTATAATCGTGATATATATATATATATTGTACATAGAGGAACTTTATTTAAGTCCGAAGATTAAAGTAATCCACACGTATACGTAGACCCAGTTGTGACCAACATATTTTGTCACACTGATGCAGACATAGTCGTTGTCCACCACCGGGGGTTCATTGAAACTCACTTTACGGCGCTTGCACCTGTTTTCTGCAAGCGTTTTTCTTAGTGTCTCTGATATATTAGAGAATGTATATTGCTTAATTTAAATTTTAAAAAATATGCTTATAGGTTGTGTCCTCTTCTTTAATGCGTAGCTCGTGTTAAGTCCTACTATCTATGTCATTATAATGCACCTGGATGATAGATAGACCTACATTCTATTATAACCTTTGGGTGTATATGTGTGGTGGGGTGGTTATGGAAATGTGTGTGCGTATGTGTGTGTAATCCTATGAAGCTCTGGAAACAATCCTTTATCTTATATAAATCCTGCGACTCGCAGTCTGAGCTGAATGCGTTTAATTACCTCCAGATTAGAATGAGACTTTGATGTGTTTTTTTTGTGTTGGTTCTTTTCTTTCTAAAACGCCAATATTTCAAGACTTTTCTAAATTCAATTCTCGGGTCGCATTCATCTTTTTAAAACACATGTACCACGAACGTAGATTTGTCTTCAAAACGATACCCCAGGAGGGGTAGATAACAATAGGAGATTTACACCAAACATTGTAAACCAATCCAAAGAAGTCGCATGGGAGCTAATTTACATAGATTCATAGTTGGTCCTCACAAAGTTATAGCCCCTTTAACTCATCGATACAGTAAAGCTTATTTTGATATCTCATTGGAACAGGGGGTTTAATGGAGTAAGACACATGCCAGGAAAATAGTGTCCATACATCGCCTCGTTTATAGGATACCTCTTCCTGGGTTAGTTATACTCTTCTGTTATTCCCGCATCATCTATCCAAGACTGAATTGTCTGTATTTGAATGTACTTTTCATTCACGCGCCAGTGATGTCACGCTGCTTCAAATGACAGAAGGCTAGCAACGTATCCCAGAAGTTATGAACGAAGGGGTTACCTCCCCTTTCTTTTTTTTTTTCTCTTCTTTCGCTCTAAGCGATTCTCCGGTAGCACTGGCCCATGAACGGGCCCCCAGCAGGAGGCTCCATCACGCCATGGTACGTTGTAGAACGCGGACTCAGATATTTATGTATTATTTAGATCTACGACGGAAGAAGCTGGAGAAAGGACCGCGTGCTTTATAGCAAACTGTACGGATACCTCCAGTGCCCGCTTACACAACAAAGACGCCCCCGTGAGCTTTTCATTAGGTAGGAACGATAGTGGTGGAGATTTGGGAACTTCGTATCTTTTTCTTTAAATTTTTCTGTATGTATAAGTGATCTGTCTCATAATATCCTAGAGGTCCTTATAGAAATGTGTCAGAGCAGAGAGGATAAATATTGGAAGGGAGGGAGAGGGTAAGTGAGAGAAAGAGAGGGATTGAGAGGGAGAGAAAGAGAGGGATTGAGATGAATAAAAGAAAGAAGAGTGGGAACTATTTGACTGATTTAAAGAAAAAAAATCTCTGAATTATGAATAGATAAATTTAAATTATTCCATGACAGAAAAAAAATGTAAGAAAACTTTGACTTTTAAGAAAGCAATGAATTGTTTGCAATTTAAAATTTACTTTAGTGTCCCCCCCCCCCCCCGAGCCCCTAGGGCTAAACATACACACTCCACAATACTAGCCCAAATTGAGGCCATCAGAAAAAAATAGTGTAGATAAAATTTATAATAAGAACCTATTTCTCTACCGCCATACCAAAATAATGTAGAGAGAACGCGTAGATATGTGGCTGATGTTATGAAAATATATAGCCAGTAATATAGACTTTAAAAAAAATAAATTAGTTGATGGCATCAACCTAAGAGAAAGAAGGTAGCAGTTTCATGCAAATACTTTGACTCAAGGTCCCCTCTTTTAGGTGAGCCAGAGAATTTATTTACTGTTTCGACATGTTTGGGAGCCACATCCTCTTGACTTGTGTGGTGCACATTGTGCACAATAGCAGGTATTTTTTTTTCACAATAAGGAAATAGTACCAATAGATATGGAGCTTTATGATGATAATAATGTTGGTGATGCTGTTATAGATTGAGATTTTCTAGACAAGAAGATACCCTCATACTACATTCAACTTGATCCGATATTTGGAAGTGTGACAACTAACGTAGATACAAGATTCCACCCAGTCAGACTGAGATAGTGAGTTGATAACAGCTTTGTAATAGATTATTGTTTTAGTTTTTTTGTACAAGATGAAGGCCTCTTGGCCCAAACTCTCTGGTCTTTGGTCTAGCAAGATTTCAGGTATTTAGGTCTTATGTATTTTTTTTTTTTTTACTTTTCTGTCGGCCTACGACTCATAGTTGATGTCAGGAATTAACAGAATGCCGAAGTAAATGTACATTATCACTTAGTTTGGTGTCAGAAGCTAACAGAATGCCGAAGTAAATGTAGGGGAAATAAAATGTCCTCTCCGTCTCCCATTTCTTAAAATTCCTCATGACTAATGACCTATTCTTCAATATTTTCTTCAAAATGTTTCACCTTCATCAGTTGGCCAACTTTTTAAGCTTGGGTGCGTCCCACTTAATGGCGGGCATCCGCTCTTCTCAATGTTGGAGTTTGAACAAGCTCCTTGTACATGTCTCAGATTCTAAACCTGGTTCACGTCAGAAGAACTAAAAAAGTTTATTCATAAACAAATCTTTTGTTAGCACATTCAAATGTTGTCCTCCTCTCTCCCCTTCAAAAAACCTGAAACTGAATGGAAAAAAAAAAAAAAAAAGACAAAAATATGGCTTTGTGAATACATTTCCGAAACACATACTTTGAGATTAAAGAAAAGGCTAAAAAAAAAAAACCGGGGGGAGAGTGGAGGGGTATTAAATCGAACATCGGAACAATATCGTCCCCCCCACTCCTTTTTTTTTGTCAAAGAGAGCGCAGCCAACATATGCCTCCTCCGACACCTCCTCTTGAAGCAGAGAGACGGAGCGCTTAAAGGTTAGTGCTGCTCGGAGAGTTGTATAAATGAAAACAACAAAAGTTACAGTACAGAAACGAAGCCACCTCATCTCCCCCCCTTTCCAAATCTCTGCGCTAAGTCTTCTTTAGCTATTGGCTGAATGTTTGGGCTCTTTTCATCCAGGCTCTCTTTTGATTGCTGCTAACATGTAATTAATGTACACTGCAAGAGTCTCAGCCTAATGCTGTAACACTTCGGACAATAGTGAAGACATATTTCATTGTAAGTTTGTGTTTTTTTTTTGTTTTTTTTTGTTTTTTTTTAAACATGCATTGAAATCTTCGATAAACGTTCCACAAGTTTGTTTCAGCCAGTTTATTAGACAGACAGATAGACATATAGATAGATAGATAGATAGATAGATAGATAGATAGATAGATAGATAGATAGATAGATAGATAGATAGATAGATAGATAGATCGCGATAGCAGAGCGCAACAAGGAAAAAAACTACAAACAACATCGTAATAAAATGGGGATGACTGCAATACTAATCCAGGCACAATTCAAAGCTCAAAAAGTCTTAGAATAGGATGTAGTGTTCGCGAGATTTAATTGAAAATCATAGCCAACTCTCAACCAAAGATTTCAAAATAAAATCTCTATATGTTGTTACAAATGAACAGTGATAGGTAGAGGTCAACGTATGACCCCGGCGAGATGACACAGCAGCGAGTGTTCTCTGGAATCTACATGTATAAACAAAGACAGGATGTGACGTGTCCTCACGTGTTGTTCCAGGGGACGAACAGATCTAAGACGGGGGCAGTTACTAATGAACAGTGACAGATAGAGGTCACTACGTGTGACCCCGGCTTGATGACACTGCAGCGGATGTTTTCTGGAATCTACATGCATAAATAAAGACAGGATGTGACGTTTCCTCGCGTGTTGTTCCAGAAGATACTGGAGTGTTTGTGCCACTTTGGAGGAGTGATTAGGGACTCTATATAAGCCAAAAAGTTAATGTGAAAGTCAGTCGTATGGAGTCGTGAGTGAGCCGTTACGGTCGATACAGACGATGTAAGACGTGTGCGGCTCTAGTGGAAGAGAAATGTGTACGACTCGATGCAAGTTGAGAAGAGATGAATGGCAACGAAGTGAAGACATGAATTGCAACGAAGTATAGCTAACTGTAAACTGACAGATATTGTACAGTCTTCTACGCTACATGTTACAGTAACGAATTGTTAGAGTTAATAGTCATTAAAGTTATATGAAACTGAAAGTTGAGTCGTCAAGTTCTTTGCAGTGTTTTTATTTGTGTGCCTACTAATACATTTAGCCAGAAGATTCAGAAATACGTAACAATATTCTACCCAGATTATCTGACATTCAAGTCATGAAATGACAGCTGTTCGACCAATGTTTCCTTGACTCTTCTGTATTCAGGACCCAAAACATTTACCTTGACTCTTTCATATCCTTTCTAATTTTTCATCCGTTCCAAGTCCTTTATATTTGCTAAAGGCAACATAATGAATCTCAGATATTTACTTAATGAGAAACATAAATTACATGTTGTAGAGCAGTCCATTGAAATAGATATTTTAAAAAAATTAACATGTGCATACAGTAAGTTTAAACAATTAAATATTGAATAGTAACACAAATTATCTACTAATGCTTAGTTTCCAAAATATAAATAACCTATTAAGTAAGTCGTATGAATATTGTGACAAATCTTAATTAGATTTAATGGGTCTAGTGTTTTGTGTTTGGTGTTTGGAAGTGTAATCTTTCAAATGGAGTGGATATTTGCACAGTTGTTTTAGGACATTCCGAAATGCTTTCGGAAAGATAAAACAACTAAGGCTTCAATTATTCGTTTACTAGCTGAGGAGTTGCCGTGACATTACCCACACCAGAGATTCGCGGTGCAATGTTGATGGAATCCTTCATGTTGTCTAGCAAGCTTCCTTTCAGCTAATCCTTGAGCGAGTATTCAGGAAGGAGTCCAGGCCGATGACTCCTGTACCGTAATGTGACAAAACTTTCCCAGTTGTTGTTCTTTGACAGTATTAAGAAATGTATCTAAGGCGAATCATATATATATATATATATATATACACCTTCACGTTTATCCAACCCACTCATCCCCTTTATATTTTAGCAGTTTCTATAATGACGCTGTAGGCTTCAGCGGTACTGGTCAAAACTACATGCCAGCAACTTAGCCTTGTGCATTGGGGGTGATTGTTGTATGATAATATTTTTTTTTTGACTTCATTAAGACGTCCAGCTGCAAGCCTTTTTATTTTCACACATAAGACGACCACAAAACGACTCACTACAGCCGACATGAGAAAATGCAGTTAGAATCGCGTTAGCGAGTACGTTTTGAAGACCTTTTTTTCCCCCAGAAGTCTTACGCCAACAGTATGCATTCGAAGAGGTTCTAGACACTAAAAAAATCAATAACTGAATTAATTTTTAAAAATATTTTGAAAAATTTAAAATACTTTTTTATATATAATTAATTACAATTAATATTCAAACATGGAAAATAAATCGTATGCGAAGACAGTTTTTGTCCCATTAAAAAAAAATTGAAAGCATTCACACCACATCCCATTTTTCAGCATTTTTTTTTTTTTTTGTCATTTTGGGGGCGCGCTCGATTGTTGGGAATCGCTCTAGTAATTTGTTTTCTTTTTCTAATGTTTGTGCTATCGTACAGAATCTACCCAACCATTTTCTTGAATATTAGCATTGAACATCGTGTATTCTGGTTTGACTTTCAGCATTCAATGACCAGCTTCAACAACAATGACAATAAGGCAACCACCACAAATTGACATCGGAACTTGCCGCTATGGAATTAGTCAACTAATAACTCGTAGAAGTAACTCTTTAGTGCAGGGCAGATAATATGTCTTTGGTGATAGTTTTAGGGATGAAATAGCAAAACCATAGATAATTTTTTTATAAAGACTCAACTCAAACTTGTATAACCATCATGTTGTGTCGCCATTCATAAGTAACATTTTGATTCGGCGCCTTGCTAGACATCAAATTATGGACGTAGAATTGTTAGATTGCATCTCGAGTCAAGACCGGATCCTCTCCGACCTTACATTAAAGTAAAGTAGCCCTTTCCGAGCTTGCGATAAATAGGGCAGATGATGTAAAGGTCATCTGTTTCCGTGACCTACGGTTAGAATCTTCACTGAGATTCTAACCCGAGACATCTCGGTTCGGAAGCCAAACATTTTACCTTCCACCAACCACTTACAGAGTTTCATCAATACATGTCATTTTGATGGGAGTGATGTCTCGGCTCAATTCGCCTGTTTTCGCTTGCTCCCGAAAGTTTGTTTAAGCCAATTAGGATGAAAATCAGAGTCACGTGACCAGCGCACCCACACTTACTTCAAACGCGCGTCACCAATCAGCTTCCGAGGATTATACGAGACCCAGCAACTGAGGAGCTTTAGCTCTCTTTAGCCCCTGAGTTTAAGTGGAGAAATTACTGATATGGAGTAAGGTGTATTGCATTTATATTTTATAAAGAGGGGAATGGGTGGGTCAAAAAAAAAGAAGGGGGGGGGGGGGGGTTGATGAGAACTTTTTAACAAAACACCCGAGCACAATGGCAAGTAAAGTGAGCCTGGAACTCAAGGCCAATAACATCAAAGGGAGCTTACCACAGTGTATCGATTCGAGGTTTTTGTTGTTGTCAGGGACATACTTCCGGTAGTCTTGGAATTAGAAATTTGGCTTCATTTTGCTATCCATTATTTCTACCTCGGTGTCTCTTTATAAATGTATTATTGTACATTATTCTCTTTTCTACTTATTTGATAATATATGCATTTTTAATTTCATTTCTTTTTTGGGGGGAGGGTTTTGAGGGAGGGGTGTATTTAGCTCCCTTTTCTCATCTGGAAAGCTATAACAGGAAATGACATTTTCGATGCGAAATAAAAATGAAAAGTTGTTTTTTTTAAACTTCGTAGTCTGCTATTTCGAAAGGTTATCCAGAAGTCTCAGTAAAATCCCTAGACTCGGAACTATATACAACGGGTTCTACTATTGCAACAAACTTGACTATGATGTGCTCATTTGAATAACAATAACCTTTGGGATAGCACAGAATTATTTTCTTAGAAAATAAAAATTATCCCAAGTATGAACGACCTTGCGATCTCTAAGACAGATGAGTGGGGAAGATAATCTCTACATCCTGGAGTGTACACTTCCCGCAGGATGACGGACAAAAAATATGACTGCGGGACCATCTACAGGACCGGACGGTAGTTTAGCGGGCATACTGCACGACCAGGCAGCCATTCTCTTTTAATGCCCCACGGTTATCGAGGGTGCAAAACAAAACCCAACAGTTTTTAAAAAAAATGTTTGACAAGTTTCGGATGCTCCTTCAGAGTTGAAGATAATTTACTTCCTAGTCCTAACCTGCCGCAGGACGACGGGGTAGGGTTTGAACCCGGGGCCATGGATAAATCTGAACGACAGTCCAGTGCGCAAAACTTTGGCAAACCGCACGACCAGGCCGCCATCATGTGTCATGTAGCCAGCACAACGACAGACAGCTCTACTTTCTCCAACTAATGACAGGTACCCATTAGAGTAAGACGTACTTAGGAGCGCCTTAAAAATCCCATTGAAAATCTATGTCTACATCGAGATTTGAATCCGAGACCCTCAGTTCGGAAGCCTAGCGCTTTACCATTCAACCAATGCTCCTCATTTAATTCATAAATGTACACAATTTCATTTAATATTTCATGCATCAATACATTTATTGGAAATTGACAAAAAAAAAGTTATACCATTTCCCACAACCACTAACCTTAATTATTTTAGACTCAACTTTGCCAGCAAGCAGCTCAATCCTTCCAACCAATCAGGTGAGTTACTCAATCATGTCACTTAATCGTGCAAATAACTCAATCACACCTTTCAATCATGCCAATAACTCAATCATGCCCGTCAATCTTACCAATAAGTCAATCATGCCCGTAACTCAATCATGTCAATAACTCGATATTGATTGTAGCTCAGTCAAGCCAATTACTCAAACATGCTCCTCAATCATGCTGGAAACTCAATCATGCCCATAACTCAATCATACCCGTGACTCGAGCATGCTGATAACTCAGTCATGCCCTTCAATTATGCAGCAACTCAATCATGTCAGTACCTCAATCATGCCCCTTCATCATGTCAGTAACTCAATCATGCCATTAATTCAATCATATCGGTAACTCAATCATGTCAGTATCTTGAAGTCACAAACATGACTCTTACGATTATATTTCCTCCATGTTCATATGTTTACATTCACTAAGTAATTCTAGATTAGAGATAACTGCACTGTGATTTCCAAATCGTATTCAAATTTAGTAATACCATTATTAAGTAAATAGTTTTTATGTACAAAATAAAATAAATCAATTTATCGTTTCGGTACGTGGATGGCAAAACAGTCGTTAGATAAAATTCATGGTCTCACCAAAAACTTTAACAATAAACATTACTCCATAATTTATTTTTTAAAATATTCATGCTTTAAAAGTGCGTGAAATTATAATGTGAGTTACTCATTCTAACATGATGATTAACTAACAGACAATTTGAAAGAATTCCTTACCCTATAGAAGCAATGCGCGTCAGAGACAAAATGTACTACCTATACTTTACTGAGATTAGACTTAGATCCCATCAGAGCCTAGTGCGGAAAGCCCTCTCCAAAGATATTGGTCAAAAGTGGCCTCCTCTCAGCCAGCAGCTACAACTTCCAAGAAGGTGCGACGCCCAGCTAGTGGAGGATGGGACTGCTTTCGTTTTCAGTTTTTCGATGTCCAAGTTTTTGATTGTCTTTGGGGAAATTGTCCAATAATTCTTATACGACGTCTGATCACAGCTTTACATAGGGGGCGAGTACCCCTTCAGCGGTAGAGGATTTCTGTATTGGTAACATGATCTCAGTATTCTATTCTAAAAGTCCCTCTCAGCCATCGTTGCCGATACTAGATTTTACTATTTATCTGAGCTTTTAATTCATTTGTAAAATGTAATTGAATTGAAATTGTTTCCCCTCAGAGCAAGATTTGACTTTGTCCACCAGGTTGGATTATAAAAGAACTAGACGAGAATTAACAAGGGTAAGTTATGATTTCATTTGATTCATTAACATATTATTTATATATTTTAGTTTGTCAAAATTACTACAAAGTTTGTCATAAATATATCTCGGAAAAAATAAAGGGAGATAATACAACTAAAAAAAAAAAACCTGGGGTGAATGTGTCAATTTTTTTTTTTGTTGTTGTTGTTTAATAAAAATATAAAAATATGTGTGTTTCCAGTGACGCAGACCCCCACGTGACTGGCAAGAGTACCACACTTGTTTGCCGTGTCGCGCGTGTGTCTTGATTTGATAGTCACCGCTGAGGGCGAAATCGTCGACATCTGATTGGTTGATTGATTTTACGTCCTCCATATTAGCCCACCTCTCGAGACAAGCATGCTGGTCAGATGTAGCCAATACAAATGCTGTCTTGTTGCATCATTTAAAAGGGATGTGACCTTAACTTATTTTTAAAAAAAAATGAAGAATCATTTTTAAATGCGTGGTTTTACTACGAGAACCAAAAGTCTAAATGGAAATTTCAGGAATAAATTAGGGCTACATCATTCCAATATGAGCCATGAAGTTCAACTGAAAAAACTAAATGAAAATTGTTCTTGTAATTAATTTGACTTGAATCCTGAATAATTCCTTTTAAAGAAATGAAATGAATCATTTGCAAAAACTATGAACCCAATAAATTTAGTTATTTTAATAGTGTATATTCACTGTATATATACGATGTTAGAAAAAGTCATTAAGCTCTATAATTTGTATTATGAACATTATAATTACAAAGTCGAAAACCACGTCCGCATAGTATGGCTTTAATACACTGAATGACTACACAATACACATTTCGTGAACACATTCTTACGGACGAGTTACAAGCACATGTAAACATAAGTACGACAACCAATATAGCATATAATTTCATAACAGTTTGTTATGTACATGGGTATGAATAATTAGCAAAATACATCTTTTGACAAGTGCTTTCGTTGATGAGAGCTTCATTTGATAAGTGCTTACATTGATTAGTGCCTACATTGAGTAGTGCTTACTCGGATACTTGCTTACCTCTAACCTACAACTTGTACAAAATACAACCACACCTCCGACATGCATCCAAAGAGCAGATAACACAACTAGCAGACCTGACCTAACTTTTATCTCAGCAGATAGTATCAGCAATTCTCACAGTTCCTAAAGACATAGGTAGTAACCATAGGCCATAGGTCTATTCTTCTTAACATAGAAAGACCAAGTAGGTACTAATAACGCCAAACAACTAGATGGAACTATAAGAAAGTCATTAGGGGCAGCCTCGGCTCAAGAAACGGACACACGGCTTTCAAGCATATTTGAGACCAATGTAATCAGTAACTAAGCTGCCATAGTCTCTATAACTTCTTAGAAGCAGCAAAAAAGCTTATTCCTGTTTACGTTGAACTGCTAACACGAGAACTGTCAACATTAAAAACTGCTTACATTGAAACTGCTTACATCGGAACTGCTTACATCGGAACTGCTTACATCGGAACTGCTTACATCGGAACTGCTTACATCGGAACTGCTTACATCGGAACTGCTTACATTAGAAATGTTTACTTTGAGTAGTAGTTACGTTAACACAAGGGAGGACTAAGTTTGAAGCATTAGAATACGTTTCGGCCAACAACTTGATCGCATATGATATGCAAAAAAACTGAACGCATGTGTGCAAACGTGGGTTTCAAAAACGTATAATATTTCTACACGCGAATAGACTTAGGGGCTATATGAAATCCCATTTTTTAAAAATCTACAGTGCAATCACAATCTTAATTAGTTTATTAAATTATTTTGATACAACTAAAAGAGTAAAGCCTAACTGCCCAATCATGTGTTTTGCACTCCGGAATGTCGTCTTGAAAGTTCCAGGTTTAAACTCTGCCCGCCGCCCACTCCTCCCCCTATTCACCGGCTGTCCAGTGGGTTGTTTGGGCTGTCCAGTGGGTTGTTTGGGCTGTCCAGTGGGATGTTTGGGCTGTTTTGAAGAAACAATCAAAAAATGAAAAAAAAAAACAACAAAACAACCAACAACTAAAATTTGAAAAGGAAATGGCATCCAACTTTCTCGCCACAGATCAACGTCTCCACATTCAAGAGATAGAGAACTTCCTCATCAACAAAACTCCTCTCACTTATACATTTTTTCTGTTTGTGTCCATAAACATTTCCTGTGAACGTCTTTATCAGCAGTCTTTAACTTGAAGAAATTTTGCTTAGATTATTGTGTCAAGATGCTTTTTAGCCTGTTCTTTACATGCGAAAACTTTATTTCAGATGTTAGTTACAAATATTACAGCATTTGAATTAACTTATAAGCCTAGCTGATGCTTTCAAAATATTCTCCCCTCTATATTTTGGGGCAGTTATTACAAGAAAGCCCCACCAGACAGGCTATCATCCCCATAAAACTTTCTTCACAATAGTCGTCCTTATAGTCCAAGTGTCGTCGCTTCGTGACCTATATTGTTAATGCTTACTCGGTAACTCAACGTCAAATAACATTTGTATCTGAAGACACTACTTCATTGTTTCGTAATCGCATTTAGAGAAACTAAATTATAAAAAGACATCCGAAGATGAAGGCGCACAGGTAATGTTCAGGAATTAGGGCGTTGAAGTCTGCCAGGCATCTTTGTGGGTAAGAGTGTTTCTACGTTGTCTAACGTGGGGCATGACCTTCAGGAGTTGTGAAACTTCTTTCTTCAGAGTTACCAATTTTCCTCAATTATTTGTGCCGAATTGGTGAAAAAAAAACCCAGTAATTATACTGAAATTTTGCACAATCATTTCTATTACCTGACAACACAAGAATCAATAATAAAAAAAAAACTAATTAGTTAATTAGGTAATTAATTACTTAGCTTGTTATTTCGAACAAGGGAAAGAAATTTTACTTAGTTGAGTTGGTGGTATAAGTATAGCTCGTCGCTCTAAAGTAAAGGTGAAACAAACAATCTAGAACTATACAACAACAATATAGAACTACACAACAACAATATAGAACTATACAACAACAATATAGAACTATACAACAACAATATAGAACTACACAACAACAATATAGAACTACACAACAACAATATAGAACTATACAACAACAATATAGAACTATACAACAACAATATAGAACTATACAACAACAATATAGAACTATACAACAACAATATAGAACTATACAACAACAATATAGAACTACACAACAACAATATAGAACTACACAACAACAATATAGAACTACACAACAACAATATAGAACTACACAACAACAATATAGAACTACACAACAACAATATAGAACTATACAACAACAATATAGAACTATACAACAACAATATAGAACTATACAACAACAATATAGAACTATACAACAACAATATAGAACTATACAACAACAATATAGAACTATACAACAATATAGAACTATACAACAACGTAGAACTATACAACAACAACATAGAACTATACAACAACAACATAGAACTATACAACAACAATATAGAACTATACAACAACAATATAGAACTATACAAAACTCTATTTTCATACGCAACTCACTAGCAGTTAGAATGTCGGTTTGGCAAGGCTTGAGTTCAAATTCAGGTCGTCCTCCCCCCCTTTTTTTTTTAAACAATTAAGGTAAAATTCACGCAGACATCCCTTTCTCCCTCCCCTTCCAACTGGTCCAGACAAGTGATAGGATCATGGCGCAGTGAGAAAGCTAAAAGCTTTAAATAGCGCTTAACAAAAACAATTGGTAAAAATATTTCTAATCGATTTATTATTGTTGGTCTAGAAACTTCATGACATGACTGATCTAAACTATTGGATACACTTCGTATAAGCTTTGTTGTTTTTTAAAAGTATTTTGTTTGTTTTTTTTCTTCTTGTTTTTCATCTTTCATTATTGTCTAGACCTTTTCGTTTCGATTTAGTGACATGTTTGAACTATTTAAATACTTGTGAGTTGTCAATGATTTCGTAGCTTGGAAATCCCGGTATCTTAAGGCTAACCGTCCAATCCAATTAGATAACTCAACTTAGAAAAGACAATCCATCTATGGGTCAATTTTGGTAACAGTCGATCTACATACTGCTGTAATGCCTGTAAACATAACTACATCATAACATCAAGAAATATTTCCTAATATTTAAGTTCTGGGTCCCGTTTTAGATTCACATGAGTATATTCACTGACATTTAAAGTGGCCCATTCGGCAGCCACACAGGGCCATTTAGGCACCTACCCAACTGGCATTTATCCCTATATTCAGTCCGCCTCTTGGTTGAAAGGTTCTTGCTTTGATATGTGTGTCCTTTGATTAAGTCTTACTTGACAAGTGCTTTCTTTTATAAGTGCTTACATGGACAGATGCTTCTTTTTTTAGAAGTGCTTACATGGACAAGTGCTTTTTTTTAATAAGTGCTTACACGGACAAGTGCTTCTTTTTTCTAAATAAGTTCTTACATTTTTATGGTAAGGGTCTACTGCTTGCACTAAAGTTTTAAAACTAGTCATCTGTCATGTCATGTCATGTCTCATTGCTTTTCTTGATTACGGATAAAATGTAAAAATAATATCAAATTGTATTGACCAATCTTGTTTGTCTGAACCAGAAATGTACCAATTTATATATACGTCAGAAGAAGTAATACGCTTTTTAAAGGAGTGCTTACTAGTTTGGACTATGCACTATTTCAGTCTTTTAGTCATGTCAGTCAAGTTCTAGTAAAAACATGGGTTCTAGTATTATTTTCTCTCTATTGTGCTACCTAACCGCTAAACAGTAGTAAAAATCGTTGCTAAATTCCATATCTCCATGTGCAATCTCTGTACGGAGATTTGATTGATCGAATAAATGTTATCAGATTAAAAGTTTTGGTACGCCTGTTATTAATTTCCTTATCAAGTAGCACAGCATTTAAGATAATAAAGCTAGGGTAACAGAACTCATCAACTTATTCATGAAGTATGCCAATAGGATACGATGTTTAGTTACCCTGTAAAATAGCGAACCACAACAAAGCGTGGAAAAAAAAAAAGACAACAAAATATCAAAATCCTGACAAAATTACGCCCCACTTTTTTTTCTAACTTTAATCTTTTTTTATATTCATTTTCTAGTAATTACTTTAGATATTGTAAAATATCAAACTATAAATACACAGACATGTTACGAAAAAACGAATCATTTAAATACATATCATTATATCTATAGTCCAAAAAATTGTACACGAAAAAATATTGCAAGCAAAATGACAACTAGAATAATAGTTACATACTAGTCAAATATACTAATTGCCACTAATTGGATTGTCAAAGTCAAATTGTATGTAAGGAAACTCCAACTGTGGCAACATTGCTGGAAAATGTCTGTTTGGTTATAGAGTCTCTTGCAAATTAGCTTTCCTCTCCAGCATTGTATGGTATAATCAATGTTCTCATGGATTGATGTGCTTGGGAAACATAATCTAACAATGAAACTTTGATACCTATGTGAAGGACAATGGTCATAGACAAGATATAAAGAAATGGATGTTTGAATCGGTCATTCGCCGCCTGAGACGTCAGGGTCTGATCTAAGAGAGATGCTGATAGATGACCCTCGTATTTTATCTACATTTCTGACTAAATTATAACACATACATTCGACACGTATCATTATAGTGCAATAACTTAAGGGAGGCGACTCAACGATATACAGATGTTTATTCACAAGACGACATCACAAACATATAGTTGGCTAACAATGCCTGTAACAATGTCTGCCTTGAGCACAGCCTCTTTAAAAGTTCTAGACTTGGGTGGAATCCGTTCTCTTCTTTCTAATGTCAACATCCTTCTCGGTCTGGTCTCTAACAGTGCGCACCTTCTGCATGAGATTGGATGGCGCTGTGCATTGAAGAGTTATAACAATATATATTGGCGGATTTACGACTATCAAAGATTATGCAGCCGAACTTAGCCTCCATGTTTAAAAAATATATATTTAATTTCTACTAAAATACATTTAATACATTTAATAACATAAAAAAGTATTTTTAACGCTTAAAGAAGGTAGGCGATTACGAATAACATCCTGCTCAGAGACTCCACTTAATAAAAACAGATAAAATCATTAATAAGTCCGCGCTATTTTCAAGGACAATTCTGCATGACCTTGCCAGCGCTATTTTGTTGAGTAACATCAATGTTGGGTTTTGGGGGAGTAATTTGGTTGTGGTTTGGCCATAGACATAAATAAATATAGACTGGCCGAAGGAATAAAATTCATGTAACTTGAAAACATGTATATCTATTGTATTCGGATTTCCAAAGTATGAAAAAGTGCATGATCTTCATTCTTAGAGATTAAACAAAACTACACTGCCTCCTTATTTACAATATATATAGGTGTGTGGCTGAAATAGATATGAATACTTAACTTTTATACTGCTCATAAATGCTGTATAATAAAGTACACAAAATTGCAAGTCACAAATTTTCGTTTCATAAAACTCTTTAATCGGCCAGTCTATATTTATTTATGTCTATGGGTTTGGCTAATGGTTCAAAAACTTCCGGAAGGTAGCATTTAAAAATAGCTGCATAGCGAATGTATAGATAATAGATATGTACACCTTTTACTATTCCTATGATAAGCATTTCTAGACTTAGAAGACGATGCGCAAACTTTTGCTGAACATTAATTTATTAAATTCTTGAATCCATAAAGCCTTACATTCGGAAATTCCCGAAATGAAATTTCTATTCATGGACACGATAGTCTTTTCAAAACCAATGTTGAAACTAGAGTAGTTCTAGACCTAGAAAGTAGTAGAAAGTATCTCTAATTATGTTTACGAATGTTATGGGTTCGTTGTAAATTTTCTATTGATTTGATACTGAGGATTTTCAGAGGAAACATTTGTAGTATTGTTGACTCTTAAATTGAGAGATGACTGTGCAATGAAGTGAAATAATGGAGAGTCTAAATGAGTAATTACTGGAAGATATGTGGGGGGACTATTTATTGGAATCTAAAGATAATGCTCCTCTCGTTTATCCTACAGCAACGTTTCTCCATCTATCATGAAATTATTTTGCTTGCGAGACAACTTTTTAAAAAATCTTTTCAATATTATTTATTATATCTCTTTCTTCCAATAGAAGTGCCAGTCATTGTTAAATTTCACGCTAATGAACTCCCCTTAGCAAGTCTTCTCATTTAGTTTCATTGTCTCCCTTTACTCATTATTTTTGTTATCTCTATCCCACAATGTTCTAGGCCCCCGGGGCTCAAGCCACCAGTCGTCTAAATAGTTATTAACTTTCTTTTAATAACGTTCATGACTATGTTACGTCTTGTATGTGAGTATATTAACAAGTACTAAAGTCTTTATTCAAAGAAATTTTACAATAGGAAATGAATTTGGGGTAGAAACTAGATGAATCTATCAAATGGATGTTATTGTTTTATTGAAATATAATTTTTTTTAGAAAGAGTAGAGTATGTTTGGTCAGATATTTATAGTTTTATTTTATTTACATTTTTTTTATTATGATTATTTTTTTTGAGTTGTTATCAATGGTTTAAGACGCTTCTATTATTGTGTGTGTGTGTTTCCTCTTTAAAGATAGAAATATATCTGGATTTAGAAGTTAAAATAAGAAAAAGGTAAGGCAGATCAGGTAGATGGATACATCTCTCTCTTTCTCTCTCTCTCTCTATATATATATATATCTTCTTATCTTATTTATATATATATATATATATACATATCATGATCATTGGCCTCCTTCAGTTGTAGAACGACTATGGTTCATCTCAGAGCACACTTCCTCATGTGGCTGTGGAGCCCTATTTTGGAGAGACAATCCCGTCCACAGATAGCGCAGGTTAAGGTGGCTTTTGCTTCGGTGGTAGAGGAGCAGGACGTTTTTCGGATTGTACGTTTTTTTTCCTGAGCTGAGACATATGTTCTTTCACTGTCCTTAGCTTTCTTGGTCACTGTCTCTCTCCGTCTCTACAAATATTCATATGGCTCCTGTCTCGGAAGACAATGGATTCGCCCAGATTTGTCACTGGCTTTTTCTACGCCTTTTCGTGCTGTGAACACTCTGAAGTGGATGATCAAGCCAATAATATACAGTGCTTTTTTGTAACAAAAAATAGGTGCCCGTACTCAGCGATGGATGAACTTTTAACTACTAATAAATTAATAATAAACGCTAAAATACAAGAAAAATTTTTTTTCCCCACATTTAAAAATCAGCCGGTATGCCGTACTGGTGCGTATAATCACAAAAAAGCCCTAGATAGATAGCTAGTTAGATAGATAGATAGATAGATAGATAAATTGATAGATAGATAGATAGATAGATAGATAGATTGATATATAGATCAAGATATAGATCATATAGAAGATATAGACATAAATATAGATATGATGTAGATGTAGATATAGATATTGATGTCTGCCTGCCTATCTCTCTGTCTGTGAAAGAGAAAGAGAGTGAGATTGAAAGAGAGAGAAAGAAAGAGAGAGACTGAGAGAGAAATAGTTTCTCTTTTATAAATCGCCCCTCTCTATCTTCAGTCAAATGTGCTGAACCACCCTTATTTGGATCAAGGCCTGAATGTAGAGATCACTCTTCAGATGGCTATTAAGGACACATGTTACCTGGCAGAACGCCGCCACAAGTCATTTAAAAAATGAACATTATTGTAAAGAGTCAGTTGTAATGAAGACAAGTTTCTTCAACACAAATCTTAGACGATTAAAACAGTCATTCAACCAAGTCTCGCCAGATGTGACCCTGGGCTCGCGGTATGGCTGTTATTTTAGAATGATGCTAACTGCGGCTTATTTCGCCATAACTTTTTTTGGGGCTGAATTCTAGGCACAATGTAGCGAGTAGCCATATGTGTAACTTGTGGTCATCTGACCATGGACTAATGGCTTACTGGACCAAAAAGAATCTGTATAACATTAGTCATGAAGTTCTAGATCTAGTAGGCTGGGACCTGATTCATACGTTGATCTGTTGGGTTCAGATCTTATTTGTTCTTAGGAGAGAGAGAGAGAGAGAGAGAAAGCGAAAGAGAGAGAGAGAGAGAAAGCGAAAGAGAGAGAGAGAAAGAGAGAGAGAAAGCAAAAGAGAAAGAGAGAGAGAAAGCAAAAGAGAAAGAGAGAGAGAAAGCAAAAGAGAAAGAGAGAGAAAGAGAGAGAGAGAGAAAGCAAAAGAGAAAGAGAGAGAGAAAGCAAAAGAGAAAGAGAGAGAGAAAGCAAAAGAGAAAGAGAGAGAGAAAGCAAAAGAGAAAGAGAGAGAAAGAGAGAGAGAGAGAAAGCAAAAGAGAAAGAGAGAGAGAAAGAGAGAGAGAAAGCAAAAGAGAAAGAGAGAGAGAAAGCAAAAGAGAAAGAGAGAGAAAGAGAGAGAGAGAGAAAGAGAGAGAGAACGCGAAAGAGAAAGAGAAAGAGAGAGAGAGAAAGCAAAAGAGAAAGAGAGAGAGAAAGCAAAAGAGAAAGAGAGAGAGAAAGCAAAAGAGAAAGAGAGAGAGAAAGAGAGAGAGAGAGAGAAAGCAAAAGAGAAAGAGAGAGAGAAAGAGAGAGAGAAAGCAAAAGAGAAAGAGAGAGAAAGAGAGAGAGAAAGCAAAAGAAAAAGAGAGAGAGAAAGAGAGAGAAAGAGAGAAAGAGAAAGAGAGAGAGAGGAGGGGGAGAAAGAGAAAAAGAGAGAAAAAGAAAGATGTTCACATTTCAATGGAATGGTATGGGAGACGGTGCAACACTAAGAAGCTGCTACTTGAATTAAGTTAAAAAAACAACAAAAAAACAACATTTGTGAGTCCATGAACTAATTAGAACAAATTACACTATAGGTACATCTTTTTATTAGCGAGCAGCTTCACTCCCTGTTACTTTCTCTGTCGAAATCTATTCCAAGTCTACTGTAACGTTTCATTGCATATTTTTATACCAACATTCTCCAGGTGTCTGATGAGATCTATGCCAAGTTTGTGATTCCGTGATGTTGCAGGGGTACTTATAGAAATGGACTAGTAGACCTTTTAATCGCGGCGGCTAGAAACAATAAATTCTGCACTTCTATTAAAAGGGAATAATTTATTTTTTGGGGTCAAATAAGAAATGAAACAGCTTAATTATGTTATAATGAACATTGCTTTTGGCTTGGCCTCAAGTGTAGAATAAAACTTTATGAATCTTCATCTAATTCAGATGGGATGAAAGAACAGATCAATTAATTATCAAAGATTTTATATTTTCACTTCGTTTGATTGTTAACTCCCTTTATGGCCGCGTGACGTTTGTGTAAGAGTACAGAGGTCATCAGGGAGTTTAATTCAGACGATTTCGTGTGCGCCTGGCTGGCCATGACCTTGACCTTGATATCTCTCGCACGCGCAGTGAAAGAGCATAAGTACACAAGAACAAAAGATCCTCACTGAAAGGGAAAAGTTCAAATCTTTTATTTTTCTGTCACCTAATGATCCAAGAAAAGTCGATTTCACCTAGTTTTTGAGACTTTTTCTTGCAAGCGAAGGGAAGCGAGATTTAAGACACTTTCAGCAACCACAGTACAAACAAAAAGAATCTTTACAGAACGTAACTCCGTAAATTAAATTGGATCAGTTATGTAATTAAATTTGTACGAGATCTAGACTAACAACAATACATATGTGTGACTAGAAATATTTTTTACCAATTATTTTTGTTTAGGACTATTTCATGCTTTTAGCTTTCTCAGTATGCTAACGTTACGATCCTATCACTTCTGGACAAGTTTGGAAAATCTGGGATGGGGGGGGGGAGTCGAAAGAAAGAGGCGAGGAACGACCGGAATTCGAACTCGTGACTCACGCCTCCTCTGGCCGACGTGCTAACCACTCTGCCAATGAGGTACTTATGACAAGAGAAGATATTGTTTGTTTCAATATAGAGCGGCGACCCATGTACGAGACTATTTCAGCTTATACCACCACTTCAGTCAATTAAATTTCTTTTCCTTGTTCGAGATACCAAACCAAATAATTAATTACCAATAGTTCAGTTAACTAATTGGTTTTTTTTTTTTTTTTATTGATTCTTGTGTTGTCAGGTAAAATTAATAATTTCAAAATATTAGCTTGATTCGAGATTGGGTGTGGGAGAAATAACGTACAAACTTTTGACCAGACAGAGTGAGTTGATCTAAGCTTTGTAAAATGAAAGGCATGTAGTTTGTTTTTAAATACAATGTGTGGAATTACTAAACAGTTTTTTGTTTTTTTTAGTTTAGTTTAAATAAAAGCAGTCACAAGTAAAAGTCTAACAACAGGACCAGTGCTATAGCTTAGAGGACTTCCGCGGCTAGTTCCAGTGATATCTTCCATCATTTTCAAGATAGAGAACAGGAAATACATCTTTAAAAAGCTTAGCTCCTTATCTAGGTCAAGTGCTGAAAAGGAATTAATAAGCCCTTTTATACATTACAACTATATATGTCAAAGCCTAAAAAAATTTTCAGATGCCTAGAGGATTAAACTGATACTAATTATAAATTTTTAAATGGTTTTATTTAAAATTCCCCTTTCAGACCATGCAATCTACAGGGCAGGTGAGGGTTAGCCAGGGCTAGCATCTGGTGAAACAATGGTCTCTGTCCACCGCCCAGCATGTGAAGTTTTTTTGCGGCTGCATGGCGCTCAATTCACCGAATATGACTACCAGGGCCAGGGCCATCAGGCGTCACCTAACAAACGTCGAGGAACGTTCGGAGCACTGTGAGACATGTAGAGAGCACACTGGTCATCCGCTGCACAAAAAAAAAACAACAACTCTGTTGTCTGGACCATGTTCTGCCTCTGGAATTAACTGGGAGGGGCGAGAAAATGAGGCAAACCCACATTTTCATGTAAAGGTAATGTTTTTTTTTTGGGGGGGGGGGGGCCGACGGTTAACGAGGATGTTTTATGGCCAGCACAACTTTCCCCAGCTCAGAACCTTCTGAAACAAAAAACCAAGTCTTGACTGAGGTTTGGACCCGATACCACTTGGCCACCACGCCCCCATGAGAAAGTTTCAAACTCTGGTAAAAAGAAAATAAGAGTTACATTAAAAGGAACGATTTAAAAAAGAAAAAAGCCCAATTATCACTTTCACAATAAGATTAAAAAATATTATTAACCAAATACAGTATATTGAAGTATAAATGACTATAGCTCACTAAGAATGTAGGACGCTTGTGTAGCTTGTACCTACACCCTGCACTCATTACAAATACTTCATGCCCCATTACAATAAGATGTCATCTTTTAAATCTCTTCCCCAATCCCCCCCCCCCCCCCCCCCCACTTATTGTTCCCATTTCCAGCTTTTAGTTTTCAGCCGTCCATCTTGACCCCCTTTTCTCTTCCCTTCTCAATTTTTTTTTTTAAACTTACAATCACACACCCAAAGAATACACACATACACACACACAGCTCACCCCATTAACTATGTAGCGATTTTCGTCCGTTTGTCATACATCATTAAGCTTGTTAAAATGAATCTTGGGTCAGAGGTCAATGAAGGGGAACTTACTGTGGCGGGAGGACAGAAAATTATCTTTGGTATAAGTCAATAAGAGACTATTTCTGGGTGACCAGAGGCTCGGTGGGGAGGGCTTGGCAGACGGTGAAAAAAAAAGCCTTTTTCTTGACCTCCGCCTTCCATTAAAATCAGAGCCAAACGAGAGACAGAGGGAAGGAGGAGGTCTTAACTTGGTAGTGCATTTATCCAAAGATTTTATTTTCAATTAGATTTATATAAATCTACGAGCTTTTACTAAAAGTGTTAATCTTATTTATCAATGTGTTTAGAGAATAGAATAGTCTAAAAGAAGGCTCCAACAGTAACGTAGCAAGATAGCCCTGGGCCTGGGTTTCAAGAACTCTTTCCTTCGCCTTCACCTATCCTATAAGCTTAGTCTACTGAACCGTTGGGGCGTTACACGAGATCTTCTGACGATCTTTCTCGATTTCTCTGTCTTTTGCCTTGGATAGAATTTCTTTCAATGACATGCACGTTCATTCTTGTATGTTTTCTTCCCAACACTTTCTCTGTCAGCCTCTTTCTCTTTTCCTGGTAGCTCCCTTGAAGGAAAGTCTTTGCAAGCCCTGAGGACCTAAAGATAATTAAATCATTCAATATGCATAAGAACTAATAGGCTTTCAAATGCAGGCACTAACTTTACAAGTGTCATTGTCAATACACTCATTATGTACTAATTACATTGCAAATGATAGAAATTCGATACGTCGAATCTTTTTGTGTGTGTGTGTCAAGGGCTCCAAGAGGTCATATGCCTTGGTGCCATGAACCTCTTTGTGACATGAAGACTACGCCACAGGGCACCGACGGTACTAAATGATATTTGCGGGAAAGATGGTAAAAACGGATAATAAGTGAACTTTTTCTAGATCTAGAATTTTTAAAACTATTGATAAACTATTCGGTTAAACCATTTTTTTTTTCGTGAAGGGCCAAGAGAAAGTGTACAAAATGAAAGCTGTTGGCTATTTCATAAGGGGGAAAAAGTATATGACAATGACATATAAAATTCTCACTATACAATTATCCGCTAAATTTTCTATGCTTCTTTGTATTCTAATCCATATATTAAGTCTTTGCAATATAACATGTGCCTTCACCTAAACCCTACTTAATCTTGGCTACAAAGATATTCACCTTACATTTCTAAAACAATTGGACTTACAGCGATATGTCCACTTTGAATAAGATTTCATTATTGCCTGAATTTACTAGTATCGCGCCATTCAAAAATTAATCTTATTAAACACACATACATGCATGCCCCCCCAACACACACACACACACACACGCACGCACGCACGCAAGCACGCACACACACACACACACACACACACACACACACGAAACAACTAGCATATAACTGTATAGGAGACAATTTGTAAAATCTTATTCCAGACAAATTGTGCAGTCTGATACAAATAAGAACGAGTCTGTCAATCGTGGCTGGTGTAAAGTTCATGTTACTAGATTATAATTTGGAATCGCCCAGGAACCGGGCGCTAGATGCTGGTTGATTACTACCCTTGGTTCCCCCCCCCCCCCTACAGACTGGGTCAAGTCTCTTGCTTTCAATCTAACTCAAATTAACTGTCTATTTAAACCCGGGGACGGATTTCTTTTGTGTGGACACAAGCAACGTGAGTGTAAGACGGAACTCTAGGTGTATGAATGTACTACGGAATATTTGTGTGAGTGTTAAAGTAAGTGTGTGTGTGTATGTGTGTGCGTGTATGTGTGTGTGTGTGTCTGTGTGTGTGCGTGTGTGTGTAAGAACCTGGTTTCCTTCCTTTCTGTACTATATTCCATCCAGTTCTTTCTTTGAACAACAGTTATATGTGTGTGTGTTTGTACATTTTGATACTTTTTTTTATTTAGATCAGTGCCAGACTTCATCACGTGGAGGCCCTGGACAAAACGTCATTCAAAATGAACTAAATACTATTAATACGTATAAAAGCACGTCAGTTTTTTCAGGAAAGAAATACAATACTTTCACATATACTCCTGTATTTTTCGTATATCTATTATTATACATATAGTGTTAAACGAAATATGTTTATTTTTTAAATGTGGAGGCCAATTTAAATGTTGATACCTATGTGGCCTGTGCTGCTGTGAATCCGTCCATCGGTTGAATAGTTACGTAATTATAACTTTCGTAAATATAATGAAACTATTTATTAAAGAATAATGAACACGTGACGCTTTTGTTTTTGTTTATTTATTACGAGCCCGCCTTCTTCGATACTCTAACTCAACTTAAAGCTGGAATCACAAGTACTATAAAATCTTGTGTATAAACATCTTAAGAAACTATTCTTATAACGAGTTTATTGTTCTCACTAATAAGAAAATGTAGTGAGAGTTAAACACAAGATGCGCATTTAGTCCAGTGGAATCAATGTTTGTAGAAATCTAAAACGTTCATTCGATGCCGTAGATCACTTCCTCTGGTTAGCAAGGCTACCCCTTTCAGATATTTGCGATCTATGGGGGTTGGTGATGTCAAGATTTGCTATGGTCCAGGGTTAACAAGGGTTTTCCGTGTTATGTGGTCAGGACAAAGACCAACCCTATCTTATCCAACGTAAAGCATGCACCCATTAGATTTAGGGGCGTCTGAGAAATCCGAAAGTTCCAAATTCCAGTCTTCACTGCTATTAGATCTCGATACCCTTCAGTTAGGAAACAAAGCGCTATATCACTCGGCCATCAGACCCCCCCCCCCCCCCACACACACACACTTTACGAAAAGATGGCGAAATCATGTTTTAACTAAGTAGTGGAAATTTGGAAAGCGATGTATTTTTTTTCATTAAAATTATTTATATATATATATATGTATTGCTTCAGTCATATAATATACATATACAATAGCAATTGGTATTGAATTAATAAAGGTGCTCTTTTTAGGAGGGTCGGACGGAGCTAAAGAAAAAACTGGTCGCCCCCACCTCCGTTACGTGGATGTGATAAAACAGGATTTAAAATCAGTGAACATTGATATCGACCATCGGGAAGACATAGCCTTGGACCGCACAAGTTGGAGAGAGACGGTGACCAAGAAAGCTATGGACAGCGAGAAAACATGGGCCTCAACTCTTGAAGAAAAGCGTGCCACGCGGAAAATGACCAGCTCCTCTACCACCAGAGAGAAATCCACCTTGACATCCAATATATGTGGACGGGAGTGTCTCTCCAAAATAGGGCTTCACAGTCATATTAAAAAGTGTTCGAGATGAACCATAGTCGTTCAACGACTGAAGGGAGGTCAATACATATATATAAAATGCAAAATACAAGAAAAGTATTAATTTTTTCCCCACAATGAAAAAGGTGCCGGTACGCCGTACTGGTGTATACCGTCACAAAAAAGCCCTGTACATATATATATATATATATATATATATATATATATATATATATATATATATATATATATATGTTTATATAAGGACTAATTCGCGCCATTGCCCCTTCTTCCCTAGTGCCCTTTGAGCATGGAACTGGCTGACTGAATTAACATGAAAGACCAATTACTTAGCAGAGTCTCTATTCAACATGCACAAATAGATAAACATATTAATAATCGTAGGACGTCATTATCTTCAGTTTAGAAGGAACGTCCGTAGTTTATAAGATAACATCAAGGTTAGTAGAATCACGAATTTGTAAGATAAGAGATTCACATCAAGGTTGATAAGATCAAGAAAAAATACTTGGTTAATAACAGTGGTTAAGACAAGGGAGACTACTCACATAGACAAAGAGGCAGAAGTCTTGCAATACACATATCAACAATGGGTTTAAATGAAAACGAATGATGATGAGAATCTAAAAGGCCGGGAAGGCATCGAAGAGATGGGCGTCATTTGCAAATTTGAATGCGGGTCACAATGTCTTCCCGCACACTCCCTATTCAAGAGTGGTGTGCGTTCGAGTCTCTCTAAACAATATTGAGACAAGGACATTAATTGTGTTTTAATTGATGCTGGCTCGCAAGGACGAGGTGACGGCCCTTTTATTTTGAACTGCACTTGAAATGTATAAATAACTCATTGTGAAATGAGATACAGACGAAGTACAGCAGGCCCACGTTGAACACAAGAACTGATGACGAAGAGAGCATAGTTGATGGCATTTAGGTAATCACTAGCCTAGTAAACTATAAAGTGAGTTGGATGATTAAATAAGGATGCCAGACAATCAAAGAGACCACAATATGTAAGACTTGAAAGACTCAGAATACAACGCGGAAGACTCAGGACATCAGGACTCAAGGCTAATGCAAGATGTAGGATACAAATTTCTTTGTGTTGTCTTATTAGTTTTTCAGGCGTCTCTCATTGTTGAAGATCATTGAATAAATCTCAGCGCGACATCTCTTCGATAAAACTGATGGAGAAATCAAATCATTACAAAAGACTTTATCGACTTTTCTTTTTTACATGCTTAGAAATCCTTGTCAAATCTCTTTATGAAGCTTCTATCAACTCTCTGTGTCTTTCTGGTATACATTTTGAACACGTTATTTCTCACACTTCCCATTCTCGGATCAAGTTGAAACTTTGCACAATTATTCTTTGTTCTTAACAAGGTTCCAAAGACAGTTTGTGTGGAAACACAAACTCAAAATCGGCCCCCGAAGTTATCCACCTAGAGTCTTCACCAGGATTCGAATACGGGACTTCTGGTTCCAAGTGCTTTACCACTCAGCCACAGCATTTCCATATATTCATTTAGCGTACACTTATATTTTGTAAAATAATAATTATTAACCCTAAAAACCTTATCCATGCATTCAAAATTAATAACATGTTAGTCATGTTGCATGTAATAAAGAGAAACTAAAAAAGATTGATGCTTCTTACAAAATTTGATAAATTGGCACCAAGAAAAAAAAAAATTCTCGACCTATTTTAGTTAGTGAGCTAGTTAGAAATGACTTGAAAGACTTGGAGTAGGTCTACTTGGACCACACATTCCCATCGCAAAATAAAAATTAGTATCTCCATTGTCATTTGTCATATAAACTAGGCATAGATCTAACTAGATCTAGACCTAGTTATAGATCTAAATCTAGATTCAAGATCTAAGTCTAGATCTAGAAATAGATCTAAGTCTAGTATAGAATTAGATCTAAGTCTAGATCTAGTACTAGATATAGAATCTTGATATACAATCTACTATATCTAGACTAGAACTCGTATGAATTTACACGTTTAATCTTACAATTATTAAACCTAAGCCAATGTTATGATCATGAATAGTAGGCCTTTTGTTACCGGGTAATGATGTACTATGCCGTAACAATGCTGTTCGTATCCGATTCTTTTTTAAATATGATACTATTGTTTACATAATAAATAAATCTGCACCCCTAAGCTCTCAGTAGATAAGTTATTGCCTTAATAATTAAAATTTTGTTTATATTATTAATACATTTATTATAAATATATTTAGATATGTGCTCTATTTGGTGACAATTTAGTCTTATTTAGACTGTCAAATTTAGGACATATAGTAAAAACTGCGTGCTATAAAAGTAGTTTGTTATTTTTGAAACTTATAACTAGAACGAAGTTCGTATCAAAATTCTTTTTTTAAAACTACATTTGAATCAATTTTCTATTCAATGACTTAGTTAATAAATGGAAAATATATTTTATAATGAACCATTGACACTTTTACCATTGCGACCTTAAATGCAAATGTTTTGTACCAATGTGCGAATCTATGAATGAAGCTAGAGTTATTAATGAAGAAGTCCATGACCTTTAAAAAAAAAAAAAGGGTTACCTCCACTAAAGTTTTTCATTGAAAAGTGGTGTACTTTTATTAAAAATCTGCTTGCATATATAAAAATTAGATGGTTCACTTTCGGAAAAAGGAAAAAGTAGCCGTTGCATCAGAACTTTGAATGATCTAAAATATGATGTCCGAGTTTCATTTCCTCTTCTAGTTTCTGAGATCTAAACGGGACGGACGGACAAACGGACAGACGGACAGACAGGCCACACAAAACTAATAGCGCTTTTCCCCTCTAGGGGACCACTAGTAAAACACGACAATAAAAAATTAACCAGTTAGTTAATTAAATATCTGTACATCTGTCACGTAGTAAGTGTCTAGTGTCGAAATTATAATTTCTCTTTTGGCCTCACATATTTCATAAATTTATTTTACCTGTTTCTGTGACTTGTAAGATTGTCATTAAGGGATGTTTTAAGATTGTTTTCTATTTTAAAAAGATTTCCTCTAATGCCATGCTATATGACAAGACAGTACTTTGGTGAGCAAACTAGTTCATAGCCAAAGAATTCCTAGAAGCACTTGTTTACTTCCCAATGTTTCAAATTCCCATTTATTTCGCTGTTATTCAAATCCCCATGCCCACATTTCAGTTTAATGACGTCTAGTAGAAACAATTATCTCGTACTTACACTCATCTATATTGGATACTACATGGGTCTAATTCATTTCGAGATATTCTATTCTTGTATTGTTTGTGTGATATAGAGGATTGGTTTTTTACAATGAAATTGAACAATACGTTCATACTTACTAAAGACTGTCTAACATTTGAAAAAAAAAAATAAATAGGCTACTAGAAGTCAAGAAATCTCATTATAGGTAAAAGGTTGTCCAGATGTTGTTGAAAAACAATTGAAAAACAACGACATAGGATTATCTAAAATCGCTATTCAGAAATATCACAGGCAGTTTTCTTGTTAAAATTTGGTGAAATCTCGTTATCGATAACAGGTTGCTAAGTTTTCAAGTAAAAAAAAAAACAACGCCAAATGATTATTTGAAACTGTAATACTTACTACAGTTTAAACAATCAAAAATAAAAACCTTAGCTTAAGAATGTCCTTGTCCATTAGCAGATCCGGTTGGGGCCGCCTCTGAGTATGCGTGATAACAAACAATCTTTGTCATCCAAAACTTAGTAACTTTATGTTAATTAATCATCCTATTTTTAAGTTGTGCAGCTACTAACTGGATAAAGACACTTTTTAATTGAGTTTAGATGCTGACCGAAACATCACTATATACTTAAGAAGACGCCTTCTAGTTGACTTCATTTTAGAACACTTTCCTGACCTAGCTCCTTCATCAAACCTCCCAAATCACGACTGATCACTATCTTTGCTTGTCCACGACATCTCCTCACACGTTCGTAAATAAAGTTCAATAAAAACACTAAAGTGAGGCGCATACATTTAGGAGCTAGATTATACCTTAGACATTTAGAACATTAGACCCACTGGGAACATTTCCAAGTAAAATCTAATTACAAGCCTGGAGAAAAAGGGAAATTGTATGTCTAGCAGCAGGGTCGGCTTTAGGCATAGGCAAACTAGGCAGCCGTCTAGGGACTCCGATTACTTTGGGCCTCACTCAGGAAGAAATGGTGAAACTTGTCCTCAATTATATTGTTGGGTCACACTAGGTCTAAAAGTCCTAAAATTACTTTAGACTGAGCGTTAGGCCTGTTTTTTAAAGCATTGGAAACATTGCAACAAGGTGTCATCTCATTCCAATGATGTTATTTTAAATTCTTATAACGAGTTCTGTTACTATCACAAAATTAATTAGCTAAGCATTTTAAGCATGTTTTATGTTTGCTAAGATGGTTTTCAAAGTGCTCTTGTTCAGTCGTATAATCTTAGACAGGCCCAAGTAGGCCTCGCTGAGTAGTTTTAATATACAAGGGTATTTATGTCAAAACAATCAATGCACAGAATTGATTTCCTATTAAACTTGTAAATTGAATGACTAAATATCTCTAAATGATAATCATTTTTAACTTTTTTTTTCTTCCCTTCTTTAAATTTCCAATCTTTTTTGAGCCAGGTTCTGTCATCTAGTTCTAATTCATTACCAAAATCTTGCGACCAGCCAAACGTGAAGAAATCCTCTACGTCATGACGATCTTAAATTGTCGTCTGCTATGAAGGTATGATCCGGGCAGTGGATGGGTGTGTGGAGGGCGCGGTAACGGTGGGAGGAAGACAAGAGAGTGGAAAGGGGTGGGAGGTCTTATCGATAAAACTCTTGACTTTGATGTCCGAATGGTTATACCGGTGCGTTTCGCACGACTCAATTAGCCTGAGTTTAAATCCCCGTGAAACGAGTGGGCCGGTGGATCATTTAGTTTCGGCTAGATGATTGCTGCTTGCATCGGAGTTGGGATGTTTTTAATAAGGGGATAGAGATACGACCAACTAGAGATCACTCTAGCCAAAGTCATCGGTCCGAGAACAATCTTGGATATTTTATTAAGCTTATGGTTATCGGAGGCAGTAACGAAAATATGTTTCATTTTGAAAGAAGAGAGGGAGAGAGAGAGAGACGAAGGGAGAAAAAAGGAAGAAAGAGATAGTGAGAGAAAGAGAGAGAAAGAGAAAGAAAGAGACAGGGAGAGAAAGAGAGAGAAAGAGAAAGAAAGAGACAGGGAGAGAAAGAGAGAGAAAGAGAAAGAAAGAGACAGGGAGAGAAAGAGAGAGAAAGAGAAAGAAAGAGACAGGGAGAGAAAGAGCGAGAGAAAGAGGGAGAGAAAGAGATAGGGAGAGAAAGAGACAAGGAAAAGAAAAGGAGAGAAAGACAGGAAATTAGAGAGGAAGAGGAAGAGACGGGGATAGAAAGAAAGAGAAAGAGATAGAAAGAGATAGAAAGAGATAGAAAGAGAGAGAATTGAACTTAATACGGAATTGAATAAGAGAGGGATCCATAGAGGTAGATAGTCAAAGACAAAATAATTGAGAGAGAAAGAAAACGCTAAGTTACAGAGAGAAAGAAAAGGTGAAAGAGAGAGAGAGAGTGAGTGAGAGACGACTGGAGTTGATAAAGAAGAAAAGAGAAAGTCAGTAGCAAGATATCAATTACTTTGGAATCACTTCAATGCCAGTCGCTATCTTTAAAGTACTCATTAGTAATTGTACATGTTCATAATTAACGTTCTTCACTTTTCACGTATCCCTTAGTCTGATTGGGCTCCACACAAGATCTGTCGACAGTCTTTATCCGTTCCTTTCTGCCCTTTTGCCTTTCAATGACTCCAGTTCATTCCTTAATGTTGTCTTCCTATCGCTTTCTCTGTCCGACGTTTCTTATTTTTTCCTGGTACTGTTCCCTGAAGGAAGATCTTTGTGAGCCCTAAGAACCTTGTGAAAGGGCTATAAAGTTTTAGTTTGCATTTAAATCTTAAACAGTTACCTCTCTCCTTTTTTGTTCGTAAAATGTTTGACATGATTCGGATGTTCCTTCAGAGTTGAAGATAACCTATTCCTATTCCAATAACCTATTCCTATTCCAAACCTTCCGCAGAAATACGGGGATTGGAGCGGGCAGGGTTTGAACCTGGGACCATCATTAAGTCCCGACGACAGTCCAGCACGCAAACCGCACGATCAGGCAGCCATTTGCGCAGTCGCAATGGTCATAGTGGCATAGAAAGAAAAAAAAAACATGCTCTAGAATATTTGTAAAAATATGTACTTTCTATTTGTATGACATCTTAAGTTGACCTTGCTTGATAGTCTGTAAGTCTGTCTACTTGTGTGCCGCGTAACTTTTTGTTTCTTGTGTCAGTACTGACTTTACATAACGTGTTTTATGTCGGCTGTCTTTGTGTCACTGACCCAATGCCCCAAAACTCTGTTGTCAGACACAATGTTTATTTACGCAATAAATATGACAGGCGATTCTTTCCGCGTCCAGCTCTCATCTCTCCATCTCTCGCATTTTTAATAACGCGTGTATCCATCCCATCAGGCATTGCGGGCGTCTCAAAAACTTCCATCTTGTAGGTCATGTGACATCCTCGTTCTGCAGTTGCTGTTCTTGATTTGAATGTCCGACCAAGCAGAAACGAATGACGGGGCCGGTGCCGTTGGGCCGGCTCTATGGGCCTGATCCATAAACTGTCGTTTCATCAATTCTCCTCTGCTCTCATCGGCCGCTCCACGGTTTCATAAAGATTGATATATCACCAGGAGTCCAGGACCCGCTCCGCAATTTATTATGACGTCTGCCGATGTGGGGCATTCAGGATTTCTTTCCCCTTCCACACTAGCAGACTGCTGCGCACCGGAAGTATGTAGTCATTTCGATATTTCTGCCAGGCTAGTATTGTAGCTGCGTACCTGAAGGCGGGAAAACTCATATCCGTCGAGTCACGCTAGAGACGTTGTTTTCTTCTTTAAATAATGTAAAGTAACCCTTCTCTCTCTCTCTCTCTTGGAGTTATTCTTTCTCAATGTCTCTTTTGGTGCTTCTCTTGTCCTCGTTCCCTTACTCCTCTTTTCACTTTTCTCCCGCAATCTTAAATTTGATCTTGCTCTTCCTTTCTCCTTTTCACATCATCAATCTCCTTTTTTCTTCTCTCCCTTTGTATCTAGACCTCCCTTCTTTTCGTCCCCTTTGTTCTCCCTCCTCCATTTTCGTACTCTGTTTCACACCCTCCTCCTCCTACTCCTCTCTCTCTCTCCCTTATTCCCCCCTTATCATATATAGATAAAATCTCTTGCAAGAAATAAAAGTCTAGGACTGGCCAACAGAATCCACACGAATATAACAGCATAAGATTCTCTTATTTCAATACCACTCACTAACAACATCAGGGCCAGATTTAAGACAACTCAAGACAGTTCCCGCCTTCCAGGTCCTTGACTATAGAGAGAGACTCCAAATTTCGAATATATATATATATATATATATGAAATGAGATTAAATGTAGAATTAGGCCTACACTCTATTTCTCCACTTTCTCTGTCATGCTTTTATTTTAGATTCATTAACATTGTTATGTGCATTTATATTTAGGCTTGCAGAGGGGAGAGATTTAAAAAAAAAAACAAAAAAAAAAAACAATCCTGCTCAGGTTCGCCAACTGGTAAAATCTGGCACTGAACAGCCTGCTGACTTTAAAAAAAAATGTATGAACGATTGTTTTCACATTTAATTTTAAAAAAATGTTCGTATTTAGAAGATCAAAAGTAACCTTAGTTACCTTAATATAAGCATGGTACATGTGATTATAAAATCAGATTAATAACAGTGCCATTAAATTTTTTAAAATTTAAACGTGACAGACAGACGGACGAACCGAAAGCACATAACCAATAGCATCTTTTCCCTATTGAGACTACTAAGACAAATCTTCATGCTTAATTTAAGAAACCTGAATACTATTCCATCAAAAGAAATAGCTCTATCATGTAAATCTAATTGATCTTGTTAGCCAATGGACAAGAGCTTCAATGCTGTCGCCGTCTTTGTTTTTTAAAAGCTATTCAGTAATTAGCCATACAATTATACAGGTTCAAACTTCTCGCGCATGCGCATCACAATAGGCCTCGTTTAGTTTCTCTCACCTCCAGTCCCGCTCAATTCATCTTGTCTACGAGACGTGCAGACATCACAAAGTCGTCTGCTCGGGCTAATTGACAGCTCTCGACAATGGCGACTCACTTCCGGCTTAGTTTCGCCATTCTCTGACAGTTTTGACTCAAAAAATGTTAAACATTTGACATCTGACATGTTTAGTTTATGGAGAAAAAAATATATAAAAAACAACAACTTTTTCCTTGTTTCTTTCATCCTACAGTTTTAATACACAAACTACGGTCTGCGGGACAAATCCGGCACAAGATGCGATGATATCCTGCCCCTCGAAACTTCTACCCACAGTCCATATCTATGTTGTAGAAGGTCAGTTCTATTAGATTCGTAATATTCACACTGATGCGGTTCGTGACACAAGTTTGTCTATTTATATGGCCCCTTGGCCGAAAAAGGTTGGGCACCCGTGTTCTACAGTCTATAATAGTGTTATAATATTCAAAGAATACATTTTACGTGGACATTGGCTTCAGACTCATGCGTTCACAAAGACGTTAAGGAACTAAATTACTTATGATTTTTTTTCCCAAACAGTTCAAGGAAAGTTCAGTGCAATTAATATTTTTTGACTTCTTTTTTCTTCTCGTCCTCACTTTATGATGGAACGTTCAGATGACTAGACCAATATATGAGATGTACTGATGGAACGTTCAGATGACTAGACCAATATATGAGATGTACTGATGGAACGTTCAGATGACTAGACCAATATATGAGATGTACTGATGGAACGTTCAGATGACTAGACCAATATATGAGATGTACTGATGGAACGTTCAGATGACTAGACCAATATATGAGATGTACTGATGGAACGTTCAGAAGACTAGACAAATATATGAGATGTACTGATGGAACGTTCAGAAGACTAGACCAATATATGAGATGTACTGATGGAACGTTCAGAAGACTAGACCAATATATGAGATGTTCTGATGGAACGTTCAGATGACTAGACCAATATATGAGATGTACTGATGGAACGTTCAGATGACTAGACCAATATATGAGATGTACTGATGGAACGTTCAGATGACTAGACCAATATATGAGATGTACTGATGGAACGTTCAGAAGACTAGACCAATATATGAGATGTACTGATGGAACGTTCAGAAGACTAGACCAATATATGAGATGTACTGATGGATCGTTCAGAAGACTAGACCAATATATGAGATGTACTGATGGAACGTTCAGAAGACTAGACCAATATATGAGATGTTCTGATGGAACGTTCAGATGACTAGACCAATATATGAGATGTACTGATGGAGCGTTCAGAAGACTAGACCAATATATGAGATGTACTGATGGAACGTTCAGAAGACTAGACCAATATATGAGATGTACTGATGGAACGTTCAGAAGACTAGACCAATATATGAGATGTACTGATGGAACGTTCAGAAGACTAGACCAATATATGAGATGTACTGATGGAACGTTTAGAAGACTAGACCAATATATGAGATGTACTGATAGAGCGTTCAGAAGACTAGACCAATATATGAGATGTACTGATGGAGCGTTCAGATGACTAGACCAATATATGAGATGTACTGATGGAGCGTTCAGATGACTAGACCAATATATGAGATGTACTGATGGAACGTTCAGATGACTAGACCAATATATTAGATGAACTGATGGAACGTTCAGAAGACTAGACCAATATATGAGATGTACTGATGGAACGTTCAGAAGACTAGACCAATATATGAGGTGTACTGATGGAGCGTTCAGAAGACTAGACCAATATATGATGTGTACTGATGGAGCGTTCAGATGACTAGTCCAATATATGATGTGTACTGATGGAGCGTTCAGATGACTAGTCCAATATATGAGATGAACTGATGGAGCGTTCAGATGACTAGACCAATATATTAGATGAACTGATGGAACGTTCAGAAGACTAGACCAATATATGAGATGTACTGATGGAACGTTCAGAAGACTAGACCAATATATGAGGTGTACTGATGGAGCGTTCAGAAGACTAGACCAATATATGATGTGTACTGATGGAGCGTTCAGATGACTAGTCCAATATATGAGATGAACTGATGGAGCGTTCAGATGACTAGACCAATATATGAGATGAAATAATGGAGCGTTCAGATGACTAGATCAGTATATGAGATGAACTAATGGAGCGTTCAGATGACTAGACCAATATATGAGATGTACTGATGGAGCGTTCAGATGACTAGACCAATATATGATGTGAACTGCGCAGTAATCAGGGGCTCTTCATAAAGTTTTCTTTCTATTGAGTGTGTTTTGAGGCCAGTGACGTATACGGGCCTCATGGTATAGAGAACAGTTTTGAAGGACATGGTCAACATTCTCTGGTGATACTCCACATGGGCAGATTTCAATGCTTCCAATTTTTAGCTTCCGGTACATATGTTGTGTTATTCTTTTGTGTTCGGTCTAGAGTTGAAAGATTAGACGTTGATCTCGTCGGGATAGCTTATAATAGGCATCATCTTTATTGTGATTCGGATGACTTCTTAGTAATTGTCCAAAGAATCTTAGAAGTCTAGGTCCGTGGAAGAACCCCCTCCATCAGCTTGTCTGAACTACTGCTTTGTCTGGGAGGAATACAAGCAGATTTCATTTTTTATATCCCTATTACCTATGGCTCACATCTCGAGTAATAAGCGAAACCGGAGACTGAGCACACCGGGAAAACACCTCCATATTCCATCTCTGGGTGTCTGCCATAAAACGGTCTCACGAGGAACGTCATGTGAATCGTTGTTGGAGCTTTCTTCCATCACTTCAAGTGCAATGCACTCGGTTGTTAGGCACCCAAACGGACGTTCTCTTTTGCTTCCCTATTGGCCTAATCGTTTGACGACCGTCTTCACCCGAGCGTCACACTGAGGCTGTGAAGCATTGCCTGGACTAAGTAGCAGTAGTTTAACGAAAGAAAGTTGAGACATCAGTCGAGCTGAAATTTTGTGCTTCGTGACCGCACCTTAAACTAAAAATAAAGAAAGATCACTTCAATAATTATTGAATAAATTAAAAAAAAAAGTTTCCGTACAATTTGGTGGCCATTTTATTTATTTTACCTGTTGAAATATAGACGTTGCTTCACAAAAAAGAAAATGATTTACTTCCTAGGCGTGGTCCTGGGGGCAAACTAGACATGTATGTTAATCAATGACTTAAATACTGCTAAGTCATTGGGTTTTCTGGCTGACTCAAGCAACCCATTCCTTCTAGACTTATTTATTTATGCTCGACCTTTTTTTGTATGGATGGTTAACTAGGTTGTTAGGGCGACGTGCTAATAACGAGAATAAAGTGGGTTCGGACTCCACAAAGGCCTTTTTTTCCCCATGACAAACATAATAAAAATGTGTAGTTTACTGTATTATATGACAATAAAGTGGCTCTTTCCTGCTCTTGTTTTGTTTAAATGGTTTAAATATTGCATTTATATTTATATTACTTGTTTTGTTTAATAAGATGTAGTATTGCATATATATATATTGTTGTAAACCTGGTGGTGACACAGATGGGGGTAGTGCTGTGTGTTTTTAGCCTACCCAAATCGCCACAGTCCAGCGCAGGACGAGCGGTCAACCGAGGCCAGTGACAGTACACGCCAGTTCGGCAAGGACCAGTGTCGTAAATATTACGCACGCAAGTCACGGCGAAAGTGATCAACTGGAGTGGTCAAGAAGGTTCGAGGCCAGTAGAGACACTATATAAGAGCGAGTGTGTCAGAATCACTTCACCTCACGTTACCTCGCAATGTGACCAGTACGAGACGAGAACCAGCACAGCGTGTGAAGTCAATGCGGAGCAAGGCTAGGTTTTGGACAGTTAGTGTGATGTTGTTGCCAACAGTACAGTATTTGTAATGTATTTGAAATTAAATTGCTACTGTTACTTTGGAGCCCTGAGTTGTGAGGTTCTTTGAATTGTTGTGTCGTGTGGTGCAGTTTGAAGGGAACCTGGATAGTAGAGGAGAGATCGTAACAATATATAAATATACAGTGCTTTTTTAATGTGGGGAAATTTATTTTTGATTTTCTCGTATTTTAAAGTTTATTATTCATTTATTATCCATCACTGAGTACCGGCACCTATTCTTTTACAAAAAAATCACTGTATATTATAATATATATATATATATATATATATATATATATATATATATATATATATATATATATATATATATATATATATATATATATATATATTCAGTAGAAGAGATTACATATTCAAACACGGGAGATTTTTAGACTAAATCATTTAAGATAAATTAATTTTCTTAACATGTGGTGTACATTTCTCTATATATTGTTATCAAATTTAGCCTATTTTTTTTTTAAAGTTCAAAAGGTCTGCAACAATAAAAAACGAAAATATATATCAATTTCATTCGTAATATAAATGAAGCTGTCAATAAATAAAATGGTTTCTTCAAGAGTCTTTAATATTACTCGATCTAGCGGCTTTGAAATGAACAGGGTCGCCATGTTCAAACTTTCAATTTGGAAGTTAATCCACTTATGTCGCACTCGTTCAACTGACAAGCAGACGTTTCACCATCTGGTGAATTTGATTGGCTTAGTTAAAAAGTTGGTGCCAAGTTGTCGTTTTTTTAAAAGATATAAAACACATTTAAATGTATCTTTGAAAAAAAAATAGATAAAGGTATCTATTGATTATTGCATTAGGTGGGATGAAATATCAGATCAGCGGCGGATCTTAGGTCGTCATTTCATGATGGGAACACATCGTGATGGACAAAATGCCTAGAGAGTCATTACTTTAAAAGCCAGGTTTTTATACTTTTCTAAGCCGCAAGAGCTCCCGCGGTAACGGGCGACAATATGTTATTAGCTGTGCACTTTAATGGTGACATTGAAGTGAGTACTATAGACTCAGACGTTTGTACCCAGGGAAGGTCAGAGAGGACATCCTAAAGTGTGACACGGAATCATGACTCTTCATGGCGGAACATAGAGACAAAGGTCGGCGTGTGGCTGATTGGCATAAACCGCTTGGCTGTCGAAGTGAGGGCCTTGAGCTCAAATGTTTGATGAAAGCTGAGAGATTGAGATAATTTGATCAAAGTGTTTCAGTAGCAAATCTTTTCCAGATATCTTGACCTCATAAATGTAGAAAAGACATCACAGGGCCCATGACAATATCTTAGACATGGCCAGGAAATATAACCAAAAAGAAATTATAAATGTTATTCCTATCTATCTATCTATCTATCTATCTATCTATCTATCTATCTATCTATCTATCTATCTCCGTATCTATCTATCTACCTAACTACCTATCAATCTATCTATCTATCTATATATCTATCTATCTATATATATTTATATTATATCTATCTCTTTCTCTCTCTCTCTCTCTATATATATATATATATAATATGTATATATATACATACATCCACCCAATAATAATAAATAATAATTTTAAAATTACTCTTCTCTCTCCCCGCTCTCTGTATGTCTGTCCGTCCGTCTGTCTCTCTCTCTCTCTCTCTATATATATATATATATATATAACTATTGAATAGGACAGCCACTATCGTGAATATTAAAGACATTTTTAAGCCACATTTTTAACTATGAAATCAAACATCAACACTTCAATACATTGAAATTGTTTTCAAACCTAAAAGTTGTAGCGACATATTGATTTAATTTCACTATTCAATGTCTGCGCTGATAAAACAGCATTCTCTCTTTCTCACCCTCTTCAGTGAAGCAAGCAACACTAAAACAGTTGATGTAAAAATAAATGTCTGACTGTAGTCTAGCAGGAGAACAAGAACGCTAGGACCATCAATCAGATTTAGGGCTAAAACTTTTCAATTGGCCTCCATTATTTCAATCTTCAACGTCCAGTTACACCTTGTCCCCTCCTACCTTTGTCCCTCAGAGGTATTCACCACCTGGCCATGACCAGGGAGGCGAAAAAAAAAGTAAGGGGTGGGGAGAGATTTGAGGGCCGAAGAAGATGGAACATAAAAGGGGGAGGGGGGCTATTTGTCATGGAACTGCTCATGCTGAAAATTGGTGCACGGTTCATTTCTGGACTATGGCATCAGAAGGGACACGGTCCCTATTGACAGCGCGGGAACCAACCAAGACAGGGCAAAGGAAACCTGAGTCGTGTAGGGGGCGCTCAGATAGGTCCTCGGGTGTCGCTCGTTGTCTGCTCCTGGTTTATCCCGCCCTTGGGAAAATAAAAATAAAGTATTCCACATTTTTTGTGTCTCTGCGTTTGTGTTTCATTGTCTAAATGTCTTGTCTTTGTAGTTTTATTGTTCTAGTCTTAAGTTGCAGTTGTTGTTTTAAAATTCAATTACGATCTATGTACACTATCCATGGGCTACAGGGTGACAAAAAGTAAATCTCTTTAACACATTTCCGTAATCATTCAAAATTTCACATTTCAAACTATTCATTTCCCTCAATGTGCAAAGCAGATGACAACCAGGTTGCGTGTAAAGAAGAATATGGATCAAATAATTGGAACAGAGAGCTAAAGCAAAGAGAATTGGGGAGTTTCACAAAATAAAGGCAAATACATAAAATGTGTGTAACCGGTCACCAATCCGGTGTACGTAAAACGGAAGTATTGATAAATTATAAACAATAAGCAGATATAAATGATCTGTAATATGAAATCTACACTAATATTGCGTTAAAAAAATATCAATGGCAAGGTATTCCAAATATTGACCGACAGTTACTTAGTGTTTCCTGAAATAAACATAGCCCAAAGACTTAGTATCTTAATAGAATATGCCTAATATCGTAGCTAGTTAACCATGGACTCGGGTTCAGAACAATGACAAACTTCAAGTACTTAATACGTGGTTAATATTTCATACATTCGATATTTTCTTTCAAATGGTCATGGGGCAGGGCGCTATGAACCCCTTCGCACCATTGTTGTTATAGCAAAAGCGTAGTGAGCATAGTGTTAAGCGCTTCCACGCTGGATCTTATGCAGATAAATCAAACGGAGGTAACACTCACATAACGTAATCCATTAAAACAGGCAAAAGGCCAACAATAGAAGTTAGTCGATGCTGATAGCGAATAAGAATAAGGAGTTTAAAATAACGAGAGGAACCGTAGAATGTCGCCAAGCTAAATCTCTACGTTCATAAAAACTACCTCTCCTTAAAGCTTTCAGAAGTATTCTGTTGACATTTCACTATTCTCTTCAAAGCCTAGTCTTGTTTTTACTAGTCACGTCATTGTCTCTAAGTCAAAACTTACCCTATTTATCAAACAACTAATTCCTAATCGTGTCATAACAATACCTCGCGCCCGGCGTACACTTTATTGACGCCGGAACGCTTTTTATTTAAAAAACACAGCATCGTAATATAGGCATCCTTATGTAATATATTTAAAATAAGAATTCAACACAAATACGATAGAAAGTACTACCTAACTAAATATCTACTATGTACATGTATTACGAATAGTCACTATCTAACTTTGCTGCTACTATACTGTTTTTAGAGCTGAAAAGGGACACTGATGACTCCGTTGTGTTTCAGATTTTTATTTTACGATTATATTACGCCTTTTTTTGTTCTTTTTTAAAATCAACCTACATTCAGTTGGAAGACGCGGTGGCTGAATTGTAAAGCGCTTGGGTTCCAAAGCGGGCATTTGGGGATCTTACGGACGCCTTTGAGTCCACCCAGCTCTAGAGGGTATCTGACATTAGTTGGGGAAAAATAAAGGAGGTTGGTCGTTGTGGTGACCACATAACACTCTCGTTAACCGTGAATCTAACCAACAGATGACCTTTATATCTTCCGCCCTATGGATCGCAAGGTCTGGGAGGGAATCTTTTTTTTCTTTCACACAGTAGAAAGATCTATTATAACGAATCTAAGCCTGCATACACCATGTACACGATTATACGAAATCTTCCTCTACATGGACGTTAAAAGTGTTTAGATTGTAGACCTACAAATGTTGGAAATCAACCTATTATCATTACTTAAACCTGGACTTTACCTTCACCCACTACTATTACATCGATATGTGGGTGTCTTGGAAACGTCAAAAACTAGTTGTACCTATCACCACAATTTCAATTAGGGACCCAAAGTTGATAAACAACTATTTCGTAACATTAATCCAATAAATATTAAAAAGTTAAATTTTATATGATTTTGTCTATTATTAACCAAAAAATAAATAGAAATATATTTTCCACCCCTTGATTAATTTTAAATGAAAATTTCTAGAAAATCATATATATCTTCAAAATATTTTGGTGCCCCTCTTGATGTGACGCCCCTCTGAGAGCGGCGCCAGGGGCACAATGCACCTTATCTTCGCTACTGGCCACTGGATATATTGTTATCGATGACAATTATATTTTTTATTTCTTTGCTTTTCTGTTTTTTTTAATCGCTGTAAGAAGAGTTTCGTTTTAATGTTTAGTATGATAGACGTGTACAATTCTAATCATGGATCGGGTTTGGGGATCTCGCCCTGACTGCCCCTTAGAATGGAGGCTTGAGTCCAAGTTAAATGATTGAGAGAATGTTTTCCCCAGACAAGGACGGCGATGTGTTTCCAAGCGGGAGTGACCCAGGAGCGCCACCTGCCATGGATACCCGTAAATTACACCATCACCTCGGGGCAAAGAGCAGCAACTCTTAGCAGAAGAGAAAGGGAGGGGGAGGGGGAAGAGGCAAGTAAAGAGAAGACAAGAAGAGTACAAGAGCCACGAAAGACGGGGTCGAGCTAGTATTTAGATTTAATTAATGACTCGAACAGACCCAAACAACGATGAAAACCTCTATTAAAGAAAAAAAAATGATGAAAAGCTTCGTCAGGCCAAGGCAAAGTAAGTTAAGTTAGCATCAGATATGGAAATTAATTATATCTGCTTTTTAACTGTGAACAAAATTAGCGTTATTAATCATCCTTTAAAAATACTTTTTTTTAACCAATACAGTCACAATGTCTAAACACCTCACAAGAAGCCTTATATCTTGGTTTTGTCATTATTGGATGTGTGTACTAGCACAAGGTCCTGGGAATGTTCTCATTTATTTGTGTGTTTCAAGGTAGAGACTGTAATTGGAAAAGGGGGTAGCAAACAGGAGCTACTGAGGAGACCGCGCCTATGGAGATTCTTTCGTCACCATTAGGCCGTCATACACATATGCTCCAAAAATAGACTCTTTCTTATCTTATTTAATACAGACGTTACTTCAAAAAAGAAGATTACGCCCTACGCGTCATGCATTTTAACCAATGACTTAAATTCTGCCAAGTCACTGGTTTTCCTGGCTAACTCAGGCAATCCATTCCATGCTCTAATAGCACTAGGGAAGAAGGAGTATTTGTACAAATTTGTCCTAGCATATGAAACGAGGAATGTGCCTTTATCTTTGTGTCTTTCTGAGTATTTTATTAGATTTTGTATTTCAGTGTTTAATGTATAATTGCTACTTTACTTTTGAGTCTTCTCTCCTGAAGGCTTTATAACTTTACACCAATTCTAATGATCATTATCAATACGCGTGGCTGAGTAGCAGATACCACTTGGCTACGTAGCAAGGGGGATCGAGTTCGAATCCCGAGCTGCGATGTGCTTGCTGGAAACCTCCCAAATATCCCACTGCCCACATATCTACAAAAGAGATCGGACCCTAGCACACCGAGCATGATTAGAGCAAGTAAAAGATTTGGCATTCTAGGAACATTGAAAACAAAATTGTGTTGGTTTTTATTAGAAAGCAATTCTCCTTAACAAGACATGCTACTCAATATTGTTGAAGTCTTTCCGGCATCTCTACCAAGAACCATAAAAACTCTTTGCATGATGGGTTACAGTTGGGGTTAGGAGTCACTGACTGTCATGACACTATTGAAAAGTCGTAACTGAATCGAGCGTAATGACAGTATTTCTCGTAAAAGTGCTAAATATAAAGAAAATGCCTTTTTTTTTAAACAGCTTATATCAACTCACTCTGTCTATATGGTAAAAAGTTTGAACACTTTATTTCTCCCACACCCATTCTTGGATCAAGTTGAAACTTTGAACAATTATTCAGTGACATAGGCAATACATAAATCAATAAAAATAATTAGTTATTTGCCCATTAACTATTAGATATTAATTATCCCCTTTGATACGAACAAGGGAAACTAATCCTTTGTATTCAGAGATATGGTTAAATAATTATACACTCTATTTCTCCCACATAGGCCTATCTCTGATCAAGTTGAAACTTTAAACAATTATTTATTGTAACAAACAAAACATGAATTGATTAAAAATTTTATGTTTAAGTAAATTAATTAATGGTCATTAATGCTTTTGCTTGGTATCTAAAAAGGGGAATAACTACACCATACGTGGGTGATATAGTAGTAAGTGCAGATGTCTTAGAAAAGCTTTGTTCTTTAAAAAAGGATTGTTGTATGTTTAACTTTTTTTTTCTTCGCCTGATATATACGGGATGACTTCATTTGTTTTGTCAATCTAAAAGGTTTCTCAGAGGGAGAGGCGTCTGCCATCATCATAATATACAAACCGGGCCCAATGATACTTTTCTAGTCACTGGTACACTTTAAGGATATTGAAACAAACATATAACTGTATCCATAGCAATTAAAGTGTGATTTTTGCTACATAAAGAGGACATGTATACAAATCTTAACACAGTTATTCAACCATACTTGATTCCCCCCTCCCCCAACCAACTGAATAGAATACTTATATATACACACACACACACACGCAGAGCAGCTTTGTCCTTTATTTTCGTACCAAACCATCAGAGACTTTTGTAAGACTTTCCCATAGCCCGAGCAGACATCGAGGCAGACTTTCCCAAAGAGAACCTCCGGATGAAACAACAAGCAAGACGAAACTGTGGCGAGGGTTAAATTACTTGCCGTGACACAATAGTTCGGCCAGGAGCCAATGTTTTCCCTAGCTTTTGAACGAGACGCGACGCTCGGGTCACTTCTGCTATTACAAGCGGAATCGAAACCTTGTCGCCCACTCTTCTTTTTTTTTCTTTTTCAAAAGGCCCTTGCCCCCTCTTAACCTTTTATTCTTCTGCTTTATTGATCATTAGTGGACTCTAGAAATGGAAAGACAACAAGGCCATTAAAAAGATGCTCTTAAGACTCGGGTGTTGTTTTGTAGAACCGAGACTCAAGATCGGCAGTTTCCGATGTCTTGTTTACTAAGAGTTAAGTTTTCCTTTTTTGGCAGTCGGCGGGGGGGAGATGATGGGCGATTAACAAGAGTAATAGCTCCTTAGTGGTTTCGTTATCAGAACCAACCGGCCGGTATTGACACCATTGTGGTTGTCTTTTGTGTTGACCTGTTTTGACACATTGTACTGCAGTCAGACTACAGCCCGTGGACCGCTTGTGACATTTTTTTTTGTCATTGCAACACATTGACAATTAAAAATGTGACTTTTTGTGTGGTTTGAATGATACTTTATACATGCCCTCATTATTTGGTGGTACGGATCCGTATTGTCACAAGAAAACTAGCTGCCTTTAGCATTAAGTTCTCTGTGATCGTTCAGTTCGTATAAACTTCAATCTATGGTGGAGTCTTTGAACAAGACAAAGAAAACCAAGAGGAAGTCAAAAAAACATATAATTGACGTATTCCCCAGGTTCTAGTGCAGTTTTTATGTAATGAAGTATAAGGAAAACTGGCGCAAAAGTGAAAAAAAAAATTATTAAAAAACCAGGTTTCAAAATTTTCAGAAAGAATATCATAATGTAATTCTATCAAAGGCATATGACTGAGAAGAATGGAGAAAGAAGGTTGACAGATCCTGTGTAGTGCCCCAACGGTCCAGCAAACCAAGGGATAGGTGAAAGTGAAGTTAGATGTGTACCTGGCCTAACTGATGTCATATAATGATTATCTAATTAACTCAATTGTTTTGTAAAGTGTCAATCTGTGATTCAAAGCATCAAGAAAAACAATTAAAGATGGTTTATTTTTATGAAAAAACTGCTTGCATAGATGATTTTAAAAATTAAATTTTTCGCTTACAGAAAAGAAAAAAGTAAAATATCATGATGTCGGATTTTTCAATATCTTTTCTAGTTAACGAGATCTAAACGGGACGTACGGACACACCACAAAAACTTAAAAGCGTCTATTACCCTTTCGGGAGCCGCTAAAAAAAGGCACAGGATAGGAAAACAGCGCTGGCAGAAGAAAAGCACCAGAGAAAAAAAATCAAGAGTCCAGCTGGAAAAGCTTGCCCAGTGTGCAGCCGATCATTCCGAGCTCACATAGGTATCCTCAGCCACATGAGGAGACACCCCCCTCCCTTTATTTATTTTGATAACAGTTCTATCTTTATTTGATAGTAACGAGAGAGCATCTCTATTAGAAGTTACACGAAAAGATAATTGTGAAAGTAGGGGGAAACAAATCTAAGGAAACAGGGTACGTCTGTAATGTATAAGAGAAGTCGCCACTATGGATTTCAACATTAAACAGTATAAAAACATAATCCCCGTTCACATTAGACCTCAGCCACATACAGTTCTCAATTCACAATGTTAAGACCGTATTTTATTTGATTCATACGACATGCAGTTTAGCCTAATTCTCTTTTGTTTTTCCCCTCCAATGTTGGAACACTCTTTTATACACAAACTAGAAGGCAAACCGAGTGAAAATTAAAAAAAAAAACAGAGAATGTTTTATTGAGTCATTTGTCAAGTATGGCAATGTACTGAAACATAGAATAAACAAAGCATTCAGTTCACAATCAACGAAAAATAGTGAATAGAACATAAAATGACACCTCCCTCCCTCCACACATTTATGACTAAATCTAAGTAGAAATCATGATTACGCCTATTCATAGGTAAGGAAACAATTAGCCACTATTGGAGACTTCCCAAACAAAGATGAACATACAAAACTAACTAAATAGATCAATGTTCAAATAGTCATTAGCACTACTAGGACGAGCCTTCAGACAAAGTATGTTGTAAATGATGTTTAAATATCGTTGGACTTGCTAAATAGCATCAAAGAAAATCTTTTAGTTGGGCCTATGTCTTGTCACTGTACAAAATGCCCAGCCCAATCTTCTGAAGGACTCATTCTGAGGGAAGAAAGAACAAAACTTGGAATTATCAAAGCCAATATAAGACAAAGAGTCCAATAGAACAGTGTTTCCCAAACTTTTGACCTCTGTGTACCCCTGTTATAATTTTGTAATGCTGAGTACCTCTCACCCCCCCCCCCCCCATCCCACCACCCTTTTAATTTATTAAGAGAATAAATGGGTATAAAAAATCATCATAGTTAATGAGGTGCAACGCATAACCGCATATTTGGACATCACTAAATAATTTATACAAAAACCCAGTTATAAGAGTTGAGCTTAAGAATAGATTAAAAGAGAATGGAAAGTGCATTGCATTGAATTTCGTTGTGGTGGGTTCATTGTTCAGTCTAAATAGCTACGAGTTACTTACAGGATGAAAGGATACAATTTGAACAGACAATCTTAGTACATTCAAACAAAAGTTCTCTGCTAATAGAATGAACAAAGAACTATATTAGGATTGACAAAAAAAAATGTGTCCATTCAGTTCAGGAACGAATTCTATTGAAAAAAAACAAGTCAGAAGTGAGAGGCAGATGAGGACAAAGTATTCACAAAGACCAACTACTATTTGGGAAATTAATATAAAACAAATGTATTTCCTACATTCCATTGAAATAAATAAAACCTAACACTAAACATAATCTCACAAAATCTAAATCTACCTCCTAGCACCCACTTGTTAAACATGGCAGGAAATAAAAAATGTTGAACTGATGAAGTATTAAAAATGTTTTTTTCATTTTCTTCAAATTCTATCTCCAGTGTTTGGAGAGTTGGAAGAAAAAAAAGCATTTTGGTCTGGCTTCATGAAAATATCTGAACCCCCCAAAAAAAAAACTTTCAAGAGAATAACATTATCTTTCATCACTGTTGTAATCGTTTGGGCCTTCAACATGTTGCAGAGAGAATGGGGCTGGGAAGATACTAGTTCCAAATACTATTGCTACAATGACAGCAGCTGTAAACTCTATGATGACTAATTATAGAGAGACACAAACATGAAATCAATACTGATGATGTCAAACACAAACATTAAGTAGTCTTCATAGATTCCTTTTTTGTTGTACATTTCAGCTGGTAGTTCAGAGCTAAAAGATATTACATACTAGCTCCTCCAGCTGGATGACAGGGGATGGGGGGGGGGGGGGGGGGGGCTCAAACTTAAAACCATCTTGAATGACAGTCAGAAACACATACCACATGATTGTTTTTAAAATGTACAACTGTCTGAGACATTCAGCTATAAAGGTCACAATGGAAAGTAACAAGTCCATCACAATGAAAAACAAAGAACTAAAAATAGTCAGATATATATTTAAATCTTTTAGGTCACAGAACTGAAAAGTTTGTGAACAAAACATACAGAAACATAAGGAAACACACAGGTAATCTTGCATAATACAAACATTGTAATTATACAATCAGAAACAAAAAAAAATTGTCAAAGTTATATCACATTTAGCATTGGATAAAAATTAAGTAGATATATGATTTGTTCTGGTTGTTTTTTTTTTTTTTGTGTCAAGTCTAAAACAATAACACTAGAAAGTTAGTGGATCAAGACAGCCAATGGTGGACTGATTCCATATACAATGAAATGACTATGAAAACAAAATTGTAGATTATTTCAAAATAGATGCAGTAAATTTAAGTTAAATTTATTTAGAAATAATGAATTAAAAAAAAACACTTATAAAAATATATTATAAACTTTCTGTTATGTACCAATGGTAATATAATTTACAAAAAAAAACAACATCACAATATTGATGAGAAAGTAAAAATAAAAATAACTTTTTAACTGAACAAGTGTGCGCATAAAAGTAAATTGTGAATTAAAATACAATTAAAAGTCTATGGCAAAATAAAGCTTACTATTCCAACACAACACACACATACGTATATGATCTGACATTCTGACAGCAAGTCTTTATAAGTTAATCCAAGTGGTGTTCTTCATCAGTGCTATGATATGTGAAGAACATCCAATCAAAACCTGTCAAGTGTTTTGTTTCAATCATACTACTAGAGCACTGCTTCAAATGGCACTAAAATGTCCAGGCTGAGATGCAGAGTTTAATACCAATGTTTAGACTGAAGTAGTCTGAATCTAACATTCAGGAGGTCCCACTTACGAGTGGCCAGTCAATTTTGATATCTCTTTTAAAGCCCTGCTATGTTGGAACTAAAAACGTATTACAATGACAAAAAAGAAGAGGGTGCTACTGAATACAATTATTCACAAAAAACAGCTATTAATGGAAGGGGGGTAAGGTTGCTGAGTGTTAAGGTGCTTGGCTTCTGAAACGAATGGACTTAAACTCAAATCCCAGTTAAGACTGGCATTTTGAGCTTCTCCAATTTCAGGACACCCCTGAGCCAAAGTAATGAGTACCAGACATATGTTGTGGAAGTAAAAATGATTGGTCATTGTGCTGGCCAAATGCCACCCTCTTTTACTGTCAGCCACAAAAACAGATGAGCTTTACATCATTTTCCCATAGAACACAAGGTATGAAAAAAGAATCTACCTTCCTCCTTCTAATAGCATTGGTACCTATTTCAGGTTCATTTCTCCAAGTAGTGATTAAGTGTAAATACTGATAGTCAGCAGGGCAATCAGTTGAAGATAGTTCTTCAGAAAATAATGTCAACACATGGAAAGATCATTTCTTTTTGTACAAGTCTCTTTCACTTGTTAGTTGATATAGTTCAACATACTGATAGTATAAAAACAATGCTTGATATGAGAGTCAATCTTTTCATTCCGTATAACAAAACATTAAGTATGTAATACACATGGTCAAAGATAGGGATTTCATTCCTCAATAGAAGGGGAGAAAAAAGTTTATTACTGTAAAAAAAACAAAAACCTGATTTATGACCTACAAGGCCAATTCACAAATTTAAGACCTCAATCCCCAATATTTTGACCTGATGATTCCCAGCCCCCCCCCCCTCCATCCCCATGAAAACAAATGTTTAGAAAGAAAAATACAATACATCATTGTCTCAGACTGTTTCTAAGATTCTAGCCCTACCACTACAACATACCTGAGCATCAGCTTCTCTCCCAGTCCAACAAAAACAAGAAAACATTAACAAATATATTTTAAAAATATATATATGGGTGTGATAGAAGAAAATAAGGTTCAATAATACAATGTGTCCATCAATAAACAAAATAAAAAGAAAATTGTTTTTACTGTATCACAATGAGCTCTTGTTGTGTGCAGGGAATCTAGGCAGTTGGAGTTAACTGCATAACTGGAGACTTAGATTAGATGGATACTAGCATGACCAATTTCCTTTCTGCTGTGGGAACTAGATAAGTTGGATTGTGGAGAAACAAGGTAAGCCACATTCTATTTAACGATATGGGCAGCTATGGACAAAAAACTGACTAATCTTATGTATTTTCTATGACTTGCCTTTGAAATACTTGAGCTTCTTAGCTCCAGTTTGAGACAGACTAAAAATTCACTAATTTTTTTCACATTCCCCACACAACCCTAAAATGCCCATAGATTTTTTTTTCATGGCACTGGACCACATAGTTGTAATGGTCCCTCTCTAGTGATTGTCTGAGTGGCTATAACTACTATGAAATAAAAGAAGCAATTAATTAATAACCCTGGCATTTCCCAATCAGCTGGTTTAAAGGTATTATGAAACCATTTGATTAACTTAATATATATTTTTAAAGCTCATATACTAACACATCAGAGTATATTGCTTTAGAAACAGATTATGTTTATCCAATCTCCAGGTCAATCTTCCAGGACATGACCCCAATCCAGGAAATGAGTCCAGTTCTAATACAAGTATTGATGTATTATGCACAAAGATTATATGGCAAAAAAAATCCCAATAAAAAAAAAATAAAAATAAAAAGTTTTTCTTTATAATTATCTAAATAATGCAAATATTTACAATACAACTAAAAGACAAAGAATATAAAAGTAGTAAAAAGACTAGGTCAATTGATCAAATTAACTAATGCTTCAAATTTGTAAAAGCACTTATGATATATATATATATATATATATATATATATATATATATATATATATATATATATATATATATATATATATGTGTGTGTGTGTGTGTGTGTCCATTACATTTTTCTTAAACAGTACTTCTCAATGTGATATCTGATAGGGTGGCTGTGAGGTAGAGTATCTTGATGCTTATTAAAGGTCTAGGTTCCAAATTCTGCTTAACATTTGACTTTCACATGGAGCTTGATCAGTATGGAAATACAGAAGACCCTGAATTCAGTCAACTCTAAATAATGCCTCATGTCAGCTTAGACAAATATTTGGTAATCATTCTTCTGAATAGTTGAAAGTTATAGGTCACAAAAAAGTGAGAGTTGAGTTTAGTTCCAAGTGATTATTTTGACTTACAGAGAACCAGAGTATGAAAAAACTAAAAAAACCTATTTCAATAATGAAATATAAATCTCAATTTACTAATCACTGGGTCAAAGATGAAACTGATGGTAACATTTTATGGTTACGGTGAAAATAAAAAAAAAAGATTTGACAAGCACTGTATCTATATTGATGTAATTAGTTCTAGAATAGTGATGCTAATATACAAGAGATTTGTTTTTACAACAAAAAGAGATTTGGCAAGTAGTGGGAACATAACGAACTACACAGGTAGACTACAACAGTACAACATTTTCACCCCATCAACCTACTGACTGGCCAGAGGTCACTCTGTCACACATCCACTTACAGTATACAAGAAACAATGTTATGCCTAGAACAGTATTGACTTGAAGCTTCAATGAGAGAGACAAGACTCTAGAAGGAGACTCTACTGGCTCTAGTAATCACACAGTACACATAGCATAGTCACAAACAGCAGCAACCTTGAAACAGCTGAAACACTTTTTGTACACCATTTATATGTGAAGTTGTGTGGCACTGAAAAGAAACAAAAAAACAAACAAACAATATTTCATTATGTTTGACTTTATCAACCAAACAGCACTCAATACTTTTCAAAAAAAAAAAAAAAAGGTTAACTTAAATGGTATCTCTTTTCTTTCAACCACTTTCTTTTTTTTTTTTTGGACAAAGCTTATATCAACTCAATCTAGGTTTGGTACAATTTGTCCATAATCATTTTTTTTTTAAAACTGAGGCAAACAAACACTGTAAAAAAATAAATAATCCACATGGATAGACCAACTGTGTCAAGCATCAAGTCTTAAAGGAGTAAAACATGGCATGGATATAAGTATGTATGTGTGTGTATGTGCATAAGTTATGCTTGTGCATTAGTAGCAGTTCAAAAATAATGAGCCACCAAAGACACGATTCTTTCTATGTGACTCAATTAGCTAACACACAGAAGCTTAAAGTAAAATATAGTGGGCTGAGAGAATTTCATTAACCAGAACCCGAGAACCTCAAAGTTTCATTAAATAGTCTTCTGTTACATAAACTCAATCTCTCTCTCTCTCTCTCTCAGGACAAAGAAACAAACGGTGCTCATCTACGGGACTTCTTTTATGATTAAACAACGTAAATTACTTCACAGCACTGATCTGTCCAAGGGATGCTTCTCTAGATGAGTTTATGACACTCTGTTGTGACTGGGACCACTCCTGAACTAATTGCTGGACGCAGCGAGCTTCACGTTGATCAAACACATAACTTTCTTGGTCAAAGAGGGAGACAACTCGGCACCTGACAAGATAGCGACACCCATTCTTTTTTCTTTTTTTTTCTCTATCATTTCGAATGTTTTAAGATTATTTTTTTTTAAATATTAGAACTTATATAAAAAATGAATATGTACTTACAAACCATTACGCTTCTAAATACGAGTCTGTTCACACTGTTTAAGAAAATCATTCTCACATTTCGGCCTCTATATTGCAAAGACTAATGTTACTGAAGCGATGGTCTTTTAATTACACATTTGGGAAATGAAAAGCGTAGGTACAGATTTGGTTCAATAAACTAAGATGCCAATGTTGGGAGAAAAGAAAACGTGAAGGGAAGGGAACGGAGCTTCCAGACAAGAGCGATGTTATTTCTGTCAGACATACTTGCGATAGTTGACAGAAACCTACTAAGTTTTATGCGTGGACACCAGAATGATTCAATAGGCACAGTGTCGGAATGACTACAATTTTCAAGTCAGGCTTGTATTCTACATTTCCTCTGTGTGTGTGTCAGTTCTTAGGTCAGTATAGAAGAATGGGATTCACCCCAATGAAATGTCCAGAAAAGAAAACAACTTTGAAACTCATTTATTTTGAAGTATCGGTTGATAATTCTAATAGTGAACCTTCTCCTTAATTAAACAAGAACTTGGAGAACGTAGAGCTGCTGATGAGACGTTTGGGACTCTAGTCTGATTATTCTTTAAGATGTTCGGATAATGTTTTTCTTTAAAAATAAGTTTGAATTTTGGGCGACCATAATATATATCTACACGTCTTCATCTCTCAAGCTATAGGATCACACTGTTCAGGCTCTAATTTAACTAGGTCAGACTCAAAACAAGTTTAAATTCACTACAACACACAGTAACTAAGCTGTGACTTGTTATTTATAGACCCCCCGTTTTATTTCAGATGACTGCGAACGTTCGACCAGCCATTTAACTCCTTTATTTGATCTTTCCTTCTTAATAAAGGACTAAAGCTTCTAGTCGCTGGGAGGAGTCTGAAACCAAATAAATCAAAAACTTTTAAAACAAAATGTAACAAAGTGTGAGAGAGGTGGGGGAGAGGTGGTGAGTCCAGTCTAAAGACAATAACCAAACAGAATGAGGAAACAGCTTCCAACACTCTTTACTTTTCAAAGGCTAAACTGTTTTACAGCACCCAATCAGCTATTCATAGCCGGATCTGATTTATGTTGCCTGTCAATAGCTTCGCTTTCTTCAGCCAAACCCTGATTTCTGGGTATTCCTCAAACAATGTTATTTTTTACAATTCTTCTTCTAAGCTCAAAAAAGAAAAACCTCGCCCAGGGACCTGAGGGAGGGGCACAGGGTGCCACTAGGATGGGGGAACTGAGTGCATGAAGCGCCAAATATTCTGTGGATCATCAGCCGATCTTGGGGATTGTTCCCGGCTCCTCGTACCAATCACCGGGAGTGATTTATGAGCTGTGGGACCCAAGCCGTTTTGGAGTGGTCGTGGACCAAGACAAAAGGACAATATGGGAGCTCTCTAAATTTCACTTCTCCACATCTTGCGACAACAGCATCATTAGCAGGGCAATCCATCTGGTCGGTCTGATGAGTTGATGTAAGAAAAGTCTTCTTCACAAGAACACACAAAAACTTTTCTTACAAGAACCAGTCTTGTCTCTTCTATTTGCTTTCTTGTTGACTTACATTCGCTGTTCCAGCAATACGGGTAGTAAATACGATAATTAACATTTCACGTAGACCTATATAGCGCCTTTAGCAGGCACAAAAGTACACTATATGCGTAACAAACATATGACGTAACAAACATGTTGTAGCAAACATATAATGTAACAAACATATAACATAACAAACATTTGACGTAACAACCATATAACAGCTTGTTAACAAAAAAAATACAAGGCGCTGGGTGAATAAATGTAAAGAGAGCACAGACCAATATGTAACAGAAATGTCGGGGTGTTGTTAGCGATTTCAAGTCGTCTGCAAAGCTGAACATTACTCTAGTGCATTCAAATGACATAATACATTGTTACAACTGGTGTTCATGTTGTTTTTTTGCTTTTAGTCAAGATCTACCCTTCTTTATAATTCAGCTGGAGTTCATCTTTGGCAACAGTCTCATTGGAAGCCTCTGGACGAGACTATCAGACATAAAAACAAATTCACCCCATCACTCTGGAATAGCTATTTAAGCGTATTTGTACGTGGAAGTTGTAGCTACTGTTGCATACAGTGATATCTACTTTATCCTCGTCACTTCATTTAGGCTTATTTGCTGATAGTCCTTTGACTCGTGTTCTCAAGTAAACTGTCAATAACGCATTGAATGGCCTTTATTAAATCTTATGAAAACAAAATGAAAGGGACAGTTACGTTGTCAATATCTACCACGAACCAATAACGTGTCTAGTATGAGGCTGTAATTAGGAACTGATCTCCTTTCTCTATACATTTATTTCTGGTCAAATAATACTATCACAGCTTTTTAAAAACTATTGCTGTAATTAAAACATTACAATGGGGTAGCAATTTATTCATGCATCTATTTTTCTTCTATTATAATTATAACTTAAATAAAAAAAAAAGCTCTGGTTCGAACTACTACTAGGCTACGTTGTAGTAGATTTGATAATGCCCATTGTAAGTCTTTCTTTAAATTATTTGTTCCTAACATGCATCTATTCAAACTATGTCTAGTTGGACACGCCTTAAGAAATCACATCTATTAGTACTCCTAGTTTTAGATTTATCTATTTATAACTGTCTGTCGGCAGTCCATCCCTTCACAAATTGGCACCCATTCCCATTTCGTCTCACTACAGACCTTGGAGCTAACTGGCTACAACAAATCTGTTTGCCAACTCTAGTTCTATCTCATTCATTGAAAGAAACGTAAAAAAAAACATCAAACAAAAACGCAGTTTTGTCATTGCCAGGCGCCACAAGTACGCCCCCCCCTCCCCTACTCGCCACTCAACATTGCGAGCTGTCTCATTACAAACTGAACAAATCACCTATTTAGTGAAAGACAAATGGTTGTTAATGCTGCCTCACGATGAAGTGGGCCGCGCTTGGAGCCCCCATAGACCCACATTTGTGCTGTTTTAAATACACAGTGGCAATGTCTCTTGGACTTAAGCGTCCGTCTTTCTTAATCTACTCAAAGACAAATTGTGTACAATTCTAGTCTGATCCTGAAAACAAGGGACACTAAAACAAAATCATCACTCACTCTAGTGGAACAGTAATATAATATTAACCCTTCATGGCCATAGAGCACTGGGTCAATTTATTATCAGGTTAAATTGTTTCTCCGCACTAAATAAGAAATGTGGGCATTTTTTAAAACAGCTCTGAATCAGTAGGTCTAAATATACCAAAAGAAAAATCTTGTATTTCTTTCAGTGCAGTGGTGAGGTGTACGACTACTCTAGGATTACAGAGCTCGGATGAGTAGGATAAAGTCAGTTTGTCATATTCTTGGTCTTACAACATCTCACCTATAGACCTCTAGATATAAATAAAAAAAACAAACAACTAATCTCAAGAAAACAGAACATAATAACTATTACTTATATAATTTAAAAAAGTGATATACATCAATGTGGTCCGACTCTCAGAAAGAAAGACTGCATTATTTAGGCCGGTGGATAAGACTAAAATGTGTTTGTAGCAGGCATGGCCAAACTGCTACCAGTAAGCCACATCCGGTTCCTTTAAACTCTGCACAGGATCGGCTTCAGTTATTTTTTTCCTTTTGGCTGTACTGCGGCCTTTGACACGAAAGTGTTTGTATCCCACAGGTTGGAAAGAGTTGGGCATTGCTGGCTTACACTTTCAAGAGAATAGTCTCAATACAATCTCAAACATCTAATTGTGTAATAAAACAAACACTTTATGGCACATGCAACGGAAAAAAAAAACACTAGATGGTAAGTAAAGTGCAGTACACAAAATAACAACACCCGAAACTAAAACAGTTTTTAAAAGTCCCTTTACCCAAAGTACAAAATATAAAGGTTTTGACATCAAATGTCCACTTACTAGATCAGACTGTATTCACACAAGGTTGAGATGATGAGAGAGAAGAAGCGTCATCGCTGGTGCTCAATTTATCGAATTCGGCAGCGTCCTGTTCCGCCCTCTCCTTTAGCGCCAACTGGTAGGCTATTTCAAAGGCTTCCCCAAGAGTCAAGATGATTTCACCTGCCAACTCCTACAAGAGAAGAACAAACACATACAAAATGTATGGTTCAATAATTTAACCGTTCGGATTTATGAAAAAAAAAAAGCTGATAAAAAAACAAAAAAATAACACCAACAAAAAAAAATAAAATCAAACAAACTTATAGGTTCCTGAAGACAAATATTATGTCATGTTGTACATGTAAATGTAATGGTATTATTAAGAAAGAAGAATGGTCTGATACTTATACAGACAAGAGCACTATTAAAGTTTACATCATTAATGCACCGCTATGTCAGACGGGGGCATGTGCATTGTGAAGGCTAGCACCGGACTATGTGAACAAGACACCCACAGGCAGGAAATACATGCGCTAAGAAGGGGAAACAATACAGCACTAGAAACATCATTGATGTCTTCCTGGTCAGGAAATGGGGGACCCAGCTTTTGAGACAGCGGGAGGAGGAGGAGAGAGGCCAACATTCATGGAAGAAAAGGTTTGCGCTAGAGTGACCACGATTGTGTTTAGATCCAATGACCTTCATCACTCGGACACACGACTGACTTTCGCTTCAGTGAGTACGATGACCAGGACTTAACCCACTCCCCCGTCGGCCTCCCCTCTCCGGGACGTGGTCAAAATATTGAAATCCTCTTTCGCTCTGACCTCATTACCCAGACCTTTGATTCCGATGTGCCCCCCCCCCCCATCCCTTCTTCCCAACCCTCATCTTCAAGTGCCACTGCCGGGGTCCAATTAGAAAGAAATTGCAAGCGGTAAAAAATAAACTCCTGTAAGGCTTACAGGGCATCTAGCTAGAGAGGTTGTTTCATCTCAGGGCACTAAAGTACTAGCGCAATGAATATAAACAAGGAAAGTTTGAGCACCAAGAATTAGTCGAAGAATGACTCGATTAGAAGCTACTTCAAACTATTATATCGGTTTGCCCACAACGAGATCAAATAATGTGAAGTTTAGGCTATGTCGGGCCCGTAGTCCTTCAGGGATTACTCTGCCTTCATATCACCAGAGCTAAATTCCATACAGTTAAATCATTAAAAGCATGGCCTATTCACAGTTCAAATAGTAAAGTTAGTAAAAATTTAATAATTTAGTAAAAATCTTTTGTAAATATTATATGATCACAATTTTACAAATCAAATCTTCGTAGATAACCCCACCTCCCGGACAAAGCCCAGTACCTTCCCAGGGAGAAGAACAAAATGACGTGTTTTTTGTTTTAAATGGAAAAATGTCAGACTGTGACCTGATGACTATTGCTAGGTAAAACATGGGGCGGGAGCTATTACACATCTCTTCTCACGTCAGGCTGTCTGGTACACAGTTTAAACACACTATTAGTTCTCATGTTTTCCATTCTGGAATCACGTTGAAACTTTGCAAATAAATTCATTGCCCCTAACAAAACGGGAATGAATTAATCGAAAAATTGACTAACTATTTTGTTAATTCGTCGTAATGAATTAAATTTGTTTTTATATGGAATATAGAAGTAAAAACGCGCTAGGCTCTAAAGAAAAGCAAGCCTTGTGTTAGAGAATTAGGCGAAAGGAATCGCAAGATCGCTAGAGTAAAATAAAATAATTAAATGTTAATGTAAAGATTATATCTATGATTGTATGTTGATGTAAATGTTATATCAAAGACCGTATGTATGTGTTGTGGACGGTCGTTGATTTGTAGCACCAAACTGCTGGTAGGCAACTAAACCGCTGTAGGCGTATTATATTTTAACTTATAAAACTTGAAATAACTTCTATATAAACAACACTAAATACGACGTTTAAATAACAAATTTTACTTCAGATGAAATGAAATAAACTAATCTCAGTCTAAAAACACGTCTTTACACAGGCATCCTAATGTGGTCTGGCGTACCCAAGATAGCTTACGACAGTGCGGCTTATCTTACATCATCCACACTGCATAGTAGTGCATAGCCACCAACCATTCGCTAACTTCTTCTCCCCGTCACAATACAAAACACACACACACACATTCCATAACAGTATATTAATCAATGGTAAAGAAAACTTTATATAAGATTTGTTAATTAACATTTTCTTAATCATCATTTTCACATTTTTTCCCACAAGTCTACAAATACATTGAATTACAAACAATAGTTGACTACGAGAATACATTACTTGCCCAAGATGGCATAATAATTGATAATGATATGAATTAAAGTTAATGATGCACGTATTTTTTTTACGTAAGCCTACATGATATATAGGTAACCCAAGTTGTAACAGACCAAGAGATTTACTGATACTTCGTACACAAAAGAGCTCGGAATAACTTTCAACATTACTGATTATTATATACCTTTTTAGACTAGCTAGAAATATACAAAATGTGAATGGCTGCTAATAAACAAAAAGATAAAAAGGATGAAAAAACAACAACTAAAAAAAAAAAGTGAGCAAACGTTAAATACGAACATTCCATTCATCAAAACTAAATTATGTTATAGAAATAGATCCTGATAACCGGGTACCTTTTAAACAAACGAGGGTCACGCCACTAGTACATGCCTCCCTCTAACATAAAAAAAAACAACATGAGACCCGAGTTCCACAGAAGCTTAGCATGGGGTCTCATCACATGAATATGATATATGCATTATAGTAGTATCATTTCCAGTCAACGTCAGAGGAGACAGAAGAGAAGCACTTATTAGGCTCAAGTTGAGTGTAGTGTTACCCCAATGATACATGTTTTTTGTTTTGTTTGGAAGATCAGTCTTTTGTCGAACACAGAAGATTCCCCTCACGTTTATTGACTTTCTCTCCCTTTTACCTAATTCTAAAAAAAAAAAAAGGATTTCTGAATCTAAACTCCCGCCAACTGTCCACGTGACCAGCGGTGCCCATTTTTACGCAATGTTCAACACGTCAGAAGTGTGGCGGTCACTGTGGGGGGGCTTCCTTTGTTCCCACTTGGACTCCCCTCGCCCACACCTCCGCTCCAATCGTAGGAAATTACAGCCTAATCTGAGAGTCATTCGGTTCACATTCGATTTCGATGACATATTGCGGAATTGTATGTAATTCTATCCTTTCCGAAACTAAACAAATCCGCTTTGCCTGTATACCTAAGCGATCAATCGCCAAGAGAGGAAAACGGGTATGGGAGCAGGGGAGAGAATCTACGGCTCGAGTTAGGGGAAAAAAACAAGCACAAAAAACTCAGTCGCTTCGCAATAGGGGCACTTCAAGGGGACATTTTCAGTTTAAATCATCGTTGCTGCACGATTTATTCCAGACAATAAAAGAGAAAGGCTCCCCCCTTTCCAAAGTTATAATTTCCATCCACATCTTGTACTATGTGAGACAAAGGCAATTAATTGTCTGCCCCTGCATGTCTGATTACCCTTGCCTTACTCCATGACACAAAAAATATCAATCAAGAAGAAAAGGAAAAAATAGTATTGCCCGCCCTCCTTTTTTTTTTCTAACCACCCCACAGTTTTAGTTTGGATTCGCAGCGTCCAGCAAACACAGGCCCGTCGCTGCAGATAATGAGTAGGGGTTGTTATACAGACCCGCATTGGCACCATAGAGAATACATGATGAACATAAGAGACACATGCACCAAAGGGAGTTAAGCGGAAACTGCTAAGAAAAAAATCTGTGAAATGAGGGGGAGGGTTTGGACTAACCTAACCGCTATCAAAATCAAATCTGGGCTAAGAACTGACCCTCCCCCCTTTCCACGACCGTCGCTACGGAAGTCTCTATTTTATATTAGACCCTCACTCGCCCCCCCCCCCCCCCCCCCCCAAAAATATTTTTTTTACCATTTTTATCAAAAGAATGGATTACAAAGATGTCTGCCCGTATCCATTCAGACCGTTAGGAACGGCAAGAGGGGAGGGAAAAAAAGTCGAGGTACCTTACAAAAAGAGATCAAACTATCGCCCCAAGGCGTTCGTCTGACCCCGTGTCAAAGGTCAGCCAATTAAATCGGAATCTTCGCACTACGAAGACCCGAGTATCCTGGGTGAAACCAATGCTCAAACCCAACACTATAGCAGACAAGAGACGTTGTTTATTAAAAGCAGAGCGATGGAATGGCGTGCACACACACACGTCCAGCAATCCTCTTTCATATCAACCACCACCCTCCCTACTATCACGAAATGCGCCATTCCTTCCTTGTAGCCCTCATCGCGAAGAGTTCCCAACTCAAGACACAAGGGCCCAACAGAATCACCCCTTTTCACCAAAACAATTTAAAAGAGTTATGGCCCTTTGACTTGCAGCACTGGATGAGTTATTCCATCACTGAACCACAAAAGGGACAGTACTAAAAGGGAGAGGACATGCTCCTCCCAGGGTGAAGAGTTGAGACCTTAGAGCCCAGACAAAAGACTCGTGAAGAGTGTTGCTTTGACCTCTGTTACAGTGGCCCTCTCCAGAACGATGGGACGCTGCAAAACTACGTACTAGCACTATCATCAGTCTTCACTCTCTATGTGTATAACATTATTTATTCTGACGTTGCTTCTCATAAAAGATGTGATAAGATTACTGTACACAGATTAAACCATTTTTTGCGGGTTCATGTTCTTTGAAATCAAAGGTTAAAAAAAAAAGTTTCGAATGCAATAGTATCATTATAAATGCAGATGACAATTTATAAGTACCAATTTTAACGAACTTATAGATGGAAATGTACAGGAACAAGGTGTAGTAGGTGAAGTACATTATTCTTGAATTACATGGCATTTGTGTTGGAGATAATTTAATTGAACAACTATGATGCTAGCCTATCAAGTGTCAAAACTTTGGAAAACTTTAGAAGGCAAACAATTGAAGCTGGGACCACAAAAACCTTTTGCATGAAGCACGGAAAAGAAAGTTATTTCTAACTAGCCAAACTATCCTGCGTTGCTTGAGACACTACTAAAGGAAGACGTTATCATTTTTGTTTGTAATTGCTTCTTTATTTTTATTAATTTTTTAAAAATCTTATATATGTAAATTAAAGTCGTCCTACGCGTATCCTTATGTTCATCTAGTCGAGAAATGTTGATTAGAGACTTGGTTTTCCTGGCTGATTCAGGCAGCCCGTTCGATGCTCTAATGGCACCAGGGAAGAAGGAGCACTTGTGCGATTAGGTCCTAGCGTATGGGATAAGAAATGCGTCATTTCTTCCTGAGTGCTTAATTAGATTGTGTTTATATAGCTGTAGGTGACGGTTCAGTGTTACTTTTTAGTCTTCAGTCCTGAAGATTTTCCAAATAGTTTTTTTTTTTTTTTTTTTTTTAGTAATGGTGTAACTCTAGTCAAATGTGAATAACATTCGTTTGTTATAAATCTCACCGAGTCTATTTTGCGTCAGTTCAAGTTTTGTTTTATAATGTTTTCATGAGTTGAGGTGTCCCAGGCAGAAGATGCACATGGCAATATTTTTGTAAACATACTTAGCCTTAGGAAAAGTAGAATACCGGTCAGCAAAATGTACATTTGATAGATCTATATTGCTAACTAAAGATCCCGGTTTAAACAGACTTGTGTTGTTGTATCCATTTACAATATATACTAGAATGTTTAAACAAGTACAACAAAGCAATTAGGAACAGTGGCTCCTTATTTTACAACGAATGATCCTTGTCTGTTTCACAAAGGCTTTCTGGATATTTCATGAAACAAAGATCCCCATCCAGAGAAACCTTAATGAGCTCTAGACTTAACCTTTCTATATTTTGTCTGTAAAAAAAAGTTTGTGCACGTTATTTCTCCCACACCCAATCTCGAATAAGCTGAAATTTTGCACAACTTTTTTTTAAACCTGACAACACAAGAATCAAATAAAAAAATTAACCAATTAGTTAATGAACTAATTGGTTAATTTCTTTTTATTGAGTATCTTGAAATAGGGAAAGAAATCGTTCTTGTCAGATGTGGTGGGTATAAGTTGAATAAGTTTGATTGAGGATTGTTGAGCCCTGAGTGAACTTTGTTTTTGTGCTTTTAAAAAACGATAATGTAAACATTCACAAATATACCCCCTTCTTACCTCATCTTTTCACAACTGGACCAGACAAGTGATAGGAACATAACGCATTGAGAAAGCTAAAAGCTGAACAGAAACAATTGGTAAAACTATTTCTAGTCGCACAGATGTATTATGTCTACGTCAATGTTCGAAATCCAAACGTATACATACAATTATACTTAATATAAGCTTTGTTGAATAAAAAAAAAACGATTTTTAAAAATGTTTTTCTTGTTTTTAAACTTAATGCTATAAAAAATAGCATGTTAGGACTTCGCACAAGGGTGGCATTACCTTAAGCCTTGAGAGATCACATCACAAAAAAATTTAATAGCTTGTTCGATTAATAAACTGTACATGTTTGTTAAGTCTTCACTCTCTTTAGTTCTACAGAAAAATTTAGTTCTACGCCCCTTACCATATCAGACCTTTGACGAACGCAGCCCACCTAACGACATCCACAGGGGCCGTCATTGTCTAGTTGAGATATCCTAACGGCAGGTCCATCATAAGCTTATTCCTTTTCTCTCGCCACATCCCGATCTCTCCAATTGCTTAGCCTCAAGACTAAACCAGGTTCACTCCTGCTAATTACAGGCTAGCCTAACGCACGATTCTTCGTTTCCCCTCAGACCCCCTGAATGTTCTCAAAATATCTTATCCTTCACATCGCAATTTTCTTTTTCGGTTTAATACCGAAAAAAAAAAACCCGTATCGCGTTGAATAAATGCTAAGAAGTTGAGCCTATCCTTAAGCGGAATGTATTGCTATTGTGCATCCAGGATTCTGAACAGCATGGAGTCTACCCCTGGGGCATAACAAAAGACAGGAGAACTTTGCTCAATCTGAGAATGGCGCGCTCCTTTCCTTTATGCGAGAAAAGTAAACAGACTTTCAACAATTTATTGAAGAAGTCTATGTGGCAACGCGCCCCTTAGGGGGAAAAAGACGATATAGGAATTTTGTAATATTTTCTTATATTGTTCAAGACTTTCTTATTTCTATAGTTTACCCCCAATGTAAGTGTTCTCCAAATTTTGTCCACTGTTAAAAGTGCCAAGACCACTAATGATCTTTCACAATTCTTAACATTCCATTCTTGGTTGTAAACATGTCTATAAGCATAAACAAATGAAAATTGTATAATGTTTTTCATGGGTTACAGTCTTTTGGTTCATTAACTATAAGGAAATGGACATCAATGATAAACTATAAATGCACGTAGAAGGTAAGTTCAAAGCTATTCTAACCCTTATTATTCTTTACAATGTCTCATTGAAGTAAATAGGATTTCAAGAACTTCGCAGTCCTCCCGTCTACATCAGTTTCATAACGAATAGGACAACATCATTGTGGATACTTGCAGTTTTATCTGGAGTTAAACCACAGTCCACGTTGAGTGGACTATTTCGAGCGTGAACTCCACAAATACCAATCTAAACGCGACAGATGCAGATCTATTACATGACTGATTGTCAAGTGTGGACTCAGGCGTTTCAGGTCTGAATCTTTAAAGTGCTTTTCTCCGACTAACCTGATCCATCTTAACATACCCCCTCCACAAAATATTGCTTTTTAGTTCCCAAAGGATTGCTACTGGTTGCCATGCAGACCAAACGAAACAAAATTAGATCACGCGGTAATCTCGCGTTGGTTTGTTTTAAAGGAGAAGACAAAGCAAGAGTCAATGGGGCCACTTCAATCGAAGTTAAATATTGGTTTCCGTAGATCAAGCAACAAGATGAGGATTAGAACGTCCACAGTAGGACACTTGAAACGGAACTCATGCAGACCAGTTTCACAAACAACGAGCGTGTATTATGTCACTCTTTCATTTCTAGAATCGGGTAGTAGAGGATGCTGCTGGACTCACGACACTGACGCAGACGCCCTAAGACTGGGCGAGCCTCTTTTCTAACCATTGTCCGCCACATGTTTACCTTCGTTCTATCCGGCTATTGCTTTCCTTTGTCTCGTTTGTCGACCCGCTCTTCCCCGAAGAGACATCCTGGGGGCTACACGGACCAGTGGAAGGAGTTTACCTATTCAGTGACGTTACTCGGGGGGCTCAAATGATGGTCTAAATTGTACATAAACACTTGGCGGTGCAGGGGGCTTGACAGTCGTCACAAAACGTTGGGTTGATAGCAGATCGTCTGTCCGTCAATTCTTGACATCCCCCTTTTCTTTCTTTAGAGCTGCCCGCTCCCACCGAAAATAAAGAAAACGCATGACAGTTGATCTAAGAATTGCTACATAGTTGTAGTTTACATGAGAACTGAATGTTACTTTACTCTCTACAACAAAACGAAACACTACTCTAACAAAAATCATTAATAATTTCACCCATTTCAAATTGAAGCTAATATAGAAAGAAAAAAATGAAAAGCTCGAAACTTTTTAAAAATGCAAGTCTCTGCATTGGATGGAAAGCATTTATGGAAGTCAACATTTCTATCGACATCAGGAAACAAATCACATATATATATATATATGTTTAAACAAATCTAGCTAACAATAAAAACACGGCTTTACATTCTGGCATTCAAGAGTTGTTTAGCGTACTTAACACAGCCTACGACAGCCCCGCTTACATTGCAACATTCTATTAGACTAACGTATTAAATTATTGCTCTCTTTAGAACTAAAGATAAACTCTCCCTTTTCATATAAGCTAGAATTGTATACATACTCCGTAACACAGATTGAATCTGATTTAGGGAAATAGATTTGTACTATTTTTGTGGTGTAACCAAAAAAGATTATGAAAGATTCCTCACAGTCTTTATCTATATTCTAGGTATAATTTTTTTTAAATTTTTTATTTTTTACACAATATATGGATCAACCTAGAAACAAATAATAAACATTACATTCTTTATTGACACTTTCTACCACAGTGTTTATAGGAATAATATATATAGGAAGAGTACTGATATGCGGTTACAAAACAGAAAGGGTTTTACATGCTGGGCAGATTTAAAACCCACACATGTGCTCACACATCTGGCCAGTTGTAATTACACTTATCTCAATGTCATTAATTGTGGTGTGGGAAAGAACGTTTCAAAAACAAACAAAACAACAAAAAAAATGAACGAATAAGTCTAAGTTTTGAATCAATGCTTTACAGTCAACTGTACCCATTCCAATGTTCACTGACATGTGTGTAGAACATTGATAATACTAAAATAGCGTCAAGAATCTATCAATCAATCTGCAACTGATCAGAACGCTGGACTACAACTTCTGTTCTACACATTCAACAAACACTACACAAACGCCTTAACAATACATTATATGAAGTAGAATTTCATTGAATTATGCAACCCAGAAGATTCGCTGCAGAATTCTCTTGTCCTGCTGAGAAAACTTGTACAGTTTTCTTGCTTTGCGGTCTGTAAGGCTCCTTATGCTGGCGGAATGACTAGATGAACAGGTTAAAGCTCTTCAGAGCCCCAGTGTGAAAAGAGCAGTTACGTATGAGCTTTACAGAACATTCCACAACATGTGTCCGGATTTACACGAGAAGACACACAGACATAAGGGTGTACACGCAAAGACATTATACGGGGGGATATTTTCTGTCAGCGAATAGATCATGCGGGCCCAAAAGATTATGAGATTTTGAGGTCAGGAGTTATGAGACGCTTATAAATACACGCACACACAATTCATTCACAGTGATACATATTCTAATTACGTGGCAAGAAGTAAATTTAAGTTGGCTGCTCCATGTAGAATTTTGTATATAGGTAAGTTTACTTTATGGCCGATATTGAAAATAAAAAATGAAACGCGTTAACGGTTATTTAAAAAATATGCATATAAAAATGAAGGTGATTTGTAGTAAGATTGTTATAGAATTACAACTATTTTTAACGAAACAAGCATGTTGCTTTTTGGCGGTCTCCGTAAAACAAACAACAACCCAAAAAAACTGTTTAATGTAAGTGTTGTCTATTAGGTTGAAATCTCAATACTTAAAGTACAAACTAATGTATCTTCTTTTTCTGGTATCTGATACCATGCACATTTACTCTAAAAGGGTTTAATTCTTCTTTCATCCTCAGCATTCAGTGTCCAATATTCACAACCGTTGAAGAATATGGAGAACAATAACGAAAAATACAGTTTTTAACTTAACTTGAAAGCTGATGTTACCCTTTCAGATTTTCCACAGTTGGCTCATGAAGGCGGCGGACGTTAACCAACGGGTTTTTATCTCTTTTATTGATCGTCCATCTCTTGTTATGTTTGACCCTAGGTATTCAATTGAGTCAACATCTTCTAATCTTTGGCCTTTCAACTGTAGGCAACATCTCGTATTATCTCCACCACATTGATTTTTTTCAGCACTGATTTCCAAGCCAAAATATATTGTATAGTATAGAGAAAAAAAAAGTTTTGTGTTTCATAAACGTCGCGTATCCAGACTATGGGAATCGTTAAAATTTCACCCCAACTCAGAAACATACTATACAAGCCATTAGAGGCTCTCTTTGTATGGTGTTAAAAGACCAGAACATTAAAGTCATTTCCACATTTAATTTTTTTTAAAATGTATGTAGTAGTAAGTAATGCACCTTTAGTTACAGACCAGGACATGAATTTAAATCTTTGTGTAGCCTGACGTTTTGAATTCACTAGGAGCTGAGAGAAACTAAGGTGGCTTATCAGTGTGCTTGGCCACATCTAACCTGGAAACCCTTTGACCTCACACATATGGAGCCACAACCATTTAACCACAGGCCACCATACAACCAACTGACCATAGAACAACAACTCCTTACACAGATACGTCTCCTAATATCATATAACAACATCTTTAAAAAGAAAGGTAAAAAGTAATAGCTCTCCTTGTAAATGAATCAGGTGCAATCCTTCCTTTCTGTGACAATGTAGTGTGCAATCCTTCCTTTTTGTGACCATGTAGTGTGCAATCCTTCCTTTCTGTGACAACGCTGGAAGGGGGAAGTAACATTTTCGGACCAAACAGAAGCACTGCTGCGACTGTGGTCACGTGTTCTCACAGATGATTAGCTAAAGACGGGAAGGTTGAAAGATCACAGGCGCGTACACCAAGATCTAAGATCTCCAGAGTGACCCTCGTTGTTTCACACCCTTGTAAATCCCCCGCCACAAACTAAGGCCGATAACCGTACTAAATAGCTTACACACAACCGTAAGCCGCTTAGATTCGATATCTCTGGAGAAAGAAATGGACACTTCAAGCTGGAGAAGGGAGGGGGTATCAATCAGTGAGAAGTTGCTTACGGAACCAAACAGAACCGCTCTGGACGGTTGTATGGGGTTATCTCACGCACATTGCTACTTCCCCCTCATCACGCCACCATCAGAAGCATGCCGCTAACCAACTTTCTACGTGAATGCACTTTACACACAGGTTCTTCCAAATAATAAGACCGCACACTCGCTATTCATACACCCAGATTGGCATCGGTTTAGGTTAGACATACAAATGGACAATTCAAGAAAATAATGTTTTCCCTATTTCCCCAAATTACCTGTAGTGCACAATCCTAAAACATAAGACTCACAAACATTGTTCGTGTAGTTACTAAAAAATAATGGTGTGCTTCATTATCACAATCCTAATAATACAGGATAAGGCACAAATCTATCAATGAAATACTTTGGAACCAAACAAACATGAAACAAAGCAAAATGTACAACAATACTAAAACAATAGATAAATAAATAAAGTTTATGCAAGGGAATGCACTGCACAATAAACTGCCATATATCTCAACACTACGAAGTGTATCTCCAATTTCTCACCCTCTCTTTCTCAAAATTATTTTTAGCTAAACATTCCCATTATACTCCAGTTTATTGTATTAACAGAGCATGCTTATTCAGAGCAAGCCTGGTCTACCCTGAAGACGATTTCAAATCTACACAATGTTAAATCCCAGTTGAATCCAAGACTTACAACTTTACTTTGCACGTAGATCGAGCTTCGTTAACAGAACGTACATTCTCTTTAAACGACCGCCACCACTTTAAAACAAAACCAAATATATAAAGAGCAAGCCGAGGGGGGGGGGGCTTTCACTTTCATAGTTTCTCTTAAACCTCAGACCAAACCCCAAAAAAATACAATCAAAATTAAAAAAAAAAATCCTTAATTAAAAAAAAAAGCTTATATTATCTTATAAAATACAGACGTTACTTTAAAAAAAGATGATTACGTCCTTCGCGTATCCCTAGATCATTCTAGTCATGCATGTTAAAATTCTGCCAAGTCACTGGTTTTCCTGGCTGACTCAGGCAACTCATTCCATGCTCTAATAGCACGAGGGAAGAAGGGGCATTGGTACAACTTAATCCTAGCATATGGAACTAGGAAATGAATCTTGTGTAAGGAGACGAAATCTACACTTACAACTATAGCTCTAAATAATGTAGATATCAAACAGAATAATTAATTACCAATAATTAGTTGACTAGATTAATTTTGTAATCAATTCATGTAAATAATTGTTTAAAGTTTCAACTTAAATGTCTACAATTATCTAAGGAGACTTAACCCTACATATTTAGCCATATCTGTGAACACTGGGAGGTTAATTTCCCTTGAATGAATAATTTAGCAAAGTTTTAACTTGTTCCGAGAATGGGCGAGGGAGAAATAAAGTGTACACACTTTTTGACCAGACAGACAGAGTGAGTTGATATAAGCTTCGTAAAAAGAGACATTCAAAGCAATGTTACTAGTGATGAACTCACCCTGTTTCTGACGCTAAAGACGTGGCAATAGTTCTTGCCGTTCTCCCTGTCCTTGGTGATGTAGGCGAAGAAGTTTAAGTGTTCCCCATCCTGGCAGGCACAGAAGATGTTGGCGATCTCGTGATCACAGACAACTTTCTGAAAGGCAAACAGAAGCAAGTCAAAGCAACCGAAGGCAATATAAGGATACAAAGCCTACAACAACTTAGCACTCTATACAATGAGGACCATTTTGTGGATACTGGGTCAGACAAAAAATGATTTCTATAGGAGCAGAGAAAGTTGCAACTGTACTCATTTTCTGTTTATTTATAATAATTATGAACATTGCCTAAGCAATTTTAAAAAAGTAACATTTTCAAAACATTAGTTATGAGTTCTTTCTAACAATTTTAGGGACAGCTCTCACGAAGGTCGCAGGATACAGATTTGAGACCCAAAGAAAAGCTTTTGCCAAACACAGGTGCAAAAGACGAAAAGAAAAGTTAAATAGAAGTTCGAAGGACAACGGCTTTGTCTGTATCAGATGTAGCAAAATATGAAGGTCGCAACTGTGTTTGCACAGTTATGTCATCCTTAATTATCGGAGTCGAAGACATTGCTCTTGGGATTGGATAGTAAATGTGACGTGGAGCGACCATGGACTTGTTGTTCCTAATCACAACAGCTGAGGGAGCGCTTTTGCTTATCTTTGTTGGCCCCTATAAGAAGGCTTTACATTGCACAGCTCCCCATTAACAAATAAAAGTATTATAGGAGGAAGTTGAAGGTGTCCAGCCCATTGTGGCTTAGACCTTTTGCTTTGGCATAAATACTGTGCAACAATGACGAGATTGTAATAAATAGGTCGCACACAAGGTGTTCATCACAAGGATATCAAGGTGTTTTCTTTCAAAGTAATGCGAGTCAACTACTTCTGAATGGGGGAATAATACGCTAAGATCGATTCGCTTGACGTGTATTGGTTTATGTGAGGGCTAGAGACTACAAATAAAAAAAAAACCAACAGCAATGACTTTTATCTTGGAAGCCCAGTATAAAGTTAGGATAATGAGCCTCACCTTAGAAACAGCGTCTATAAACTTGACACCTTTGAATGAAATGGACAACATAATGGAGGGTATCTTGCTGATGACTTCGGAAGATTTCTGAAAAGTACAAATTGCAACAGCTAGTGACACGATTATCTGGGGCTCAATTACCAGACAACTGAGGATTTGGTACTAGCTTGCTCGCTGAAACAAGCAGGGCACAGTGAATACATTAGCCCCGCATACAAAGTCATTCGCCTACAGAGTCATCTTTTGTAGCGAATAGTCACAGTGTATGATGGATTAACACCCCTAAGTAAGCAGTTAAAAGTAATACTAATAATAACTGGTTAAATTTTGTTCCTTTTTCTTTCAAATCACCCCAAGTGAGAGTTTGTGATGAGTGAGCGAAGGCTTTGGCTTAGACGTTTAGTATAAGATAAAGGTTATGTGGAAAAAAGGGTTTTAAGTTTTTTTTTTGTTTTTACCAAAAAACGGTGTTTCTCAAACTTTTACCAGTGGCGCCCGGGAAAACGAAATTGTTTTCGTTTGCAACTCCCTTAGCAAGCTGGGGATGTGTGGGGCGCTGTAAGATTCAACAGTAGGTCCGGGAGGGATTTATAAGAATGTAAGGAAAAAGAAAAGAAACTTAAAAACATAAAATTATAGGCCTACCACAATTTTCCATACTTATTTACAATCTGTTTGGAATCCAAATTTACATAATAACCCTTCAGCGAGTCCTTTTTTTTTATTCCGCAAAAATGTTTCTTAGGCAGTAAGTGTTTTTGTTTACTAAAAAAAATTCTTTCTAGACAAGCAGCAGGTTACCATGCAGCAAGGGGATGGATGAGAGCACTATAAGGTATTTAAGCAGGGTCCTGGGCGGAGCATGATTCCTGCGTTCTATGCTTCAGAAATTGATTCTCCTTCTGCTAATACTTTTTAATCATATTAAGAAGATTTCATGTAAAAAAAAAAAAAAGGTTGTATTATAATGGTTGAAACTGCCCAATACGAGGGAGGTAAAGCTTGCAAATACTATTACGACGACGAACATTCAAAGTAAATACATCTGTAATGTGCGTGATCGTCTAAAATTGTCTTCTTCTGAAGTAGTGGAACTTTTTTTTTTTTGCTAGGAAAAAGTCGTCAGTAGAATGATATGTAAAAATTGCGTGAAATTCGACAGTTCTGAATAAAGAAAGTGGAGAAGAATCGAGTTTGGAAATATCTTTTTTTTTTTTTTTTTTTACGTTTTAAGTCAATATTGATGCAGACGCCTAAGTGGACAACGGAATATATTTTTAAAGATCTTTCTTAAATGAAACAAAGTTTCTTACTTACAGTATGTTATTTTTTAAAAAAATTACTTGGATAATCTGATCTATAACTACAATGAAACTGTATTTGAAAAGTAAATTGACCAGTTTCGCGCAACCCCCCCCCCCCCCCCCCTCTTTTCACTGACAAGACGTCGCACCCCTCCAAGTGTGAGAAACACTGCCATACACAGAAGAATTAATTTTAAAAAAGATGATAAAGATGAACAGGGTTTTGATTTAACGGAATGTCTCGCAGATAACACTCAGAGTGACCTTCACACCAATGTTGATGAGAAGAAGGAAGAAAACAAAATGAATCATTAATAGAGATCTATGTAAGTCACGTGAGCTGAGAGGCTGTATGTGTGTGAGGCAATTCGATGGGGGAGGGTCAGAGAATGAAAAAAGGTCAAATTAAAATAATTTTCTACTAAGATATGGATGCCCTACAGTCTTTACTTCCTATCTATCTGTTCCCATGAAATGTTACACACAAAATAAACGTCCCTGCTATTATAAATCGGGGACAAAAAAAAATATTGCGAAAAAAAAAACAATAAAAAAAACAACAACTACAATACAGAAAAATAGCAACACAGGATATGTCTAAAAGAAAAGGTAAAAAAAAATATGTGGCTTTAAGACTGCATTTTCCCATTTCCTCAGTTCCCTCCATTGCCATTGTCCTAACGTCCGCGTTCATCATTCTGGACTGCGACTCCTCCATTCCCTTCACTTTTTTCCCCATTCTTTGCCCCTCCTGGCTCCTGTACAAGTGTGACAACACCCAAAAATTGCATCACAGCCCTGGTCCGTTCCTAATTGATAAACCCAGAGATGGAAACAGCTTATCTGAGCGGCCAAGTGTGCTCAAGGGGCAACCAAGCATGCACATCGCTGGGTCCAGGGCACACAGCGCGCGTGTCACCAGAAATGGGCCCGGTCTTTATTTACGATGTATTTTCTCATTTTCAGCTGTTTGTGCGTGCGTGTGCAAGACCTGGGGAGGGGGTGGGGTGTGATGAAGATGGGGAAGAAAATATCTCATGGCGTCCGCCAGAGTCCGTCCTCGTGTTCAAGGGGGGATATTGAATTTTGAAGTTTTCATGCTCAGTTGCCCTTCACACTGTGGAGAAAAAAAAAATCCCCGCGATCCCAGAAAGTGTGACTTGAAATGGGAGGACCCATTACGATTTAGCTTCCGAAGCAGGCAAGGGGAAAAAGTAATTTTTCACATTAAATTTTTAATAACAATTTTCTCTCTTTATCCATTCCATTTCCCTCCTCTGGTCAGCTTTTTTAGATTTTTTTTTTGAGGTTCAATGTTACTTTGAAAGGCAAATATTTTCTTTTAATATCTTTGATGCCATACTCATTTCCCCCCTTCTCCTCTCTTTCTTTCTTCCCTTTGTATCAAAATTCCATCAGCCACTGTGGAAATGAAAATTCCTCCCTCAGACCAAACACAGACACATTTAGGGTTCTAGTCTATAAAAAGAAAATGTGCGATACTATTAGGTAAAGTAAATATTGTGAGATCTCCCTGTCACTCTGCAAGAGACTGGAACATTTAGCTATAGATCTATGCCTTTACTCAGTCTAATAATACAAGTAAACTGGAGAGGGGGGAGTACTTTTACCATTATTTAGAGTACTTTTACCATTGTTAAGAGTACTTTTACTGTTGCGTTGATGCTTGGTGGCGCCCAAACCTCTCCTTGCTTACTGACATAGCTACTTATTTATTTTGGGTGGACAATGGAATATCTTAAAAATATTCCTAAATACGTATCTTAGTCTGTCCAAAACCTTTATATTTTCCAATCAGAATTCAAGTATCCCCTCAGAGCTATATGAATAATTCAGTAATAATCGCTTTAGTCAACCAAGTTTTAAAATAAGTATTTTCATAAACGTTTTTTTTTTAAAGAAAGTTAAACTGAAAAACATGATTGATGCTTTGACACACGAAGAATTTCTTTGACTTTGACCATTTTATTTTATTTGTAAATACAATGACTAGATTGTGTGTTATATCAAATTCTTTATAATAGTACCAAACATGTCTAGGTTACAAACTACAAACAATGTTTCATGCTTTTTTTCCCCGCAACAGAAAACCAGCCATTTCACCCATGCAGCAGACAACGAGAGCTAAGACCAACTTAAAAAGAAACAACTAAACAACACCTAGGTAAGGGCAAAAGATGGAAGCACATTAGTCTTGCAAACAAACTAATGGCAGTGGATATTAGTACAACACTATGTGAAATGTGAATACATCAAAAGTAGAAAATTAATATTTACTATTATTAATACTGATTTTACAGCTTTTTTTTTTTTTTGTTGATAAAGAGAGAAAACATGTTTCTCTTATTATAACACAGATCTTATTTGTCTTCTAAATAACTTCCGCCATGCGAATGATTACTTGACATTACTGACACTGATGAGACTATAAATAACATACTTTTTTTTTCAGTAAGTTAATGAACACAAATTATCAACTACAAAATCAGCCAATAAACCTGCTGCCATTTTCCTTTTAATTCAATGAATCTTTTCTTCATCTTTATTCTTGGTTTCCATTTTTTTAATTACAAAAACTTATGGAGAATTACAAGTTGAGTTAAAATACTACAAAAGTAAGTTAGTTGCAACACTAACTAAGAAAAGATGGCATTAGACACATTTTGTATTGTGTGCATTGCACTAGTGTGTATTGGTTCACCTTTAAAGGAAAGTTGTCAAATTCCCCAAATTTGTCCTTTTATAATTATTCTTTTAAGAACAATGCATGCTTATATGTATATATATATATATATGTATATTTTTATTTTTGGGTTTCATCCTATTTTTCATTCATTGTTTTGATTTTAAATACATATAATCTTTCTGTTATAATCACACAAGGAAAAATAACTTGAAGAGTAGCAATAAACGAACACATTTCCATTTTTTTTTTATATTTGAAAATGGGCAGCTTTTTTAAAAAACAATATCACCAACTGACATTTATTTAGAGTCTTAATTCTTTATTTTTTATCAAAAGAGGATACAATGATATGCTCCTTCTCCATAAACTATGAGACATACAACTAGGCTCTGAGTTAGGGAATGTTTTCATGTGGATTAATTACACTGTGTGATTTATTTCTAGTTGCACATTCTAAAAATAGGCTTAGTATCCTTATGTAGGCATTTTGAAACTTTTTACGCTCAAATGGACAGATACATAGAAAATAAACAAAAGCTAAATAGGATAGTAGACTTATCCTACACAATTGAAACACATTAAGCGTTTGAGGAGAAAATGTGTTCAAAATGTTCGTTATACAGTTGTCTCTTGATAGCCTGACACTTCATAATCTAATGTGCCACCGCAGTGAATTCATTTAAGTAAAGCATGCTGTAGGCCTATTTTTAGAATGTAGGTAAGCTTAAATTGTGAAATCATGTTTTATATTTTTTAGATCAAAAATGTTCTTTTTTATTCTATTGCTTATTTTAACGTTTAAAGTCAAACACTAAAATGCATAATGACAGCGTAAATAGAGTTTATCTTTACATATACAGTTAAATTCTTTGAAGTAAAGCTAAGCTTTGGTAATCCCATGTTTTCAGTAATTCTGCACCCCTCTCACCGCTGGATTATCAAGAGTCAACTGTATTTTCTTTCTATCTGTCAAGACTTTCAATGTGATAACATCCAGAAAACAAAAATGTTTATTTCATGCCATAAAACTAATTTAGCACCAACAAAATAAACAATTAATAATAATAATATTTGCAACAAAGAAATGGATAATGAAAGTAATCACTTGGAAGAATGGAGATTTGGGGGGTTGGGAAATAACTCTGGTAAGCTGTTGTAACATGACAACACACAAAATAAAAAAAACAACTGGCTAACACTTAAAGAACAAAACTAACAGCAGTCCAACCTGTAGTTTCCTGCGCAAACGATGCTTTAGACAATTGAGAAATAGAAATATGGAGTTAAAACTTCTGGCTGTGTATGAAATATAAATGGTGGGAAAAAAATGTGAGTAATACAAAAAGCCTGGCAGATAAAAGAAAACTTAAATCTCAAAACTAAATGGTGAGCACTCAAAATCTTTAATTTTATAGGGTAAGGGGCATAACTCAGTTTAAACTTAAAAAATTATACTAGATTGGTGTTCTTTTTCTCCAATATTGGGCTAAATAACATAATGAAACTTCCAACTTTCACATGTCAGAATTGGGAAAGCCTTTTAGATTTAAAAAAAATAGACAAGAATAGTTGGATATGCTAAGTTAAGTAGTAAAATTATATTAATATAAAAAACAGAAAAGAGATTTTTTTTGTATTAACTCTTTCTCTCCGTAATTATTTACCACATTCTGGTGGAATCAAAGCTGGTAGCGTCAGTTAGGAGAGAAAGAATTAATATACAATTTGAAGAATTTTTTTAAACAGCATAACACTGTTGTAATTAAAACTACAATGTGCAGATTGGAAACAATGATTAAAAGAAAAATAAGCTAAGTATAATACCAACCTTTAATTTTGTGATACCCTCCTGGGTGGACATTGGCCCATTTAATTCTTTTACTAGTGTAGATCCTAAGTACTGGAGGGAAAAACATAGAAAGATCTATATAAATATATAGAGGGACATACATACAGTCAAATTTCATTCAAATGCAATTAACTCAAATGCAAATGAACTCTGACAAAATAACTTGAGAATCTGGAGTTCACAGATGATATCTGCCTTTTGTCGCATAAACAACAATATGCTCAGATATGATTTAAACAAACTGGCAGTAGAGGGTGAAAAGACTGATTTAAAAATCAATCCAAAGAAAACCAAAGTGACATGGATAAATAAAGAAACACCTCTACTGCTCCAATGAGAAAACCTATTAGAAACTGACAACTTAGTCTACCTTGGTAGCATCAAAAACAAAGAAGGGGGAGCAGATCAAAAGGATTTAATAAAATCATGTATATTGTTATGACCCTATTGGCGGCGCAAAAGGGTTAACTATAGGCTCAGTTGACACACACGAGAATCACTCAGGTCAGCGGGGGCCATGGACAAGGGACAGTACTACGATTACATGATTACACGCAAATATGACCAATGTTATGGTCATGTGATCGAAAGCCTGCGTGTACGAGTGACACAGTGGATAGAAAAGGGGGAGTTCAAGACCGGAGAGCGTCGAGACCAGCACAGTTAGTCGCCATGAAATCGGGCCTGGTTGAGTCCTGATGTGTTGATGTACAAGTCCAGAAAGAGAGACAGTAGAGTTCTTTAAGTTGGTGATGTACAGAGTGACATTTTAGTTGTTGATGTGTTTGACGCCAATTGTCTAGTATTGGCTGTTATCTACTTATTCACTCATTATTAAAGTACCAGATTATTTGGAGCCTTGTTGTCAAGTTCTTGATGTGTTGATGTATGGTGTTGTGTTTAGCCGTGTTTACAGAAGGTCAGAAAGGAGGGAGAATCGTAACATTGGTGTCAGAAGTGGGATCCTTTCTGGCTGAAATGTCTTCGAAGAAACTACTTAACCAGTTGTTGGTCAAAGAATTAAGGCAAGAACTTCGCGAGAGAGGTCTGCAGCTCAACGGTAACAAAGAAACACTAACAGAACGCCTAAGACAGGCCCTTATTGAGGAAGATCAAGATCCAGATGAATACATATTTGAATTAAACCCAGATATGACAGAGATCCTGAGTAACATGCAGGGCCAGATGGACTTAATGAAGGAGAGCCTCAAGAAAATAAACGCCATGAATGAAAAAGTAAATGAACAGATGAGCTCTATGAACGAGAAGATTGACCAGAGAGTCAACACTGTGGAAAAAGAAATGGAAGAGATAAGGACTCATGTCCAAGAACAACTGAGCAAGGAACGGGGTACTAGAACAAAAACATTAGTGCCCGAAATCTCTGTGAAGATAAAGCCGCCTGTGTTTGATGGATCCATCTCATGGACTGTTTACAAAAGACAGTTTGAGGCAGCGGCCAAGGTTAATAACTGGAACACTGAAGAAGAGAAAGCGACTGCTCTGGTGTTGGCTTTAAGAGGGAAGGCAGCAGAACTGCTCCAGTCAATGACAAATCAACAAGATTACGCTGCCATTGTTAAGGCTATGGAGTTCCGTTACGGAGACGAACATTTACAAGAAGTTTATAGAGTTCAGTTGAAAACCCGACAACAACGCCCCGGTGAAACCTTGCAAGAGCTAGAGGCGGACATAGAACGTCTTGCTCATTTGGCATATCCAACAGCAGCACAAGACTTTCTGGACGTCGTTATCACTGATGCATTCATTGATGCTATTCGAGATCCAGAACTGAAGAAGGCAATAAGAATCAGTGGTAAGCGCAAATCCAGCGAAGCCCTGGTCTACGCCCTTTCCTATGAAGCCGCCAAAGACGCCTCTAAGAATATCCATCATGGGCGTATGCTGGAAGTCCAAGAAGAAGATCTTACACAACTTCTCAGAAGGGTAACTGAAGTGCTAGAAGAACGCAGACCAAATAAGAAGCAAGAAGGACGGAATAGAACCAGTGTACGTTGTTGGAATTGTGGAGAACCTGGACATCTACAAAGGAACTGCACGAGAAGATTTCCCCGACAAACAGAGTATCAGCACAGACCGGAGACAGATGCAGGGTCAGGTGCTCATGTCTACCAGGGAAACTAACTTTCGCCGGTTTTATGGGGCAAAAATCGGCGACCAAGAACATGACAGCCCCTGCAACTATAATTCCAGTCGCTGTGTTAGGGAAGGAATTTGAAACTAAGCACCGAAAAGGGCAAATTCACCAAAATGCTGATACACTGTCTCGACGACCCTGCAAATCAGAATGTAAGCACTGCAAGAAGGCTGAAGAACAGGAGGTAGCTATCAATTGTCATCGGCTCGGAATAGATGTTTCCGGACCCTGGTGTGATAAAAGGATTCGAGAGGATCAAATGCAAGATGAAGATCTGGCTCCCATTCTTCTATGGAAAGAAGATGGACAACGGCCAGATTGGAAAGACATCTCTGAGAAGGGGGTAGCCACCAAGGCGTACTGGGCTCAGTGGGACTCGCTGACGTTGGTCAATGGTGTCATCAAAAGGGTTTGGGAATCTGCTGATGGAACATCCAAACGCCTTCAGCTGATGTTACCGAAGGTGAGAGTTGCTGAAGTACTGAAAGAGATGCATAATGGCGCTAGCGGATCTCATCTTGGTGTCAATAAGACTCTGGAAAAGGTTCGTCAGCGGTTCTACTGGTTCAGATATAGAGAGGATGTAGAGGAATGGTGTCGAAGGTGCGACATATGTGCGGCAGCAAAAGGCCCTCGACGCAAAACTAGGGGTCTTTTGCAACAGTATAATGTTGGTGTTCCATTCGAGAGGATCGCAATAGATGTAGCAGGCCCATTTCCTGAAACCAAGAAAGGAAACAAATACATCTTGGTAGTCATTGACTATTTCAGCAAATGGCCAGAAGCTTATGCCATACCAAATCAAGAAGCTATCACAGTGGCCGAAACACTCGTGGATAACTGGATCAGTCGCTTTGGTGTACCTAACGAGTTACACTCTGACCAGGGAAGGAACTTCGAGTCCAAAGTTTTCCAGGAGATGTGCAAGACACTTGGCATCGACAAGACTCACACGACAGCTCTCCATCCGCAATCTGATGGGATGGTAGAGCGATTCAACAGAACCCTAGAACAACATCTGTCTAAGGTTACTGATGACCGACAAGACGACTGGGACACCCATATCCCCATGTTCCTCATGTCATACAGAGGATCCGTTCATAGCACCACAGGATATGCCCCAGCGAAGATGTTATTTGGTTGTGAGCTTCGTCTACCATGTGACCTGTTATTTGGGATTCCGAGAGATACGCCAGTGTCTTCAACTGAATATGTCACCAATCTCCGAAGACGATTGGAGAATGCTCATGTATTGGCCCGCAGAAACATCAAGACCAACAGTGACCTGATGAAAACAAGGTATGACAGACGGGCCAATACGTCGGGGTTCCATGAGAATGATCTAGTGTGGCTCTATAACCCACAGAGACGAAAAGGCAGATCCCCGAAACTCTAAAGAGACTGGGAAGGTCCATACCGTGTCGTAAAAAGAATAAACGACGTGGTCTACCGGATACAGAAAAGTCCACGGTCCAAACTGAAGGTTGTCCACGTTGATCGACTCCATCAGTACCGTGGTGAAATAGAATCTGTTCGGGACGAACAGATCTAAGAAGGGGGCAGTGTTATGACCCTATTGGCGGTGCAAAAGGGTTAACTATAGGCTCAGTTGACACACACGAGAATCACTCAGGTCAGCGGGGGCCATGGACAAAGGACAGTACTACGATTACATGATTACACGCAAATATGACCAATGTTATGGTCATGTGATCGAAAGCCTTCGTGTACGAGTGACACAGTGGATAGAAAAGGGGGAGTTCAAGACCGGAGAGCGTCGAGACCAGCACAGTTAGTCGCCATGAAATCGGGCCTGGTTGAGTCCTGATGTGTTGATGTACAAGTCCAGAAAGAGAGACAGTAGAGTTCTTTAAGTTGGTGATGTACAGAGTGACATTTTAGTTGTTGATGTGTTTGACGCCAATTGTCTAGTATTGGCTGTTATCTACTTATTCACTCATTATTAAAGTACCAGATTATTTGGAGCCTTGTTGTCAAGTTCTTGATGTGTTGATGTATGGTGTTGTGTTAAGCCGTGTTTACAGAAGGTCAGAAAGGAGGGAGAATCGTAACAATATTTAGATATTTTTTTTCATTGTTGATTATTGTCTATTTCTCAAATGTTGATCTTGTATTTCTTATATAACTTTAGACAATGATGGTATAAATGGTAGAGTATATGACTAAAGATGATGGATTTTTCTGATGTAAATTGCAATAGAAAGGTCTAGTTTAGTTTAGTAATGAGTCAACAAAACCTTGAATTACTGAAATGAACTCATCCTGGTTCATAAAACTTTGCTTACATCATGAGGTACATTTAAAAAATCTAATCTTATTTTTCTTTCCATGATAGTTATGTCCTTTGAAACATGTCAATACAGCAAATTGCATTCATTGTAAAAGAAATAAAGTAAGAGTTGAAATAAAAAAAAACACAAAGATTTCTTCATAACAAAACAATAAGGAAATCCTAAGTTCTCCCTGTTGATCTGCTTTCAATAAGTTCAAATACTGATAACCTATTTAAAATTTGGAATGAAACTGCAAAATGTAAATTGTTATCAAGAGATTTTTAAAAAATTAGAAAATTGAAAGACAGTATATATTTCCCATTATGTCAAGCTTGAATATAACACGAAACATTCTCTAATTGTATGAATTCATTCTTATTTGGAAAAGGAATATAAAACTATTTGCTTATTAGATTGTTACTATCGCTATATTCACATAATCCTAAAGCCTACAATCTGTTGGTAAATAGTGCTTAATAAGTTCCATTATTATAATTATTAGATGGAGGTAGCAAAAAAAAGTTTTTAATAAACAATTGTGACAGCAAAGTTGAGAGCTTAATAATATTGGATAAATCCAATAGTTACTATTTTTAATTTTTAAAAAGTCTTGTTTAACTGCTACTGCATAACTAGAGAGGTGGATCCTAGTAATGGAATTGAGATGTTACAGAAAGATCCTAGGTATCAAAAACAAAGACAGCATCACAAATAAAGAGATTAAAGAAAAGATTAGTTCAGCTATCGGACCTCACAGTGACCTAACGCAAACTAAAACTCTATGGCCATATCACAAGGTCCTCAGGGCTCACAAAAAACTTCCTTCAGGGAACAGTACCAGGACAAAGAAGAAGAGGCAAGGAAAGTGATTCTATCAAAGACAGAAAAACAGAGAAATGGAGAAAGTCAACAGATCTTATGTGGTGCCCCAATGGTCCAACAAACTAAGGGATAGGTGAAGGTGATTAGTAAATGCATAAAAACAAATTACAAAAAAAAAAAGACATAAATATTATATTTTTTATTAAAAGAAAGCAAATAGGTTTCTCTTTTCCTTCTGAATGAGTCCTGAGTTCTTTTTATATAGAAATTCTTTCAAAGAAGAAGATAATTACATCCTTTTGAAGACACTACCTTTCTATTGAAATAATTGTTATTGTGTTTGGCATTTATAAGAAGAATTGAGAAAAAAGCTGCAGATAGATGTCGAGGAAACAAAAGAATAGTTGAGTTGTGACTGGAAGAGAAAGAATATAAAACACCATAGGACTAACCAGTCCTTACATGAGCAGTGTAATTGCAGCATCCCTTTATAAGAGTCTCTGGCTTGTGTCTCCACTGTTTGATGGTTCCTGTGTAGTGCATCAGGTTTGGGGCTCGGATGTGTATGGTGCTGTCTCTGATGGCTTTGCCCTGGTAAAAGACAATAAGTATCAGCATGCTTACAATTTAATCTAGGAAGAATGAGTTACTTCTTCAATGATTGACCTGATTTGCACCAAATTAACACAAACCAACTTGGGCTATTAATATTTTTTTTTATAGTGCACTATATGTAATCAAGGCAGATCTATCTATTAATGCTTTTATATATTTCAATGAACATCAAAACATTCATTCTAAACATCTCTGAAAACTAGCTTTAAAAAAACAAACAACACATTTTCTTAATTTTTTTTATTTTTTTTTGTGTATTTTTGAATGTGTAGAATTGTCAATAAGAAACTCAATTTTTTTCTTTGTTTGCTTATTTTTAATTTGCTGAACAATTAAACAACACATAACAATATCAAGAGAAGAACAGACAAAAAGAAACAAAATTAAAGAAAACAAATTTGAAAAAAAAAATTAACAGAAATGATTGGGATTTGTGATAGATGAAAATAATAGCAGCCAAAAGAAATGAAGGACAGTCTCTAATGGCAATGAGTTTTTCTGTAAACATTGATAGAAATACAAAGATAAATCATTTCTAGGATTACATTCTTGAGATATAGGTCAGTGAAACTTGGACAGTAACAAAAACATTGCCAATCCACCAAATGTCTGGGTGAAACAGATCTTTACATCAACAGGAGATAAAATAGAAACAAAAAAGAGAGAATATGAAACAATGATGAATAATAAGAGAGATATCAAGATCCTACATTAGTTGTGTGAAATTAAAAGGGAAAGACTAAAATGTTAAAAGAAAATATCTTAGAGCGCTTAAGATGATACGTTGTGAACAGATGAAGGAAGAAACAAATCAAGGACATAGTGATAGACCAATGACAGATTGGAGATTAGACTTGAAAGAAATGACTGAATGAATAGAGCTTGCAAAACACACCACAGCACTCCCTAGCCAGTTAAACCACATGGAAGGATTGCATTTTTTTAAAGCAGCTATTTTTTTTTTTTAATTTCTGCATAAGTTTCAGCTCAGCACTAATATAGTACAAAAAAATAACAATAAATAAGAAAAAATGATAACTTTGACCTTAGCAAAAAAAAAGTCCAAATAATCTTTAAAAGCAAATAAAGAGGACTGGTCAGGTGTGGGCTGCTTTTTCTCTCTATAGTGCTGAACATATTTAGTAATTTACTATTATAAGTAGCTATTGGAACATTTGGATATTATGTAATGATTTGTTACAAGGTCTGAAGATTTGTAATGTAAAAAAAAATATTCAAATAAAATAATAGGTACAGTAGTCCAATGATTTTCATGGAAGGGCTATACCAGTTTTTCAAAAATATTAATGGGAAAAAAAATGTAATGGAGTGTTACAACTTTTTACCATATTTGTATTTGTCAATCACTTGAAATACGTACCTGGTGCTTAACTAGCCACTATCTGAATCATACCCAAAGTGGTGTGGCATTACATCTACCCATACCAAGCCTATTCACCACTTATCACATACACACACATTAATTGGGCTAACATTACACATATACTTATAGTGATGGTGGGAGAGAAAAAATGACCTTACCAGGCCAGGTGATAATGGACTTGATGGGTCGAATTCTAAAAGTGTTTCCTGGGGACGGTCAGAGTTACTTCCATTGTCTGTAACTTTGGACCTGACCCCAGTGTAGTCTCTGTATAGGTCTACATGTTCAAATGGTGACCTTGGTTCTGTCAGGCTATCCAGACTAGGTAGCCTGGTCCTGGCCTATCAAAAACAAAAAATGTACACAATTTCTATTAACCAAGCAGGTATTAAATCATATCATTGTTGCACACAATTTTGAATATAACCTAAGGTGCTCTATAATTATTTTTTGTTACAATATCAATAAAACATATGTATAATATTGACATACTATGAAAATAATGAAACCAACATTGAATTGTTGGTCACTAACCTGATATTCATTGATTTTCTACGCTATGACATATACATTATTAGCAAAGTGACTGCCAAAAGAATTACTTTCTATAGGCGTTTCATGTTTTTTATTTTGGGAACAATTTCACTCTAGTTTTGATATTATTTATTTTAGCTTGCAATTTTGAGTTCTTACAAACTAACTATAAAAGATTAGATACTAGAAGGACGTTACAAAATATGAAAGTTTGATAACAGACTAAAATTGTAATTTGTTATAACACAGACAAGTTTGTTGTTAACTTTAATAAGAACCCCTTTAACAGCATACATTTGTAGATGAACTCCCTTAATAACATTCACTTGCTTTTGTTTAATTCCTTTTACTGAAACATTTAATATTTTTATAAATAAATAAACAATATAGAAAATAATTCTATTGGCTTATTTAACTTGTGAGATATGCAATTAAATTTCAAATTAAAGATTTTGTTGCATATATAATATACTAAACATCTACACCAAGGAAAAATTAGTATCTCTGTTGAAAAAGTCACAATTAAAGAGAAGATTTCTATCACAAGCATTTTTCTTATGACAAATCCCTACAAAAATAGACAAAAGTAGGGGTAAAACAATAAACAGCATTTTGAATTGTCTTCACCAATTGCAGATAGTGTCAATCACTTTCACTTTAACACTTCACTCAGATTTTCATACATTGGAATCAAGATAATTCAATCTGGCATTACTCAAAATTTGGCTTGATTCAAATTCACAATTTTTTCCCCATTCTTTGTTTTCATTTTTATAAATTGGTTAATTTGAAGTTATTTATGCTTAATTCTGGATAATTAAAAAAAGCATAGAGCTTTTTTCAAACAATGGATACAAACCAGAATTGTTTCATTCACTAGTCCAAATAATATACACTGTATTTTAAAAATAATCCCTTGCTATATCAATATTTTCTGAACCTCCCAAGAAAGCTATAAGTACAGTATTTTGTAAACACAGTGAAAAAAATTTTTTATATACAAAAAGGCACTAGCCCCAAAACCTCCTTAAGAAGAAAAACTAAATGGAGAGCTGCCTGAACTGGAAACCACTGCACTGTTCATCTGAGATTTAGGAGTACTCATGTGAAACCACCAACATAGAAATGAGAATTTGAGATGCATGCCATTAGGAATCATTTTATAGGTAGTGGAGTGCTTACATCCATTACCACTTCCGGCAATGACAACCTTCCAGAACCAGTCCTGGCCTTCACGTGTGGCTCAGATATTGAGTCCGGCGGAACTGTTCTCACTAACAGGAGAAGGGGCAAAGGAGAGTAACTTGCGCCTTAACCAGTAAGCTTCGGGCAGGAGGGGCTCGTCAGCCATGGATGGCTGGCTGGCTAACCACCAAGGAGAAGGAAAACTCTGAATTCAAACCTCTGTTGCCTTGCAGCTATACCCAATCATGGTAAAGGCTTCGGGAGTCAACCCTGACGAAAAATCAGGAGCTGGCAACCCTAAGGCAGTTTGCAGCACCCAGTGCTACACTCTGGCAGAACCTGCAACGCCGCTGTATCGGCACTGCCGTTCCTTTCGATACATCTGCTGCGTGGAGTGGAAGAACTGATGTGTGGGCGACATCGTTCCGACCACAGCTAAAGCCCAGGCATTCATCTCATTTCCATGAGATGATCCATAGTCGCTTAGTGACTGAAGGAGGCCATAGAAATGAGAATAAAGAAAAAAAAAAAATACCCCAACTTTTAATTTTATTAAAAAGGGAAGTAATTTTGTAGAATATATCTTATTCAGTTATTTCCCTTTTTGAAGCATAAATTAATTTTAAAAGCTCTCCTTGTTCCATACCACTTCAAATTAAGGGGAATGCACGCTGCCTAGTCTCATAGAATACTGAGGTCTCCCCAAATTTTCAGCCTCATAACAAGCCCTTTTAGAACATAAAAAGTAATAAACTTAACAGAAACAGACAAAAATCTGATTCAATGATACAATGCAGATTGTACTTACAGGACTAGATGAAGTATCCACTTTTCTTTCTCCTAGTGAAGCTAGTATCCTCTTTCTATGACCAATAGATGAGATATCTAATACCTGTAAAAGAAAAAAAAAAAAAAAAAAAAATATATGTTCAATGTGCAATAGCCAATTATTAGAAACATTACTATATTGGCGTGGTCAATTGTACTAGAGCATTTGAACCATAAAATATCACCGCAGTTTGTCAGTAGCTAAAGGTTTTAACAAAGATTAAGTTTATTTGAACTGATTCATTTTATCACTTTAAATAGAAAGAGAGAGAAAAAGACAGAGAAGAAAAGAGTTGCTGAATGGTCCATAACTTACCGTAACCAGCTCCAATTCCCATATCTTGATCACCCTGTCCATGGAATCATACTTATGAGACATAAAAGTATCAAAATAATAGTCTAGCTGTAGGGAGCCCAGCCACTCTGCTACAGTTTGAGGTACATTGTTGGCATCTGGTCAGCATGAAAAGAAAGAACATTCAGACATTACAAATAAACAACTAGTGTGTGCCTTTGTGTTTGCCTGTGTATAAATGAACTTAATGAGCCTATATAAAGGTGTGTTCAAAACACCTTTACTTCTTTACACTCTTAGGGGAGCTGTTGAGAAGTTCCCTCTATTATCATTATATTATGCTGTCCATATTCTTTTAAACCATTTTAACAAGCAAAGTAATATGAAGCCTAATCAAATTGTTTTGTTGAATCCCTGGTAGATAATAGAAACAATAAAAAAAAATAGCAAAGACAAGTAATTCTTGAAACAAATAATTGCTTTCATTATAGTTTTATATGGTTAATTTATTTAAGCTTAAGAACTGTGTTTTTCAATTTCTTTTCCTTGTATGTTGCTATAAAAAATGTGAAAGGTAGAGACATAAATGTTTTATTTGTTTTACATGTTTCGGGTGTTCCTTCAAAAAGTTGGAAGATAATTTACTTCCTAGTCCAAACCCCGCACAAGACGACAGGGGATGGCAATGGGTAGGAAATGAGTCCTTGACAATCGAGATGTCCGAACAACAGTCCAGCATGCATACCACAAGACTAGACAGCCACTCTTTGATATTAAATGATATCAAACTAGATACAAAACCAAAATTAAAATAACAAAAGTAGTGTCTACAAGTCAAATATAGTCATTTGTCATTGTGTTGGCTTTATTTAACTTCTATACAATAGGCTAAGAAAATGGGTGAAATGTAATTCTTAAAATGTGTTGGTAAAAGCAGATCTATGTCAGTTGTGTCATTTGACTAGCTGTATAATGATACTAACTAGGATATAAGCAGTTTGTAAATAAATACGACATTCAACTTTTTTTTTTTATTAAAGAGGCACTCTGAAAACTTAAACAATAAATGAAATTCTCTCAATGCGTCTAATATCTGAGTCTGTGGCATTTTATGTCTCGAGAAAAAATATTTTCCCTTTGCAACTTCTTGTGTCACTAAAGAGGCCAATCCTTGATACACAGCTGCGGTCACAGGTTGGGCATATGTAATCACCAGGCCCCACTGCATTTTCACCCTTCTTACTGCTGCTGTTGTGTATGCCATCTGCAATCTTTCCTTTATGCTTTTTCTCCATGTGGATCGATCCAGTGCCACTTTTTCCCTGCTGCAAGTGTCGATTTTAAAAAGCTTTATGTCACGTTTCCATATATCCGTATACTGTAAAAGTCTACAACCAGCAGCTCTCCTGCCTTCTGTTAGATCGCCATACAAGTCTAATATCAGGCTAATAAATTGTACAGATGTACTAAATCCATTGTTTCAAAAGTGTGTGTTTAGGCTGGACACATAAGCAGTTTGGTAACAAGTATTTGAAGCAGTCACAGCCACAACAATTGTTTTTTTATGCACTTGTTTTCTTAGTACAACAAATGTCCATTGCTTCAGTTTCCTACAGCATCTGTCCAGAAGCCAGTCTATTATGCTGTGTCACAATAAAACTTGGTCTAATGCAGTAAGATACAAGAATACAAACCTACCAATAGGCTGTAGAAGAGGCAACTTGGCTGAAGCTTCTAAAATAGTTTTTCGATGTGTAGCATTATCAACACCAATGACAATGAGGTCTTGTTCGTCTAGTATGTTGCTACCCTGAAAAAAACAGAACAAAATCAGTTATACAGAGATACTTAAATCAAAAAAACATAGAAACACTTTTCTTCCTACTTCCTATGAGCGTTGTATAGCGACAAACAACTAGTACAAGAAAAGGTTTCTAAATGCAATATTAAATAACTTCTAAAAATTTTTCCAAAAAGGATGATCTCTTCAATACTATGAAGAGACGAAAGCTGAGCTGGTTCGGTCATATTGTAAGACAAGACTCGCTATCAAAAGTCATCCTTCAAGAAAGGGTCGCCCAAAGAAAATCTGGCTGGATAAAAAAATAATGGACTGGCCTCTCTCTTGATATCCTGCTAAGAACATCTGCTGACTGGGAAAAGTGGAGGGATTTGGTTACGTGAACTGTCACAGCACACCTATGACGAAAGTCAAGGGAAAGATGATGATGATATATTTAATTGTTTTACAATACTACTAGCACACAAAAATCTTTTATCTTCTTAAAGTGTCATCACTGAAAGCTATTAGTCCAAGAACACTTGGCTTGTATGTCTCAACAAAGTCAGGCTGTGATAGAGTTTGTTACATCACCTAAGTTTAATGAAAAAGTAAACTTTGTTTCTCACATCCTTGAGCTGCTAAGAAATTAACACAATCCTGTTTATTGGTAAGAAGAAGTCATGAAGAGAGAGAAGAGAAAGAGAAATAGAGAGAATTTCAACTAATCAAGTGAATGCTAATGTGATAGTGGAGGCATGGTGGCCGAGCGGTAAAGCACTTGGCTTCTGAACTGGGGATACCAGGTTCAAATCCTGGTGAAGACCGGGAATTTTAAGTACGGGATCTTTGGGTGTCTCTGAGTCCACCCAGCTCTAAAGGGTACCTGACATTTACCCTGGGGAAAAGTAAAGGCGGTTGGTCGATGTGCTGGCCACATAACACCCTCGTAAACCATAGGCCAAAGAATCAGTTGACCTTTACATCATCTGCCCTATAGACCATAAGGTCTGAAAGGGGAACTTTACTTTTACTTTTTAATGTGATAGTCAATCAGTTCAGATTGAGGAATTGGGAGGGGGGGGGGGGAGAGAGAGAAAGAGAGAGCAGATGACTTACTAGGAAGTCTGTATCATCAAAGCCATTAGCTACTAAGGTGTTCTCATACTGTGGCAGACCAATATCTGTCAGCCATTCTCCCACACTCTGTATCTTGTTCTCACCTACAAAAACATAATAGACTGCATGTATTGGAGTCCAGAGTAGTAAATGTAATATATAATAGTTCATCTAACCCTAAAGTTTTAATAGATGTTAGCTAAGATAGTAGACTTTTATTTTGATTACCATTATCTGGAAAAACACAAGGAGGCAAAAAATATGAAGAGAGAGAAGGTAGGAGAGAGTGAGAGAAAGAGAAGACATTTAATATGTAGAGAAAAGGACAAAAAAAAAAAAAGGATTTGAAAAGATTATATCAGTATGTTAATAAATGTACAAATACAGCATTAAGGATTGTTTAAAAGATGACCTTCTAATAAAATATTTTATAAAGAAACATTTACAGCCATGAAGAAAAATCAAATAACATTTCAAAATGAATTATTAATATCAGGTTCTTGCATTTTTCTTATGGTAATAGCTCAGATTTTATAATTTAAAACAAATTTATAGTAAATGTATTATCGTAAACTAGAACTTTAAAAAAAAATTTTTCCAGAGATTTTTTATTAGCTTAGCAATAAATTATACTGTTATACAGTTATGTTATGAGTATATCTATTGGAGTATTTTATTCCTAGTAAAAATATATATTCAGGCTATGCTTCTGAAAGAGCCAGAGCAAAATTGACTAGACAATAGAAAGGATACCTTTTTCATTTGATGTTAAAAACTGCCTGAATTTCCCTTCATGCTCACGTATGAACACAGACTCTCTGCCAATGCTCACACCAAACTCTGCAAAGGTGGCATTGATCTAACAAGAGAAACATGCAGTAGAGATAATGCTAGACATGACTATGGGTTGGCAAGCCATGCAGAGTGATGCAAAGTGGACAAATGATCAAAGTAGAGTGACTCAGTGAAACCCAGCTATAATAAGCTCCATAAAAATTTTGGAAACCTAATACAGTTCACCTTTTACCCTGATGTATTTATCAGCCATAATAATTGCATTACAGCTGATTATCACTGTTCAGTGTTTCTCAAACTAGTGGCTCTCTTGTTGTTTTTTTTAAGACTGAATAGATTTGATGGTTTCAACAAAAATCTCATTGTTTTACATTGGATGTTGGTTGACTAATACAGTTTATACACATTTTAGTATTTGATAATGAAACGCATTAAAACAATCTAAAAACAATTTGAAATTCCAATTCGATATAAAGTATTTCCTGAGTCTATAGACAGCATAGAAACCTTCTCCCAGATACCCCTGCTGCTAAATGGAAAGAATTACCAAAAATGCTTTAAAAAAAAACACACTAAGTGTACCCTTCCCAATAGTTTGTATGTTTAGCCTTGACATTGGTGGTGCTAGTAAACCAAAAGCCACTAAATAACTGGGAGAGCCACATTTTTAAGAAACTCTGTCATTCATAATGCTATTCAACATATGCAAGCGAAAGGATGAGACCAAAGCTAGACTAATTAGATAGGATTCATTAGTGCCTACCAAAAAAAAATTATTTTAGAGATAAACATAAAATATGCAACACAGATGTTTTAAAACAGCATGAATGAAAAACAAGTGTTATTAATAAATACAAACATTAATATTGTAACATATTCAAATAGAAATTCTTTCTCTGAGATGTACACCAAGATTTTCGGAGTCAGTAAATACAACCAAATTATATCAAGAACATGTCTACCTATTACTCACAACCCACAAAAACAAAAAGATCTATAAATAAAACCAAAGACAATTCTAAGAACCAAGAATAAAAAACAAACTTTAGACAAGATCTATACCACCAAGTCCAACTCATGCCCACGTAAAAAAAAATATTGAAAATAATAAGATAATGGAAGTGTACCAACAAAAACAGACCATACAATTTATGTAACCAAATATATTAACCAACACAATTCAAGGGTATTTTAACACTCTGAGCCAAAAAGAAAGCAGTATAGAAATATAACCACACCATATAATAATTTATGTAATGAGTTATTTTCCGTTTGGTTTAGCATATAATGGTTGCAGCATGAACCAATTCCCTTCTATGTATTGATAGGGCAATAAATAAGAAGATGTTATAGGAACATGCTTTATAAATACACTCAACCAACTGTGATATATGAGTTCTGCCCTTAAACAGAGTATACACAATTAATACACCAAATTTTAGAGTTGCACTGTAACTTATGTCGGACAGTTACTATTACAGGTTGCCAATTCATGATGTTCTGCATGCAAAAATATATGTAAATATGCAATTTGTTTATTAATGAGCAAGGCTTGAAAAGTTAGAGTGTCTAAACAAGATGCAACAAAACAACTCCATAAATAATAATGCAGAGCAGATAGGGAAATGGTCCCATAGGATTTGGGACAGAATAGGAGAGGCAATAAATACCTTTGTATGCTAAGAGATGTTCGATTTGTGCTTCGAACAGGGCATAGTCCCCAGAGGAACTGATTCTACCACCATAGCTGGAAACAATTTCAGCTATCTAGAACAAGGACACATGACAACATACAGATTAATGGCCATATTGCAATTAGAAATCAAATGCCAAAGTCTTCTTAGAATAATGCTTTCCCCTCACCATAAGTACACTCCATAAACCAAGTTTCACTTGTATAGCATTCATTTCTTCATGCAAAATTTTATGGAAAAGTATGTAATGAATTCCAGACTTTCCAATCTTTATAGAGATTTGATTGATCACTCAGGATTTTAGCAAACTCCTGGTACAAATGTATAATTCACCAGACAAAAATTGTTGTTTTTTTTATTCACAATTAGTTGAAACCAAAAAAGAACAACTGCTAGAGATGAGTTGATAGAACTTTGAGAGATTTTCTAAAATGTATTCCATTCAAAGTAGTGATGAGTTACTGTCTTGCCTTGCTAAGCACATTACCCAGTGTTTGGGTGCTTGCTGACTCACAACTTCACATCATATGTTATTGTTTTTCTTAGGAAATCTATGAGGGAAACATGACAAATCCTTTACAGACAAATTGTTCAAGACAACTGGTTAAGTCCACAACTGGTTCACCACCAATCGTTTCATGAGAAATGATTCATACATCAAATGGGTCACTGACAATAGGTTCGCAGACAATTGGTTCACTGAACATATTGTTAGTACACTCATCCCACGTGTAATTTGTTTACATTAAAAGTACATACAGGGGATTGATAATAAAGAGCTTCTGTTTCTATTATATCAAAAAATTTGTTCATTTTCTTTATAAATCTTTTTAAAGCATGAGGACAGTATGTGATAAAAATGCTCATGGTCATGTGAACCATTTGTCATAAGCCCATTGTTGTTAAACCATTTGTTAGGTGAACAATTAGTCATGGAACCATCTAAGAAGAATTAGCCAGTTGAAACCTTTAAGTTATTCTCCCAGCTTCTTGTCAGACTTTTATTTGCTCAGGTAAGAATAGCTGCAGTATTGGTTATTGGATCCAATCACCAATAATCTCCAATGCTCTATTAATTTTACTTTTTTCATTTTTATGTTTAATAACAAGAACAATGAGAGATAATAGAGGGCAACTCAACTTTTCCTATTCTGATCCCCCACAGTCATCTTATTCAAACAATTAACCAAATTCTTATAATGGTGTCAATCGAACAATCTTTATTTCAAATCAAAACTCAGAATGTAATGAAGAATTGGCTTGGAATTCATTATATTGTAAAATAGAAACTCATGTCGTAACAAATCCCCCAATAATGCAGAGCAGCATGACATTGTCAAAATGTGCAATAGCAAAGGTTTACCTTAGCCCAGTCCTCCTCATCATCCACAAAGACTTCTTCATCAGACTTCTTGCAGTCAGCATCTTTCACTACTTGAATGTTGTCTATGGTTCTAAATGTCTGAAAGGTTAACAATGAACAAAATGTTAAACATTTCCAACAGTAAAAATATATAGTACAACGTTTTATTCTTTTAAAACAATGCTTAAAACCCACTAAAAAGTAGGAAACAATTTTCAGTTAGGTCACTACAAATTTAGCCCAAAAATGTTGATAAAAATCAAAGCATTGGGTGTGTTTAGTATTTGAAGTAAAATTCACATAAATGCTTTGATTTTTCACTTCTAAAATTGTTCTGGAATCAAGCTTTAGGGAGAACTTATTGGGAAATTAGTTAAATAGAAATCCAGTGTGCTTCATTGTCTGTGCTTATTTCAGTTTGCCTCATTCATTCATCATTATTTGAATTTGATGACATTCACACCAGTATTACTTTGTGAATGCTTCATGCAAAGTGTTATTAACTTATTTAATGTGGAACATATAATTACTGTTCAGTGCTTAAGGAAACTAAGCCAACCTGTACTGATGTTGAACTAAAGGAATATAACAATCATCCTGTACATTCTAATAAACTTTTCACCTTGTATTACAAATGTTTATGTTTATGCAATAACAATCTTTACTTTTAAAAATAATAGAAAAATAAAGTAGCTATTGCAATGTAAAATTTAGATTTTTATACTACTTTTAGCTTTAAAGATAGATGATAAACATAAACCAGCACAAAGACTTCTCTGTATTTGGGGAGAAAGGGTGGTGGTGCTATAAAAGACTAAAAAAAAAAAGAAAAGATAATCAGTTTGAGAGCCACCTTCTCCAAGTCAATGTCTTTGTCTTCCTCCATCACAGGTGCAAACGTGGAGAGTGTGGACTTCCTCTTCTTCCACAGAGCATTACTAGCACTCAATTGGTGGACAACATCTCTAGCAGGGCCAATGACAGAGCCTCTGAGAAGACCTGAGGAGACACAATCGTTGCAACACATAAGAATTTTATCTTTAAAACTTGCTCACTTGAGCAGCAAAAAAAAAAAATAAATAATAATAAGACATGATCTCTATGGAGGGCAATCATTACTATTATTTGTTTGTTCTACTCCAATATGTTGACTGTGAGTTGAACATCTTATGCATTTATCTGGGAAGACATTGCTGTGCTCCCCTGGGAAACAACCTCAGTTCAGGTTCAATGTCAATTTATAACAAATTCTTAGCCTTTATAGGGATTCAAACTCCAGCCCTAAATTCAGTAGGCAAGCGATTTATGCTTATTCTTCACATTTAACACTATCTAAAAAATGAGTCAGTATTTGAAACAACATTATCAGCATTTATTTTTTATTTTTCAAATAGGAAAAAGATGTAAACAAAAAAAAAAAAAAAAAACAATAAAGGACTGTTACTTGTAATTCCTTGGGGGAAAAAAATCCATTACAAAAAGGTTACTGTGGTGATAATTATAAATTTTTTGATCCAGTGAAAGAAAAAAAAACACATAACTAGGCAAGATATCATCTGATTTAGAGGAAGGAAAAAAAAACAATACTAAAAGACCAAGTATATATATATATATATATATATATATATATTCAGGGTTTTTTTTTTTTTGTGATGGTATGGTGTACCAGCACCTTTTTGAAAAAATTATTACTTTTCTTGTATTTTAACATATATTATTTTATAAATTTTTAGTAGTTAAAAGTTAGGCAATCAACTACTGAGTACTCCGCACCTATTTTTTTTTTACAAAAAAAGCACTGTATATATTTATATATTATTTCTATGCAGTGACCTGCCATTGTCAGGCAAAAACTATCAAATTATCTAGTATCTAAATCTAACTATGATAGATATATATATAGTTAATCATAAGTGATAGAAAATAGAAATACAACAACAACACAAGGGTATAAATGAAGGAAAGGCAATCAATATCACTAGCCTCTTAAAATATAAATGCAAGATGTCAAGCAGTTACTTAGAAATATTTTCTCACAAAAAAAATAAGGCTGTCTCCATGAATGAATGTAGCTATGGTAGAGAACTGAACACACAAAACACAGAATGAATCCACATGCACAGTTGAAATGTATCAGACAAGTAGGGAACAGGTATTGCATACACAAAATTACACATAGAATTGCTATAGAGTTAACAAAAAGTTAATTTTCGGGTACATTCTCATGGCTCTATTACCATTCCTTCTATTAGCTTGCAAACTCTTCATGGGCTTTGGGTGGACAGTGGATTTTAAAAACGGCTTTCTAATAATTTTCTTAGAATTCTGACTCTTTGTAATAATGAAGCATTAGAAGAAATATATAGAATATTATAGACCATCACCAGCTTCATAAAGGAGGAATGGATTAAAACTTTTTGTGTGACTTGTTTTTAATTGGAGGCATGCCTACACTATGTTATGTTCTGTCAGACTTGACTTACAGAACATTTGAACTGCCAACAGAAGCAAGGGCACTTTACATCCTCCTAATGAGGCACATTGCTTGGAGCTGTTAAGATTGCCGTTCTCTGTTGCTTAAGTAAAGAAAATAATCTTAATACTGTCTCTGAGTGTTTGTGTGTGTGCGTGCGTGAGTGCGGGTGGTATCAAGTAATAAAAAGAGTATTTAGAATTCAAGGAAACTAAACAAAAGATTAACTAAATGTCTCAACGTGTGAGGGGGAGGAGAGCGCCCCTCTCCTGCTCCGCCATTGATATCATCTGTTAAACTCTTTGCAGCGGGAGTTTCAACAAAGGTTGAACCTCGGAACATAACAATCTATCACATACACAACATAACTACGAACATTCCAGTGCGAGAATGGAAGCCTACACAATTAATATCTATCGGATTTATTAGAACAAAGAAAATATTTCCCTAGCAACAGAGGCCCAGTTTGTTCAACATCAGACCCGCAACAGAGGCAATGTTTGTACACCCACCATGAGACTCTCCCTGTCTGAGATGTTCAGTGTTGAACGATGTGGGTGTGGCAAGATGTGCACCTCCTTGTCTGATGTGTGCGAAACTGGGAGGGAGTTGGGGGGAGAATGTCGCCGTGTCAGGGTAAGTTTCAAAAAGGTCTGAAATTATCCGAAACGTAGATTGCTAAGCGTGCATTATGTCTGACAAGTGAAAATAAAAATTGGGAGGAGGAGGAGGAGGGAGGGGAGGGGGGGGGCAGAGACTATTGTCGCTAAAATGAAGTGGTGACAAATAGTGGTTTTTTGTTTTAATTTTAACTAAAAGGGACAAAAAAATTAGTTTATATGAACATGATGTTTAATGTTATACTATTGTTCCATATTTGTCTAGTTTGGGAGACATTTCCAATTGTTCCCAGCGACCTTAAAACAGAGAGAGAGAAAAAAAGAGACAACCCAATGTGTTGAAACTAGAATCACTTTCAAAAGCTCAGAAAGCAGTTTGGAAAACATTGTTGCCTAACAATTTGTGCAGGCCCAAATGATGAAGAGTTTTCATGTTTGTTTCTCGAACCGCTTTCTTTTTCTTTTAGTCTTGTACGCTGTACACAATAAATGTTTCGCTGTACACAATAAATGTTTCATGTTACAAAGGGGAAACGGACATTTCATTTTCGTCTGGGCGGGGGGTAATATTCTACCTAGAAATGCGACCGTTTAGCTTTTTAACACCACAGTTTCAAATGACCCAAACGAAATAAACTCTGACAGGGTGTGAAAAGTAGACTATTAGTCTGTGTTATGCTCAACCGTTTAAAGTTTTGAACATTATGTGCAAGAAACTGTCAGCAGAACAATGCGAGGAAACGTGAATCAAACAAAATCTAGAGCACGAGTCTCTGGAAGATGTACATTAAGAAAAGAAGCGTTGAACAAGTTTGACTTCAAAGTACTGAAGACAGTACCACAATAATCTTGTCTAAAACAATGCGAACATAATCAGCGTTACATTAGAAATACGGTGGATGCATTTCTTAAATAAAGCCTCACCAGATAGAGAAACTATTAGAATTCACCGATTGAATTACAGACTGACCTATTCAACAAATCAACTCAGTATTGATCAAGAGTCATTTAGTTTAAACAACTTTTCATGCCATTGTATTTCTACTCAGCCCGATGGTCACAAACAAGTGGTGCCAGGAGTTTGTGTGACACATCTTTACAGTTCTACATTCTACACAGCTGATAGAGATCATTTGTTTCTTATCCATTGAAACATGCACTAGTTAGAAGACAAGGTATTTTATGATTACTAGTGTTTTTAGTTGACCAAGGGTCTACCGTGGAATCAAGACTTGACTACCATTCAGATAGGAAATGCATGTAAGAAATCAATGTTTTTTCTAAGCAGTAGACAACACTACGAGCTGCGTGTGGTGAGCGAAGCGTGATAAAATAATCATTAGATAAAAAACAACAACAGCTAACTCGGCATGTTGCGTCATATCTCTCAGAAGGTCATTCCCAGCCAAATACGAACTAAGGACAAAGGATTCTAACATAAACATTAATCATTGATATCTGGGGCGGGCAATGAGCATGGCACAGTTTGGTTGAGACATCACCAAAGGGTCTCATGTGCCTCCCGTAACAAAAGCTGGTTATATTATATTAATAGTGATATTAAACATTCCTTGACAATGTGAAGTCTATGGATGTGTTACCATTGTTGCCTAAAAGACATGTTTCGATTGAAGAAGAAAAACAATAACCTAAAAGTAAGCCTTAACAATCATTTGACTATCTTTTGTTGTTTTTTTTAAAACGTACATTTTATAAGTAAATCATAAAGTTTTCACTGGCTAGATAATATCTGTATTTCATTTCTCACTAAGTTTGTGGATTTAATGAACTAGACAAATACGTCAAGAGAAACGATGAACACACACAACGCCCTAGTTAGTGCTGAAGTTAATACTAATACTAAACAATTCCCGAGAGTTCATACACTGCGGCGTGGGTGTTGTTGTATCGCCAAGCGTATCATTAAACTAATATGTACACATGCATGAGGTGAGACAGGACTAAATAGACAGGGATCAAACAAAACAAAACACGAAAAGAAACACACACACACACACACACACAAGTCTTGTATCAAGAGAAACACACTTTCAAGTTGCCAGCCATTGTGGCATAAAAAGGTCAGCTATTTAAAATACATCAATCCGGTACACAGACTAGAATGTCAACAGTCCAAGTGGTAATACAAGGATCGTCCAAAAGAAAAGAAAATGGGTAGTCAGCTGTTTGGATATCAAACATTTCCTATTTTTATAGTCGTTGTTTTGACACGTGACTTATCTATGTACGTCAGGTAGCATGTTGTTTCACGGGAGTAGCCACGCCCACCTACTTTTCCAAGCTGTCTACAATTTGTTACAAGGTCACGTAGGCCGAATAGAAATCTACCATCTTTACAGTTAAACTAAGGTCTGGATTAACGAAAGATGTTTTGTCGCGGAGGTCAGTAATAAACAGGGTTTGGATTAGGCACCAGCCAAGGTCTGGATACATCAGCATTAAAGGCTTGGATCTAGACAAACTATAGGCCTATGTCATGCGTACAGACCTGTACTTTATTCAGACAAACATTACGAGACCATTGGAGTCCCATAGTGGCTCAGTAAAAACCCTGTGAGTTACTTTCGCTACTTTTTAAAAATGTCCCTAAGCAAAGACGAATACAAGTTTTAGTACAAAAATATTCCAAATTTGTTATTCCACTGTAAAAGAAAAAGGCCTGAACGAAAATTTCTCTTTTTGTAATCTGTATAAACGAATACAACATAAATCTATGTATTATTAGGACTAAACTTCACATCTTAGGTGTGTTGTTTATAAAAAAAAATAAATACAGGAAGGTGCTCTCACATGTGTTAAGTTCACAAAATGTGGGGGGAAAAAAGAGGGTGTGAAAGGAAGGACAGGATATCAAACAAACACTCCCTACCGATTATGTCTACGCCCATGGTTCAACTATCAATATCGGACTAGTTCTTCTAATACACATACAGTTGAAAAAACAGCACCACAACTTAAAAGCCGAGGAAAGGTCGGTTGAGAAGTTCCAGTGAATGTGATAAAGGCAATAATTCCTCACACGTCGAACTTGAATTGGGTTTAGCCTTCTCTATTTCTCCTGTAGTCTCTCTTTGTTAAATACATCTCATTGAAGACGTTCCTTTGTACACAAGCAAACTCATATCAAGTAAGTCACTTAAGCCTATAAGTGTACAACTAATTCCACAAAGTTTTATTTCAAAAGATCATCGTCACTATAAAAAGAAATATTTAAAAAAAAATGCTAATCAAAATGGAACATTTTACTCTTTAAACAAGCTTCATTTTTTAATTGTCTGGAAAAAGGCGCGATAAGTCTCGCTATTCTTGGGGAGTAGTCGGTTAGAAAAATGTTTGTTTATGGAAGTAAAAACACTAATGAAATAAGAAACTCATTTATGCTGCTTAGGTTGCTTTTCATTTAAATAGAGACAGTGGTGCAACAAGGGAGCTCCAAATTTCAGCCCCCCCCCCCCCCCCCCCCCGGAAAACCACTTGAGGTCCCCAAATGAGTGTCAAAATTTGTTTTTACATTAAGTATTAAGTCAATGCCGTTTTATCTTGCTATTAATGTTGGAATGTAAATTAGTGACAATGCTGCATGTATTCCACACATAAGACATATATTTATGAAGTACATTATCTCAAGTCATGATGGTGATGTCAAAATGTAGGGGCCCCTAAAGAGGCCAAGCCCCCCATCCGCCCCTTCCCCAACTCCTTGCTAGGCCACTGTACAGAGATGAATGTGCCAAGCAATAAAGTTTTGCTATGATTAAAATTTTTTTTTTTATTTTACAAGATAAAAAGTCTATGTCTCAAACAAAAGAAAATGTATTGAAACAATTTAACTTATGTATAGTATAGTATTAGTGCAACTTTGAGACTAAGCTCCATAGGTAAACAACACATCAAGGTTGTTCTCCTGTCGAGACCAAGATATATGAGGTAGTACACCAAGCCAAACACACCTACTTCCAAAAAGTCAGCAACTATTCCAATACAATGATTGATGAGTATTTCAAGAAAGAATAGGCTTAGCGTATCAATACATAAAGAATGCCCACTTGAGTTATTACGGGTTCATGCAAGTTGGAACAAAGGAAGATCTTTGATATACTGGAAGAAAGAAAAGTAATCGCTTAAAAAAGGGGGTGATGGTGGAGTGGTATGGAAATGAGTTATGCAGTTAACGCGAGCCAGTTATAAATAAAGAATACTAAGACCCTGTTATCTTTTTTATTTTATTTTTTTAAAGTAGCATTACAAAAGAGGCTACACCGGATGCTTTTTTTTTTGTAACAGGGATATTTATCAATTTTCAAATACATTAAAGTGATTTGTTATTTCTGGCACAATTTAGGCCAGTTCTTTTCCTTAGATTAAAGGGGAATGAATGAAAGTTACCCCTTCCTGGTTACTCTTGAGAGTTAAGTCAAAGAGAATGTTAAGAGAAACTGGTGGTTGGAGAGAAAATGTAGAGAGGTGCAAGGACCCCCTCCCCCCTCCTTACGCCCTTGACTAAAGAATTTCAGAAATGAATACGTTTGAGAGTACTATTGCTGCTGGTCAATCCAAACCGATCACATCAATACTTCAGGCTGTCTAATGTTGACGAGTGTTTCCGCAGAAGAACGGGATCGGTACAGAGCCCTTTTAATTTCCATGTTACTATCTTTCGGTGCACCATTATCAGGCAACAACGTTTTGAGAAAGGAAAACCTTTTAATGGCCCCGTTTTTTGTGTGTATACTACTCTAGACATTAACAACAAGATCATAACGCATATAGATCCTTACACACGAGGCAAACACTAATCTGTTCTGGGATGAGCTACTCAGGTGTGACTGACATACCTTCAACGTTCCTGCATTCGGTATATCATTCTTCTGGCGTGTACAAGGAGCTGGTGTTCTTTTCTCATAGTAATGTTAACTTGAGAAAAGGTTGGACGGGCCGGTACGAAGTATAAGAGACATTGAAGGCAGTAAAGCATGAGCGTTTGTAACGGGCTTGATCGACGTCAGGTCACAAAGCGCCAAAAGAAAGATGGTCGGTCACTCAGCTGAAAGTGAATTGTTCAAATGTAAGAAGAAGGGTAGACTAGAATACGAAATCGTCATGAAATCTCTTCCCCAAAAGAACTTTTAAAATCCAGCTCAGTGTGGGCGTCTCCCTCGAAATCCTTATGAAAGGTTCTACTTTGAAGATGAAACGAAGTCACATAACTATTGATTTAAATGTGTATACATTTGCAATAATGTATTTGCTTGATTAAAACTCATGTATGGATTTAAAACAACTTTACAAACAGAAAGATTTTTTTTGTCCTAAAGTGAAAAAAAAAAAGACACACCTCCCCATGGAGGAGGCGCCACATATTTTGACAAACGCTGATACTGTAACATAAAACAATGTGAAAAACACATTAAAAAAAGATTCTTATATGCCAAGACAAAGGCTGTCAAGTAATAGAAGCTTGCAAAAGACAATCATGAAAACTAACGACGTATTAATTTAAATTTTAATAATAAATAATATGTGTTGAGAATTATTTGATACCTTAACATTAGGAACCGCTAATTGCAAAGAACAGAGTATGAGATATTCCGCGTTGTTTTTCTACACCACAGGCAGAACTACTTTCAGGTCAAAGACGTTAACGAATGTGCTTTACATTCGAATTTTTTATGATCAAAGTCTCAAGCGTCCAACCCATTGAAAATAAAACAAGACAGAAAGTTAAAAAAAAATAAATAAATAAATAAACGAGTTGAAAAAAAAAAAAAAAAAAGGTTCCAATGATGTGGTTAACAGAGCAATGGTTGCACCTGTGTTCAACGAGGAACGGTGCCAAGAGAAATAGCTGCAGACACAATAACAGTGACGAAATTTAAAAAAAAAAAGGATTGGGTGATACAGCAGGGAACCTCAAATGATGTAATATAGAAAAAACGAATTTTTTTTTGTAGGTTAGATTTTGTATGTATGAACTGAACGGATGCTATGTTTAGCTGAAACAAGGAACTGACTTAGTTGATGACGTAATGTAGCAAGGGAGAGCAGAAATGATCTAGTTATGTTTTCATTTTATCTGGGTCATCTTAGCAGGACGATCTGCTATCTCCTCACCATTCTATATACATCTACAATTTGTGTCTAGCACTGAAGAGATAATACATTAGTCTGCTTGACTTCTTAGGTCACTGTGTTTGTTGGTATGGTAGCATTTTTGGCCCTCCTGATTCAAGGAACTTACTGCGGCCGCGATGTGTGGCTTTCACCTAATAGGGTTGCAACCAATGTGCAGATCCTTTCCAGATTATGACACTTATTAGTACTTTAGATAAATAGTTGAATAGCCTTAGATGTACGTACATTGCAAGTGTATTAGAAACAAGGAGGCTAAATTAGTTCAATAAATAAACAAACGGATTATTACCTTAGGACTGAAACAATATTGCACAATCCTTTGCCAGAACACTAGTGTATCACATTGAAACTATCAGTAGAATTGATTTCTATTAAAACAAACAAATCTCTCTAAAAACTATTTTTAGGCCACCATTCAGCGTATTTAAAATCTAACAAAAACACCTAATGCTAGTGCTGAGATAATATACACTCGTGAATTAACCCCCCTCCCCTTTCTCTCTCTCGCCAGTGGTCTATCAGGTCTTGTACAACTCATGTCCTAGTAAACGTGAAGCGCTATATACTGACAATAGAGAGATAAAGACAGGAACCAGGAAAGAACGTGGGACAACTGAAAATGAACTTGTCAACAGTGGAGGACAACTATATAGTGTAGAGATAATAATAAATCACATTGGTGATTTTGTTTTCGTTTGTTTCCAATTCTCGATACAATTCAAGCTCAAGTAAGCCATTTTTTTTTAATGTGCTGTAGACGTCAACTCAATACAAAACGGTCGACATTTAAGCAAGCCTTCTTCAATGTACGTATTGAACAAAATGTTAATGATAATGTACTAATGAAGTAAATTACTACCCTTATCTCCGATGGCGTAATAGCCGAGTGGCTTCCGGACAGAGGGGTCACCGTCTCGGATTCCAATCCTGGTAAGGACTGGGATATTGAATCTCGGTATTTTTTAGGGCGCCTCTTGAGTACACCTAACTCTAATGGGTACTTGACATTAGTTGTGGAAAAATAAAGGCGGTTGGTCGTTGGGCTGGCTACATGACACCCTCGTTTTCTTTGGGCTCACAGATTCAGATGACCTTAACATCATTTGTCCCATAGATCACAGGGTACGAAATGGATTATTTATTATTACTAGCCCACTCCCCCCCCCTCTGTTAGATTCTCACTTCAAATACAACGAAATCAATATAAAGATAAATCCCATCTGCTTAGTATTTTTTTTTTAAGACTGAAATATTTCTCCCCAGCCCACATATTGCCGAGTATCAAATAGCAACGTGAAAGCTTTATAAGAACAGATGTTACCATTTCGGGAGTATGTAATTGAACAAGTATGTAAGCTGAAGTGGATGCTTACATGTCAGGGCAAGGGAAACAGCAGACACTTCAACACGAAAGACATTATGAACCATGTTTTAGAAACAACTAAGCAAGAATTAATAACCTTGATTTCGGATCTGCACATGACCTCACTCTAGCAACTAGACTAATGATAAAATTCGTGTACAATCTATTTTTTAAAGTTACAGATCAGGAAGATACTCAAGTCCAACGGTTGGATGCTTCTGGTAGTCTCGATTCCACGCTGTCATATTTTCTCGTCTTTTATTGATTTTTTTTTCAGCACAGCGTGAAGAGGGGGGTAAAGAATCAAGCAAATAACGAATCGCAACAGAGAGCAGACGATTGTGTTGCATTGTAAGAGAAGGCGGGAATAAGACATAAGAAGGGCAAGGACGAATAACAGATCTAGCTCCAACTAAAAACGTTACAGATTGTTCAATAGGTAATTAAATTTTGTATGATCTTGCGTTGCTTTTGTTCCAAAAAAAACATAATAATGGTGAGGTGAAAGTTACATACTTTTTTTGTGTTACGATACTGTAATAACTCATTTTAAGATACGAAACTACGACTCATTTAAATTCTACATTGGAGTTGAACACTTTATGGTGTTACTGCATTTAGTTAAGTTAAATGAAGAGAAACAATCTTTATGAAGGCAGTCCGAAATCTGCACCTTTGTTTATAAGTCGCAATGGCGTGACCTCGTACTGCTATACTCAATGCTATTGTTTACCAATTTTTTCCTTTCTAAACAGTTCAAATGCAATTTTGATGAACTTGACCTTGACCTAGTAAACAGACAAACGGAATAAGTGACGTTGTCCGCAGAGAAAAGTATTGCGAGGTCCAATGTCAGGGCATATAGTTTGTCTAACTGGGACACGCTGGTCAACAAACGTGTCATTAACATGCACACAGTAAAAGTTTGAAGGTCGTATTTTAAGAAATAAAGGTATACTCTATCGCAAATGAATCATGCAATAAGGCAGTGTTTCCCAAAGTGGGGTGCGCGTACCCCAAGGGGTGCGGGAAGACTTTAGAGGGGTACGCGTTGCACCTCATTAAAATACCCATTTATTATGTTCTGTTAATTAATTAAAAAGTGGTGGGAGGGGACGAGGGGTACTAAGCATTAAAAAAAATTATAAAAGGGGTACACATTGGCCAAAAGTTTGAGAAACACTGCAATAGGGTGTGCCAAGTAATATGAGAAGAAATCATTTTAATTTGTGTGATCACTAATATTTCTTCCATACCTACGACCACTATAAATTTAGTATTAATAATCTTTAAAAAAAAAAAACAACAACATAGACAATTAGAAACGTAAAATCTAGCTCATGTCACCAAAAGTTAGTAACACAAATGTTCATCTAGTCTTCTGAATGCGCTAGTCCAGTAATGGTGCATACCCGAAAGCACGCTGTTTCAATTACGTCGTTAAGGCTTGTACCAAAGCATGACAATACATTAACGCCAAGTAACAGCATGTCTACGGTTGCTATAGTATTATAAGCAGTTCTTTTGACTAGATACATGACGATCTTTTTCTACCAAAAGAGTCCGTAAGAGACGTTCTTCTAACAACAAAGGGACAAAATCCAATACAACTATTCAGACGGAGACGGATAGAGAAGCTGAAAGTGGCACTTATGTTAATCTAGCGGGCCACTTTACCAAGAACATACAAAATATTTAAGAGAATTGAATAGTTACTAAACATACACACACTAATTGAACACCAGCTAGGGGCCAACGTGTGTACAGTGACGAGACAAACCCTACATTTTATGTGGGCGAAGCATAATTTGCGAGGCCCACTTACGTTGAAATGTGTGTGTATCAAATTTATATTTTATAAAGAAATTCTGTAAAAAAAGGATGCATTACTTTCTTTAAGCATTATTGAAATCCTATAGTATAGTATTATAATTTACCTTAGAGAGCCAAAGATTATAACAATAAACTATGAAGTTTAAAATCTCTACTGACCTATTGTATTTCTTTAAAAAATGTGTTTTCCTTTAACTTGTGAGAAGCTCCTTTCCACAATATACGAGCTTAAACCAAACTTTTAATGCCTATCATATTAGCACCATTGATCACAGTTTAGAATATTTAACCAATTTTTAATACTCTTCTAATATTGTTAGTTCATTCAGTGAAACAATTTTCTACGATTGTGCTGGTTGATGTATGACAAAATTCTAAAAATCTTAAACGTACATTTAAGCAAAAAAAAAAAATGTAAAAAAAAAAAATAATTTTTCTCTAAACCTACGAATAACTTTTTTGACATCTGTGTGGTCAATTATTTTGAATAGAAGCTCAAGTTGTGGATTCAGTTGTACTACCAGTGCACCTCATTTTTAAAAATAAATACTAATAAAGAAACTTTCCAGGCTCGAAGCCCTTCGAACCGCAAGGCCAAGGACAGTCGTTTACGTCGTCTACGTCTGGTGTCTCCTCTGCCAGTGTACGAAGTGACAGCACTCGGCGGAGATTTTGGTATGCACTTCCTGGCTCATACCAGGTCTCGTTTTACCTTCTTCCCATGTTGCCGTCCCTCAATAATAACAGAGAGAGAGAGAGAGGGAGAGACAGAGAGAGTGTAATGTATAAAATACAATCAATGCAGTTAAACTGAATGAGACGACTTAGTGCCACACTAACAAGACAATAAGACGTTCACCAAAAAATGAAAGTGTGTTTAGTTCAATAAACATGCTAGATCTATGTTAGCATCAAGGAAACGCTGTGCGTGTATAGCATTGGTTCCAGATGCTATCACAAGTAACACATAGCGAACATTTTTGTTAACACCAGGCAATAAACAGTAGAGGCTAGTAGAGTTCTGCATATACTAAACTACTTACTCTAATTGCTATGTATAGTAGAGCTAAACTAAACACACACACACACAAACGTTATTAGGACAGGTCAACTGAAAACATACCATTCTTTAAAGTAAGTGTACGCAACTAACTTTAAACGATCGCGACCTTTATTTGTTCGATGAGACCAAATAATGAACTTCTTATTTCACTAAAAACTTTATTACGAATACACACTTGTGAAGGTTCTGTTCATTTCAATCGGCTAAATCACAAGTCATTGTCAGAGACTGAGACCGTTCTATTACAATCGGAATCCAGCTCACTGCAGCTTTTCTCCTTTGGCTAATCATTTATGTATAACAACGAAGAAAAAAATACATTCTTATATTGGTCTTTAAAAAAAAAAATCATTTTAACCGTCGTTTGATGAGATGTACACCACGCAAGCTAACGTATTCGATTGTTTTCCATTCTAGAGGCCACTGTTAATTGTGCCATCTATGGGATAAACTGTTGGCAACGAGGCAATCGTTGTATCACTGCCATAAAAGTCATTACTCACTAACCAAGCTCTCAATGTCATTTTTTTTTTTTTGTTCGTTGCCCTGAGTGGACGGTTTTTTTTCAGGCATCTCATTCATGATGAAAAATCAATGAGCTGAATACAAAAGTATATAATTCTCAATGAAAGACTACAAAATGTGACAAAAAAACACCGCACCGCCTGCTCAGGGTAGGACTACATATGTTAATAAAATAATATAAATAAGTAAATATACCCCCCCCCCCCATTTTTTTTTTCGAACCTACATTTATAGTAAGTAAACCCCCTGATTCTAACCTTTGACGTAAAATTCATTTCAAATATTAAAACAAGTGTTCAAAATGAGACAATTCTATATAAGAAATGGAACAACTCGTTCTACTTACTTGTCCACAGGTTGAAGCCAGAAACTCGGCTTTAGAAAACAGCAACAGCAATGAAAACATGAACTCCACAAGAATTGCTGAGACACTATACAATATTTATAAGTTCACACTGATGTCTACTAAACAAAAAACAAACTGATGAAGTAGAAACACGAAAACTGAAGGCAGTACTAGAGTAAGTCCTCCGTGACTCACAGATTGACATCACTACATTCAAATAACACGTGAGGCTTACTCCAATAGCTGAATGTACGGCTTAAGTCATCCACTACAGATGATATCAATATCTACCACATCCTCCATTGAACAGCTCAGGACAAACTGAATGGTCGCTTGTACATTACACTGCTGGACAAACAAGGGGTCGGAGGTGGTGGAGGGTCGGGCATTTCAGCGCAAACACCAATCCAGACAAACAAACCGAACAGAGGTGACCAGGACGTCTAAATAAGGGCAATGCTCATCGACATTCAGGAAATGACTTTTGACTCAAGCAATTACTAAAACTATTTCACGCGCATAGTGTGCACATAATCATTAGAATGTTCACTCAATAAATGCATAAGCTCAACTAATAGGTAATTAGACTACTTAGACTGATACATAGTAAGCGAGATTGTTTTTGTTTTGTTGTTTGCCTGTCTTTAATAATATGGGTTTTATTTCTTTAAAATTGTAAAAACTTAAGTTTGGTAATTAGAAAATCCTTGTAAAACTTTTAAAGACTTAATTGTGGGAAATCTGTTCCACGTGCTATTGCTATTATTTTGCTAAGATATCCACAAATTACATTCATATTTAGCATCATGTCTCTTGTAGAGAAATGGTCATCCCATCAACTCGAGTGAAATATATACAATCTTTCAATCTGTTATTTAGTTTACCTTAGAGATGTATGCAATAATTTTGCAATTCCTAACAAAAATCATCTATAAATGGTTTGCAAAAAAAAAGTATATAAAAACAGAAAACTTAGAAATTCTTTGCCAAAACTTCAGAAAGAGATCAACTTCAACGAACAGAAAAGTGATCATTATATCATTCCTGATGAACAAGTATCATTACACAATTAGAAAGATTCATAATCAACAAATTAATATTTAACAATAAGTTTTAGATTTTAAAAGAAAATTACTAGCGATAAATTAGTCCAGCTACTTTAGAACATCAACACATGAATCTAGCCTGAAAAGCAGCAAAGGGGGGGGGGGGGGGGGCTCTAAAACCCAGACTTTGAATGTTATAATAGTAACGACTAAACCCAACAAAGCAAGGCAACTTCCACTGTGACACTACTGCCAAACAGAGAATTCCAACACCTTGTTTCTTACGAAACGTCCCCCTAAAGACTAAATTGTATTGACTGCTGACCGTGAGACATTTTATTCAATGGTATAGTAGTCTGTTAGGCCTTTATTCTGCTCAAGCTGAGAAAAACAAAAAAACATGACGGGAGATTTTCGAGGATGACTATTTTGAGAAAGTCTATTTAATGCTGATCATTATGGGTCCCAAGCCAATTAAAATAATGCTAATGGGTCCAGATGATTTATGTTTATACTATTAATCTCGACTGATATAGATTGATTGTGTGAGTGTGTGTGTTTTTTTTTAAAACACAAATATGTACTACAATTACAAGAGGGAAGTAATTTGCCCACCAGAAAAGTGAATGACTTGGCTGTAGACTAGATTGAAAGATTTCAAGTGCTGGAACAGCCCTACTCATCATGTTATACAAGAGCCCTTGTATAACGTGATAGAATTAACGTACGTTATAGAGATAAACACGAGATATATATATAGAAACTACAAGTGAACAGACATAATAGATTTTATATTTATATCACCGTGGGAACAGGGGCTGTATAAACAAAACACCAACCGCTACAAAGATGGATAGTAAAAACAAAATGTAAACAGCAGCTATCTAAAACACTGTTAGAGATTAATTGAAAAGTAAAATCGCTTAACAAAGAAGTAAAAAAAAAAAAAAAAAAAAATACTGGACAAATTTAAACGTTATGAAGCTACGGAATAAAATCTGAAAAGTGTAGTGACTAATTTCAATTGTATTCATTTTTTTTTGTTATATACGTTTAAATGAGATTTCTGGCTCTCAACTAGTATAAGAACTATGTAGCACCCCAACCACGTGCATTATTATTAATCTACAGAAGCGGGTTGAGTGGACAAGATAGTGTGGGCAAGAACAAAGATATCTCAGGGTCGCAGAAGATACAAGTGTTGGCGTTGACTGGGAGGCTGCTCAGAGGACTGCCACAGAAAACTTGAGGAGAATGCTGATTGTTCATAACATTTTTTCTTGGTATCCGACGATTTCTGTGGGGGATTAAAAAAAACCCATACTTTCACCAGATCCAACCAAGCTTTATAGATGGAGTGCCCCTCGCGTTTATTCAAATAGGAAGGAATAACCCGGAGTGCGTGGCCTTCGGAGATCAGGAGAAGATTGTGGCCGATGGACAGCAACCAGCTAAAATGTTATAAACTAAACCCATAATGCTCTCGAATATACCGTAACCTATTCTGCTTCATTGCCGACAATGGGGCGAAATATTTTTCAACGAACCAGAGATTTACGGGTGTCCTTAACGTACTATATCGAATGTTGCTAAATGTGACTTCAGCCGCGAAAGCAACAAATTCCCTAGTTAGTGAATTATGTAGGCTGTAGGGACACCAAAATAACAATCAGGTATATGGGAATAACATTTTTAAAATCTAACTTTCTAGGAGGTATATGGGAATAACATTTTTAAAATCTAACTTTCTAGGTCCTGATAGCTACCATTCAAACAGTAAAGATCTTCCGCTTCACTTGTTAGAAAAGAAAAAGAAAAATGTCTGTATCGGTGAAATGTTGCCACCGTGACTCCAACATGGCAAACTATTCAGATTTTAAGAGCTCTCAAAATCACTTATATTTTTCTTTTCTTTTATGTGAAAATGAAATGGGTAGAAAATAGTAATGAAAACAACAGTAATATCACTGATGTTGAAATTATTGGAAGGCAAACCCCAAGCATTCAAGTTTTCTTACAATTTTACACAGAATATTGTGTTTTTACGAAAAAACAAATCCTCAATGAATCATGAAATTATGTTGAATGTCATAAACGGATACCAAGAGGGAAGTAACTGTCGGCCCGAATAAATGGAGGTAATGATGACTAATGAGTACGTTTCCATGTTATCCTTCAACTCTTGAGCCGTTCCAACAGTAGGTACAGATAAGCAGCACATCCACACAACATGCACATTGGAAATAAATGGCACTCCATTGTGTCTACATTTAATACGGAGACATTACATTTGCTCGCATACACATGCATTAAATAATATTGAAACTACTAACAATGATTCATCATACAAATAAACAGGAAAGACAATGGATCTACAACATATTTGTAAAAAATAATACATTTAATACACGGAGAAACAAGAAAAACATTAAAAAATACTTAAAAACAACAACAGCAAAAAGCTTATATTAAGCGTACTTGTACTAATTAGTTTGGATAAGTCATGTAATTTTATTTGTAATAAATTTGGACAAACAATAAAAAAAAGCATCTATATAAAAAGGGGGTGGGTGGGTGGTACGACCTGAATTCGAACTAATGGCTCAAGCCTTCTCACTCTACTTGTGGAGAGCTTATGAACATGGAAGATTGTAAAGTGATCTATTGTCTCTATAGCCTATTTTTAAAGGTTTTTTTTCACTACGATTCAGACGACGACATATAAAGGGGACTAATTCAGCTTATTCCAACACTTCAGTTAATTACAACTTCTTTTCCTTGTTCGAGATACCAAACAAAAAAAATTATTTAGTTAATTAAACAATTGGCTAATTTTTTTCAAATTGATTCTTGTGTTGTTAGGTAAAAGAAATAATTATGCCAAATTTCAGCTGGATCCGAGATTTGGTGTGGGAGAGATCACATGTACAAACTTATTAACAGATAGACAGGATGAGAAGATATAAGCTTTGTACAAAAAAAAAGGGGTAAAGCAAAACAATGTGGCCATTTTAAAACATGAAATGTTGGGTTTGTAAAATGTACCAAAATGCTAAAAACATTATCTAAATAATGTAATATAAATTGCATACATTAATGAAGAAAAAAAAATAGAAGACAGACTTAAGCAAGCTATCTAATAGAGAAACACAAGCCTCGTTTTTTTTTACGTAATAATCTAGATATAGTGAAACATTTGCAATAATTTGCCTTGAATTTCACAATATCAAAATATGTATTTCTTTATCACAGTGCAATAATCCAGCAATTAGAAGAGGATTCCATTAAGAGGATCTCAACATGCACTTAAAACAAATGAAGAAAATGATACTTAAACGGTCATACTTAAAATGAAATAATCAATCAACGAGCGATATCAATCATAACGCATGATGAAATAAATGACACTTCCATAAAACACTGAAGAGATTTTTAGGAAATAATGACCGAATGAAACAAAGCCGAGATTCACAAAAATTGCTGACTAACAAATCAAAACGAAAAGAATATCTGTGCTGAACTCACTGTCCCATATCCACAAAATTGATTAAGACTTGACGATCTTACTTACAGACAGAAATTTGCTAGCGAAAGGAAAAAAAAAAAAAATAACCACGGCAAGCAAGCCATTGTGTCGGCTATTTTTAGACGAGAACTACCATCAATTTAAAGCCACTTCAATACAACATCACGGATTAACGATTATGTGAATTGCTTTTCTCTCCTCCCCCAGGGCCAGAATGTCAAACAAGGGAGATGATACAATCTGAGTGCGGTTGTTACTATACAATAAACGCGCGCACTCGCGTCTGCTTTCCAAATGTAATGGGCAGTACGCCAGTAGCAGACTTGGAGTCAGAGAAGAAGAAATAAAAAACGACCCCCCCCCCCCCACCATGCATTCAACTTCAAACTAATTGGGGCACATGTTCATTCAAGTCAGCCTGACGATTCGAGGAGTTTGTTTAAAGAAATGTAGGTACTGCTTCTATGTTAGTGGTCAACACCTACATCAATACTTTGAGGGGTAAAATAAGGCAGACTTTCATCAATCATGGGATGCTCAAGTCTGCTGTGTGGAGTTAGATCTCTCTCTTAAACAATGTACCTGACACAATGCTGGTGAAATGAAAAAAGCCCTTCTGTTAGAGCTGTTTATCTGAGAGTTTTGGTGACTGATTGCATTTCAGTCAAGCGATGTCGCCTTTGAATATCAAAATAAATGCACGCTAATAAGCGTTAACGCTTAGGTATTATATTTAGATCTAGTAATCTATATAGCATCATAGCTTCAGATACGTTCATAACAAATGATGAGATCTATAAACAAAACCACTGACCAGTAAAATATCTTCACCATAAAAGATCTACCTAAAGTCGTTTAAACTTACTAGGAACTAAATGGTCTAGATACACTTTCCTGCAACACAGGTTTCCGGCTCTTAAATTTCTAAAACATTCATTGAAGTTAATGTGTCAATTTGACTTTAATTTTTTTTTTTTCAATTAAAGAAGTCTGTAATTAAACCAGTTGTATCTTTTGGTTTGAATGGATAGAACAGAGTATTGAGAAATAGGATTGTAGAATGTATCCCTGCAAAGAATATTAAATAGTGTAAGAAGATTTCAATTAAGATAAATGTTGGTTTTCAAAACAACAATAACATCTTATGTGAACATGATAGGCTTTGTCATCTATACCTTGGCTAATACCAAACTAGGAAATCAAACTTACCGCCCATTAGATTTTCATATTTTCAATTTTAGAATCAAAGTATTGTTGTTGTTTTTTTTTTAAATGTTTTTCTTGTTATTTACTAATGACCCCCCCCCCCCCCTCCCAAAAAAAAAAAGAGCACATACCTTCATGACCACAATGATTTAACCAGCGCGTTATTTTCTCCGGATGCATCAAATGTAATGCAATAGTTGAATGAAGCATTCGTGAGAGTCGAGCTAAGTAAGGCACCACATCAGTGGCACAAGAAAGCTACTCGCAGAATATTATCGACTCCTTTTGAATAATTGATTCCAGCCATTCATGAACCACTCGGGTAAAAAATAGTTTGTTTTAAAACCTAACCCTATCCCCAGCAGCATTCATCTTAATAAGAGAAACATCGTTACTTCTTTAATGTCATGAAAGTTAAAATTGTGAAGCGAGAAAGCGGAAGAGATATTTGTCAGTAAGTAGATGGAAGGGGTAGTGGCAAGGCAGAATACTGTTTGGTGGTGGGGGGGGGGGGGGGGGGGGGAAAAGGGATTCTATGTATCCCAGGAGTTTATCAGTACACGAGGAGAACACACAATAAGAAAACAATTCATTATATTAAATGTAATCAACAAGGTTTAGCTATAAGTTTATGTATAACATGCCACACTGTCTTTGAGTTCTTAGAATACAGGAGACTAGAATTTTATTCTGGCTATGAAACAAATCAATGAATTAGATCTACATGTATTACAACATCTGATACAGATAAAGCCGTTGTCTACTGAATTTTGGGTTCCATTTTCGTCATCTGCGCCTTCTTTCACATTAGTTTCAGAGATTTGTAATCAACAGCTTTCAGAGATTTTTAATCAACAGCTGCCAATGTTCTATACCAGTAGAATGAGTAGACCTACGCACCTGAGCTGGTCTTAGAAGCAATTTGGTTGATCGAGGCTTCTTTAGCTTTTTTTGGTAAATATAAACCACCCAAAATAATTGAATGGCGATACGCGTCCCTATGCTGTTCTCTACATTTCTAATACACGACATTAGTTTTGTTTTTGTTCAAATACACTGTACATGGTATAGCGATATTATTTTGTCACATTTTAAATGTTATCATTTTGAGATAGTGTTCGATTCATGCTGACACCAGACAACACTTTGTTTTACAAAGATGTGGCATATTATTATGGAAAACTCATATAAACAACATAACATAAGGCAAACGTTCAAACTAACATTATATCAGGTATTTCGCGTTTCAGTGGTTGAGCGCTGACAAAACTTTAGAGAAACTCGTAGAAAAAGATATTCTTTTTTAAAGACTTAGAAGAGGAACACTTTCCCTTTTTCATCTAACGACATATCTACTCGCTGGCAGTGGTACACCTGACGTTTTATTATAGCTATAGCTATAAAGTTGTGCTTTTTAAAAACACATGAAAACAGCTTTCAATTGTTTGAGAGTACAAGACTATTACGAATATACACCTCTCTACAACAGTCTACGTCTAATATTAAACTAGGTCAATAAAAGTGATATGCCGTATTCCAGCTCTAAGATATATCACTGTATGAGGTAACATCGAATGAATCTAAGCATTGTTTAAGAGTGAGGCTATATATACCTACATACGTGCCTGTATGCGTGCGGGAATTTATGTGCAAGAGCAACTGGCGCTTATCTTTGCCAATATTTTTAGAACTGCATTATAACTTTTTAAGAAACCATGATGGAAATATTGCTGAGCTAAAAACGCCAGTTCATCTTGGTTAGAAACATTTTCTCCAGAACTTACCTACTGTTAATGCTCGCAAACTTTGAAATAAAATACTAGTAGCATGTTATCCCGAACCTGATCGGGTTGGGTGAGATTTCCATAAAGCGACATGATGAGTTGCAATAAGTCTTGGCAGAAAGACTTTCATGAAATTTTCCTTACTGACCTTTAAACGAGGAACAGTAGAGCATGGAAAGCATAAAACAAGCAAAATATATTTTAGTTTATATTGAGTAAATGGATCGGACTTTCCAATCGCTGTCATAAAATAATTAGTTTTTAATATTATTTTGATTGATTCATGCGTTGTGTTCGACAAAAAATAATTGTGCAAAATGTCCACTTGATTCGAGAATGGGAAGTGGAAAAAACAAAACGTGTAAAAGACTCCAGCCAGATATCTACTGAGTGAGTTGATTTACGTTCGGTAATTAGAACAAACAAAAAACCAAGACTATTTCTCAATAAAAATCAATAAAAACTAAAAAGATAAAATAAATCCCTATAGTTTGTAAGCTGAATAGTTTGAACGTGCTTTACTGTAATAACGTTAATAATTCGAGATTTTTACACGAGTTGATGTTAAAGTTAAGCATAAACCTTTTTTTTAAAAATTAAATCGAATCCACGCTGTATTCAAAATGCACAAGGTTGACGGTGTCTGTAATCAAACAATACTACAAGCTTAAAGCCCAACCTGGCGGTTCCATTGTTGGGACTATGAGTTACGAGGAGAAAATTAGGAAAAAGTGCATAAGTGTATTTGTAATGAAACAAACAAAGCGTATCAAATCAATATAGATATATAAATCGCTGTAGATCTGATATATCTACTAATGTCAAAAGTGCAAAGCCATCCTGCCTTACTGCCCGTTCTCTCCTTCCTTATTCCCATAAAACAAAAATGAGATAACAAGCATCAGAAAAAAAATATACAAGTGAACCAATTAGCGAAGCGTGTATTTATTTTGTCCATTAAAGTATCAATCGTTCAGTAGCATGTCTTGTATGGCCAGTATTGCCATTTCTAAGACCATGCAAAAAAAAAATCAAGGGAAAAAAAACTGGAGGTGAGGAGGCCGGCTACGCAGCAGGAAGAAACCCACTTTATATAGATAAGCAATAGCCCAAGAAATGCAATAACCTTGACTTTTCTGTATGGGATAGCGTCTTACCCTTAAGATGTACAAGCTGTAAGTTTGTTTTTGTTTTTTGTTATCTTAACTTAATACTTATCGTCGTAGATTTAGAAAGTGTTCTAATTTGAAGCCTTTGTAAAAAAAATATAAAAAATAAGGGTGTGATTCATAAAAAAAAGATCAATTTACACAACAGAGAAGTCTAAAACTCTTCTGTGCTTATTCACAATGTGACTTACAGTAAAGAAGCAACAGTCGAGTGAAAAATGGGAATATTTAGATGTATGTGTATTAGTTTATTGATAAAATGTTGTCTATGCTAATGGTTTCTTGGTTTAATGAGCTTAAAAAAAAAAGATCAATGTACACAACGAAGAAGTCTGAAACTCTTCTGTTTATAATCCTGCCAAAGTGAAGAAAGGCTTAGAGACATGGAGGCTTAGAGTTTTCCTCGTGTGTTTGAGTTTGTTGCTGAAATTTAGACTTGGGAAAGGGAGGGGGGGAAGAGACAAAAGAAAAATGTGAAATCTAAGACAAGCTGCAAGAAATAGAATAGCAATTAAAATTTTCATTTCTATTTCGTTTCGTTACTTGATAGCGGGGGTAAAAAACAAAACAAAAAAATCTACCAATTTAAACTTTTAAAAAAAATATTTGAAAATTTTTTTCCGGAGTGTAACGTCAATATGAATGGTTTTTCATATGTTGAAGTCACATTGAATCAAGTGTTATGACTATTAAATCCCTTTTATTTTGTTTTGTAAGTTAGTCAATGAGAAACTCCAGGTTGACCCCTCACCCACACACACCAAAATTGTGGTTTAAAATCAAGTTCTGCAGTGGACTGAATGGTGATCATAGATTGCTAACGACTTAAATTGTGGTTTAAAATCAAGTTCTGCAGTGGACTGAATGGTGATCATAGATTGCTAACGACTTGAAAGTTGTACTTCATCCTAAGCCTCTGTTTATCTTCACTTGCAAGTCATGGTTTGACTCCCTACAATCTATAAAAAGTGTGAAGAAATCAAATTTAGTTTTCAGAGTTTTTAAAGGGCATATGTTCACTGCACAGCAGCAGTGTATAAAATCAACAATTAGTTTCAGCTCAAAAAAACAAAAATTCCACTTAGTACTGTGTATTTCATGCTTGCAAAGAGTTCAATATTTTCTGCCAACTTTTCAGTTTCTTCACTCTTTCCATCTAATGAACTATAAATAGAATGTTATAAAATCTTGTAATTGTAGACGTTTGACCGAGCGAAAGAGATAATGATCTCGAGACTTTAACAAAAGTATTACGATGTGTCTGTCATTAGCAAGCAAACTCTAAAACAATTAACCCAGACGCTGTCCACGTTCAAGCTTTCAATTAAAATACAAGTGTAAATGGAAGTATGACGTATACGTCCAGGGGTTTGCGATCAACCCAAAAGCAAAAAAATTTAGACACATAATCGCTGTTTTTTTTCCCCCGAGGTATTAAATATATTGTTTATTGATTGCTAATAATTTCGATTCGGAATGAATCAAGTTTTACAGGGTGTAAATAACAAGTTCGGTTAATTCAAAATTAATAAGGAATTTGAGCGGGGAAATAAGATATTTTCTCTCAAAGATTTCGTTAAGTATCTTTAATCTCGAAGATAATGTACGACATACAATACCATAAACTTGTACAATTTGCAGATTGAGTGTATATAATGAAAATGTTTTTATTTATAGGATGAGACAATAGAAAGGGGAACAATGCATGTTAATAAAGGGTTGTAAGGGGATACTAATGAGTATAAAAGCCAATCTCTTGTTAGGAAGCGTATACAGGTTTTACAGTCGAACTTGTATCCCCCCATACATGCACACACACACAGTTACATGTACATATACAAACACACACTGGTAGAAACATGTTTTCAGCCAGAGGTTACGTAACGATTGACAAGAAATATGAAGCAGGACCCTATGTATGTCTTTTTGTCACTGGTGATTACTTCACAGTTTGAACTTTTCTCTGGTGCAACGAAACACTTGCAGCTCATTAAACTCATTTCATTAGGAGCCCAATGATGCACTTCTTACTAAACACAAACACTTTGTAAACACAAGGTCCTAAAGATACCCTAACACTTCAGTACATATATGAGATTCAGGTTTACAGTCAAACACTAATACATCTACTACTGAACCCCTATTTGAACGGCGTGCTCGTGAGTAGAATGAACAATGCTTCAATTTCATTCGACACGAGATTCAGATTTAAACAGTTTCAAGACATTGGTGATGCACGCCTTAGTAAAGTACAGAATGAAAGTATGACAGACAAACTAATGAAGCTTTATTACAACATTGAGTATTCGTTATAATATACTTTAAAAAAAAAAACACAGGAAACATACAACTATAAGCGTTTTTTTGTTTTTTTCACTGACGTGGGCCGCTAAAGATGAGGTGACAAGTGGGTTAGAATATTTGTTAAATATGAGATAAAGACAGTAAGAAACCATGTGTTGTAAATAAATATGGTAGTTAGAATAATATAGAGATCTCCATTTGTACTTTATCTTTACATTTCAGTACTAAATGATATTGCAATAAAGAAAAAACTTTTTTTTCAGTTATAGTACACAGCGAAATCTTAAACATACACAGACCTGGTATTGAATAATAAACATAGCGCTATGTGAAAAGTAGTCTATTTAACTAAACTAAGACAACTTTCATCAATAAAAATAAAGTCCTCTCAGTGACTAGAATCCGCCATCTTACCTCACCTCATGCTGTCATATATCCACACAGATTGTCATGGAGAGAAAGAGAAAAAAAATGCGACTAGACGCTACCAGCCCATGCGAGATATTTTCTTTATTTATCTTCCTTCTGTTAAAACTCGGCTTCCCTCCCTTTTACGAGCACATCCTAGCGCCAAGTTCGCGAGTTATCTCCCATGCCTGATATGCATGGAGTACTAAAGCAATGTCATGCAAACACACACACACACACTATAACGAACGTTATTTATTCTTAAGTTTTTTTTCCCCTCTCAAAGGCAATAAATATAACATTGAGTGGGGAGAAAGCGGGCGGGGAGGAGCACTACAGGGATTAAGTAAAGCGGGTTTACCCTTCAAGTTGACCCTAAGACTTTTGAGAAAGCTTTCAAAACGTAAGATACATCATAAATACATATATTATATGACAAGTTATTGTATCACAAGATACACGTACTTTGATAAATACACACACGCTTGTATTTGGACAAGCATTGTAAAAACAAAATTCAAGAAAACGTAGCAGTGGTCCTCAAAACTAATAAGCTTATGACATGAAAACAGATTTTCTATAACCTAATTCCTATACTTATATAAATACATACATGTAGATCCACTAAAAGTTGAACGGTTAAGGTGAAAAAAAAATTGAAGGTAAATGCCAGTAGGGGGTGACTTGAAACAGTCCGGTCCCAGAGCGGCGCAGTGGGTGACCTCCCATTAGATTCTTCTACATCAAGGCATCAGAAGCTTTAAGAAAGAAAAAAGTGATCACGTGTAGATCTCTCACTTCCCTCCCTACTCACATCATCACCGCGCGCTGAGTAATGAAGCTAATGAACATAAATATCCCATGGGTTTCTGAAGAGCTTAAAACTGGTTACATGGTGTGACTACACAGCTTTAGAAACCCTATCAAAGGCAATGTTCATAGATGATGTTTCTCTTCTGAATAACAGGCCCATAACAAATAAGCAAAGAAAATTTCACTAAAAAAAATATTTGCAGCAACCGAACAGTACAGCGTTGAATGTTAGATTTATGGTTAAAATTATTAATGTTACTTATAAGAAAAATCGTTGGTCAACATGGCTTTAAATTGGTCAATTAGCCCTCGAAACTAAAATCAGAAAGAGATTCTGTTCAAGGCAAAAGACATGAATATAGAAAGACGGTCGATAGATAATGTTTAGTGCCTCAACTGTTGAAAAAGAAAGGTGTCGGGGTGATAGTGAGCTACTTTACAGTCCATAAAATAGCAAAGAAAATTTAAGTATTTGATATTATATGAAAGATATTAAATTACGGTAATCATTACGCCTATCTTAGTAAACTAACAAAATATTTATAACTACGCCGTTATTTTGGCCTTAGACCAATGCAACCTATGCGACCGAAGTGGGCCCGCACTTTCAAATTCTAGGTATAAATTATTAAATTAAACCATTTTATAACTTATAACAGAATTCCCGCTGTCTTATGATTTACCAGGAGCTCCTTGAAATCTCCTGAAATTGCAAAATATACGAAAAAGTCCTGGAAATCACGGGAAATTAAAAAAATCTTTTGAAAACTAAAAAAACGTAATTTTCTGAAATATATAGACAATAAATTGTCATTATGGGGTGTCATTCAAAATGGAAAACGCCAATCCTACGCACGATAAATAAAAACGGAATTATTCATTACCCGTAATTGTGGAATCTAGTGAAAGAAGCCTCTCGAGCCTCAAACTATAAAGAATTACTTGAGGTCAACAATTCTCGTAGATAGATTGAAACATTTGGTAATTCTTACTATTGAGCGTGATCTATATAGGAAACAGAATAATTATGATATACTATATGACTTCGCTACAAGCAAGGCTCGTGTAGTAATTCTGTACGTAGTAAAGAATGAATAAAATGCAAATACGGCCCCGTGAAATCCGTTTCGCATTGGGGCCCACAATGGTTAAGTCCGTCCTGCTATTTAGTGGCGGGTGAATACAGGGTAGATTACTTGTTCACTTTCTATGACTTCTTGGTCACAATGGTAAAATCCGGCCCTGCTATTTAGTGACGGGCGAATACTACTTGTTCTCCCCCCCCCCCTCTTTTTTTACGTGATGTAACTCTAGTCCGACTTTTAGAAATAAAAGAGTGATCTTTCCTTTACGTCTTGTCCAAACTGTTGAGCCATGAAGAGAATTACATTTATAGATAGTCTTTCACAGAGACGCATTTTAGTAGGCTTTATCGTCTTACACCTGGTGTACCAATGGCAGCTGTAGGTGTTGTACATGATGGTGTGAGGTAAAGAAACACGAGTACCTGTAGAGACTTTACCGACCCGCGCGTCGAGTCTGTCCAAGCTAGCGTTGCTAACCAATACAACCCCAACGTGAACAGATTGAAGCCCCACCATTAGAGACACTCAGACTCGCCACCGTGTTCTTCCTTATCTTCTGTTCATCTAGTATTTAATTGACACTATCTTTGTAATAAGTAAACACATTTTTCCCGGAAAGTAAGGTGCTGGTGAGGTCAGGGAAGGTACGGTTCACTGCTATAAATATCAACCGAGTTTGTGAATTCCAGTGTCGCTGTACTACAATAGAGCGCGTGCAGTTGAACCCCGTGCTTCATCTTAAAGCTTTTTTTTTTTTTTAAATTCCAAGACTATGCGTAATTTTGATAACAAAAACAACCAAAAATAAAATCTATGCTCTATTTTTAGTCTGAGTAGTTCTGAAGGGAAAGTCATTCTTGTCTAGATATTCAAATAAGTGAATATCTTTCCTTTATTTATTTGTCAATGAAAAATATGTTGAACTATCGTTTGATTGGTGTTGCCAGAAAGGACGAATGTCATGTTACAAAGAGTTACCAAAAAAACAAGAAGAGAAAGTGAGAGTAGGAGACTGGAGATTGAGAAGCGCTGAGAATACACTAAGAAACTACTTTGCATGACTTTCAAGTTGCTGCCCTTTTGATTTGAAGACATCTCGCTAATAAACAAAACACCGGACGTGCCGATGAGTAATAGCGAGATGTATAAAGTAATATATTGTGCCATTCAGGAATACAACCCCCCCCCTCCTACCGGATACACACAGACACCTTTCTTCTGGTCATGTTCTCTACAGACATTTGGCCACAACATGGTAATGGTGAATTTTCCTTGAGTTGAAACTATCTTAAATGTGACATTTCGACCTCAAACCAATACTATTGAACAGCGGATTGGAAAACAAAAGCTCGTTAATTTCCGCATCAAGTTGTCAGATATTCATAATATATACATAACTGGCTAACGGATTGTATGCATTGAATTCTCCTTACCAAGTATTAGGACTTGCATTGCATTTAGATTGCATTTAAGCTTATGACTAGAAGGGCAAATTAGTAGTGTTATTGAGGATTAAGACTTAAAAGAAGTTTGTATTAATATATTGGATTGAAAATTAAATGCGGCATTAAAAGTGAGCCGAAGTTTGTGTTCTGGTTTGTATTTAAAGATCGATTCTTTGAAGCCTGGATTCCTTGACTTGATGAAATAGTAATTCAATTACCGACCTAAACAATGAGATAAACTTTATGTTCAAAATCTTACTTTTCAATTAAGTGATTCGCCTGACTGTTTACGTTAAGGATTACAGATAGCTCTTGTATTTACACTTCATTTATTTGAATCTGACCAGAAGAGAACACAAAACTTGTACTCACTAAGCCACTAGTAAACAATCCTTTCACAAGAACCGACATGTCACTACAACAAGAAGCAGTCCTACCTACATGACGTTGAACTACATCCTCCGCTGTAAATATTAACACGAACTCTGGGGCGCCGGTACTGAACAATAAACTGAAGCTCTCGCCTTAATGTTCACCTATCTCTCAGGTCTCTATCAAGGTAATCCTACAGTCAGACCTGTGGGAGAGAGCGGAGGGTGCCCTACCGTTACTAACACGCGGCGCTCCAGTCAATCACTCAAAAGTTCATAGTGTAACCATTTCTGCTCATTGAACATTCTCGAGCGCGCGATTTTTCGCAGCATCCTCCCGAGGGAGGGGGGGGGGGCGACATGTTACAAAAGGGGAAGGGATGGAGGCCTGGGGTACACGCCGTCAGAAACACACAAATATACGCCGCCTGTTGGATAAATACAAGGGAATAATGCCAAGAAGATAAAGTTGATAAGAATAGATAAGAGGGGGGGGGGGGGAGGGGGATTCCAATGAAGAATGAATGCGTGAGAGGTGGACTAAATTTAGAGGCATAAGGCTGACGTGACGTTAATAGAATAGTGTGACTTTTCCTACATATGTTAAATTACAACATTAGCCCCCCCCCCCCAACCGTAGGCTACATTAGGACTCTTTTACATTTTACAGATGCAACGTTGACGTAAACATAAACAATAAAGCACAGTTAAGAATTCAAGCATGAATCTTACTGTCTTTCCTTTACAGAATATTGCCATGCGACATGAATCCACCTTGGAATCAACCAAATGGATGAGCTCACTCTCTCTAAATACAAAAGTCTTGTCTATCTGGTGGTAAATGAGTAAATGGAGAATTGAAATGCTCTGTTTGGTACACCCTAGTCAAACGCTGTAGGCAACAGATTTGATAACCAAGTAACTCTGTATGAAGAGGAGGAACTTTGGTCAAGAAGTATGAAGACAAATGTGAAGGCGATATGTGAAACTAGGTGAGAGACGTTGGTCACATACCAACACCAGGGCCGGCCTTAGGCATAAACAAACTAGGCAGCCGCCTAGGGTCTCCGATTGGTGTGTGTGTGTGGGGGGGGGGGCCTCGCACAAGACTCGAAGAATTTTTTTTAAGAAAAAAAATTGCGAAACGTGGATCAGATTTCAAACAGCAGAACTCTATGTCTCTGTGTCTACTCGCCTAGCTATAAGTCTCTAGTATGATTCAAGGTTTATTCGCGAATGTTTCAATCTACTTGTTAGACTACATATATGAGAATACCATTTTTTAGATACAGACAAGACGGTTCATAATTTATTGCGCATTTTTTGTACTTTTCTATTTTATTTGGGGCCGCCCTATTCACTTCACCTAACGCCTCCAATTACCAAAGGCGTTAGGTGTCCACATGGCAAACAAATCTACCACCTACCCATATTTTTTAGCAACAGAAGATGGGTTAATACTACTAAATACATTCCTTTTTTTTTAAAGTTGTATAACACTGAACTATAAGTGGCCTACCTTGTGTTCGTAAAACTATGCATAACAAGATCAAGTACAAGTCTAATTAAAAGTTCTCCGGAATTCCACACGTCTCTCTTGTACAGACCTCTAGTTGATCCCAGCCCGGTCTGGAGAGGGGCGCAGTTCTTCCTCTCCCACAGCAATAACACCGAGCCCACTATAAACAAAGGACGGCATCCAAGTCATGTTAGCTAATTATCTATCAATCGATTTCTGAGTCAACGCAGTAACGGTGTTGCGTTAAGGTCACTGGGCCACACATGTCGGCACAATGTTTGCTCACACGGAGACATAATCGCTTAGAATACGTTTGGGGGAAACCAAATAAGCCTTGCTCACCATATTGACCTATGACCTAGAGCGCCCCACCTTCCTTGTTTTCCAAACGTTTTAAATGTGATTGTAATAAAAAAAAATGGAAAAAAAAGAGGGGGGGGGGGGGAGAGTCAACTATTAAAAAAAGAAGCCACGTCTATTATAAAAAAAAAATAAACACATAAAAAAGGGGGGTATTGTTAAACTTATTATTTCGAGATAAAATTAAATAGTAAAAAGGGAAAATCAAAGAAAAGTACCCAAGTTTTTACATCCTCCTGCTAAGAACATTATTTCTATCACACTTTCCGTAAAGTCACATGTGCAAAGAAGATGGTGTGTTTTGATGTGTTTGTGTTTATGGTACAAAAGAAAAAAACAAACAAATTATCGTAGGTAAAAGATTTTTTTTTTTAAAAGATACAAATCTGTTTAAATAACTTATACATACAACATGAACAGTGTGGACATTTTCCCCTAAGACATTCTATGCTAAATAGCTCTTAGTTAGTGACACATCGTATCCATCAAATGCTGACGTGTAGCACTATTATCAGAATCCACAAGATCAAGTACCCGAGTAGCCGGAATCGATCCATGCAAGATATCGACCAGAAAATACTCGTCTCAAGGACACACACACACACACATCACAAGGATAACGCCAACCGTTTATTGTGTGTCTAGCGCTTTTTGTTTTAAAGACATTTAAGAAGCATTTATACTATACGCATGTACAAGCGCACATAAAGAAGTTTCTCAAACTGTCATGTAGTTTTGATCATTCATTAACCACATTATTTTGTTTTAAACAAGAATCCTGTTACTTGAGAAACACTTTTAACCATTTATCGGAATTTAATTTTCCTAATTCTAAAACCAGTTTAGGTAGGCGCAACTCTGGTTGAGAAACCCTGTCCAAAAAAAAAACAAAAAAACAATGATGTTTAAACCATATGAATATGTGGCGCTTAGTCGTATTCATCAATAAAGAATCACTAAGATTATTTGCAGCAGGCCTCTAGAACACAAGGGGCATCTAGAGGGTGAATTAAATTTAAAAATTCGGCGAAAGTCTAATGTGATTTCTTAGTAAGAATTATCTAGTTTGGTGTCAGTTCCTTGAATGTCTCTCGGTGTTTTCCTCGATCTGGAACAATTTTAAAAATCATTTTATCTTCATTTCGAGTCTTTTTCACCTTCATTTCCACAGTCGGTGTAGGCTACTGTTTAAGTACACCCCACCCGCCCCTTTTTTTCCCTTCTTTATTTCTACGGTTGCCCATCTCTCAAACATTAAACCCATTCCGAATATCAATAGTCTTTCCCAGGTAGAAGGTACAGACAAGGGCACCCATAATCCATGTGCAAACAAGCCTCCAGGGATGTCAACAACAAGACACGGGTCCCTTGTTGAGAGATGCAGATGTCTTAGTGTTAGTGCTGGTGATTGGCGCGTGCTGGTGGGGTGTTCATAGTGTCCCGTTTATAGTGATGTGCGTTGCTAGATTTGTATTTTTGTTAGTCTATTCGAATAAAAATTTCCTGTAGAACAGTGATGCCCAAACTACGGCCCGCGGGCCACATCCGACCCGCGATGTGGTTCCATCCGGCCCGGCTAAACATCGGTACAAAGTGAAGAAAAATTTTTAAAAGTTTGAAAAATGTATTTTCCCTACGTTAGGACTAAAACGTTTTCTTTGATGAATTTCATTCCAATCTATGTTATTCTAATTTTCATATTATTATTTGTTTAAATGAACACGATGTATTTTTTTTTTTCGGTGACAAGTGTTGACAGTTGTTTTAGGTTCTTGGATAATTCCGCTGCTATCTTGAACTAGTCATGTTCTTAACATCTTGTGTGTAACACAGGGCATCAATTCTGCATCATATTCGGTAACATTCTTTTTATATCAAAGAGAATGGTAGTACTATTTAATATTTGTGCGTTAATGAAATGGAAGAGCCGTAGAAACAAACAAAAAATAGATTCTGAATAAACTTCCGGGAAAGGTGGACACATCTTTGCTTTTGTGGAACTTGATAATAAGCTAATATGGTTTGTACAGAAAATGTGGCTGTTTTTTTTTCATATTACAAAGTCATGTTTAAAGCAAAACATGGAAGCATTGTTGGTTTGAGCCCCAATGAAAAAGATGGCTAAGTTAAGCCAAGTTGAGTGAGTTGAACAATTGACGAGAAAAAAGAGGCAAAAAAATGAATTCGTCGTAAGGGCAAGCTACAGAGCAGCTCAAATTATGAGAAATGTGCTTTCTAGCTGTTAAAGCATTGCAAAACGAGTGGACATTATGAGTAGAAATTTTCATTCAAAACTAAATGACAGAGCAGCGGATTTTGAAATGTTTTCTATTGCCACTGAGGGTTGCTCCGATAGATCTGGAACTGGCACTGATTGACTTACAAAGCCAGACATCCCTGCTTGAGAAATTTTGAGCGATGCAGACTATTGATTTCTTCGCCGAGTTGTAAGAAGAAGCTTTTCAAATTTTCGAAATTAAGTGTTAAGGCTGATCACAATGTTTACAAGCACTTAATTGAGCAGACAAACTTTTCAGTATTAAAACGGATGAGACCTAACTAATTACGTGTGTAAGTAGACTAAGTAGTGCTACGGGTTTCTAATAAAACTATTTAAAATGGTTTATCCTCTATTTCATTTTTTATCTGTTCGATGATGAGGCCCGCGACACGAGTGTCGGAAATTAAAATGGCCCGTCGGCCGAAAAAGGTTGGGCATCCCTGCTATAGAATAACCAAATTCAATAGAATTAATAAAAAGGAAACCAATAATTTTCCCCGCTAACTAATCTCAACCCTGACAAATAATAATGATGAATATAACAACTGTTTTAACTACTTGTTTTGCGTGTATGAGTATGCGTGTGTTACGTTCCGAGAGTTCAATATCAGCATGCCTCGTTTTTAGAAAGAGGCTAGGAACAAACAGTATATCATAATCAACGTACTTATTCCTGACCTAGTCGAGACTGAAATTATTATGAGTAGATGAGGTGGCTATATCTGGGGTGTGATGGCTGACTAGTAAGGACTTGGCGTCCAAGTCTTGGGTTGGAATCTCAGTGCAGGGAATTAGAGATTCTAGATTTTTAGGATGCCCCTGAATCCACCCAACTCTAATAGGTACCTGACATAGGGGAACATAAGGGAGGCGGGTAGTTTTGCTGGCCACATGACTATCGTTAACGTTTGGTATAGAAACATATGACCGTTACATCATTTGCTCAATAGATGGCAAGGTCTGAAAGAGGCAATTGAAACTAAATGGCTATATTTACAATCTCCAGTTGACATAACATGGCCAGACAGTGTTTAAATCTAATTGAAAAAAAAACAAATCATCTACTTATTTTAACTATAATACTTTTTTTATAAAGTAGAAAAGTAAATAATTGGCTCAAGTTTGGATTATGCAATGTAAATTGAATCTAGCAGTTTAGGCCTAAAGCTTCTCGATTTGATTGGAGCCGAGCTAAACATTGTTCACATTGCACCTGGACTGTTTAGAACTACAAACCTGCAGTATTTTAACAACCTGCATGTTAAAGCAAGGACGAATCCTAAGGAAATAGGTTTTACTAAATATTTAGACATTTCCACAAGACAACAAACAAGTAAAAAAAAAAAAGTAGACTATTTGGTGAGGGGGTGGGAGGAATAGAAATCATCACTGTAATGTGAAGTAGTAGAGAATGAAGTAGTACATAAATGTATCAAACTGAATCACCAAACCTCCTTGTGATAGTGGCAGCACAAAAAAAGTATATAACTAATTTCATGTTGCTTTTTTGTTTAGGGAGAGGCTAATCAGTAGAGAACAAGTGTACACCTCATCAGTCTTCTGTCTTTAAAAGTGTAAGGGAGAGACATGGACACTTGAAAGCTGACAGTAATAATAGAAAATGATAAAGATATAGATCTAGGTAGAAAAGATAATTGTTCCACAAAGTATAGCCTCAATTTTGAAATATCTTGGTTCTGAAAAACCTTGGGGGTTCTTTTATAGAACCTGAGTATTTTTCCTGTGATGCTAATCCCACATTATTATGGGATTTACCACCGCTTACAACAAAAATTATACAACAGAAAACAGCTAATTCCTTTTTTATAACACTGCTATTGTACAAGTGAGACTGCAGACCAATCTATCATGCTTACATCAAAAATACAGTAAAGAATGTCAGTCTTAGTGTTGTTAGTCATTTCACACAGTAAAACTAGTGAGCTCAGGACTAAAGCAAAACCTCTTGCTCATTGTCACAGTAAAATACAAATGTTAAGATTCATTGACAGATAATAGATAAAGATTCAAGCTGAAGAGCATAAATACATTTTTTTTTATGCTTCACAATTTAGCTACAATAATTAATGATCAGCTACATTAATTTGTTTTCTTCTAATGGTGAGATATACAACATAAAGCCATTACAATCTGGATAAAAGAGGAATTTCCTACCGAAAAGAATGTACCACTTACTAATACTTTTATTACACATATTTAATTACAAACTTCATTTACTTTGTAATGAAATAAAATTTTGTAGAGATTTGTGAGGGGAATAAAATAGCACACAAACAAGCAACAAACAAATGAATACAAAATAATAAAAAAAGAGCTTGAAGAACACCTGGTCAAACTAAGTCTGTTCAATGGAACAAAACAAAATCCAAAAACTGAATGTATCTATAGTCACATTAACGAATACACATTAACGAATAAGCCAAATCAACACAAGAAATTTAATAGAATACAACACCTTGGTAACTTACATGAATCATAATCTAAATGCAGCAAGTTAAAAAACAAGAGAGAGAGAGAGAGAAGAGATATAAGCTGTTAAATAAAAAGAAGATATAGCTATTCAAACCCTATCATGTAAACATAACATTGGGAAAGACAATAGTTTCTTTCAATGTAGGCACAAATATATATATATATATATATATATATATATAGTACAGACAAGTAGTATTAAAAAAACTTTTTTAAACAAGTATTACAAACAAAAAGAGGCAATAGGTGAATAAAAGGTCTACAGTTATAGACAAATCCTTTAGAGAGTTAGGGATATTGTGTTGATATACAAGCTTGTGTTATAATAGTCACTTCATATTGGAATCTGACCAACACTTACCTGCAAAGGCATGTCCTTCCCAGTCACTGCTTTCTACTCCAACGCTTAGTGGCCGTCTCATTTCCACCACACTGTCCTCTATCTCCATGAATGTGCTGCTGGTGGTTGAAGAGTCTGAACTGGATCTCCTAAATGAATGGACTCTGTCGCTGTTCATTGACTGCCCAGCATGACCATGGGTAAGATTGTTTGGGTCACCATAGCTTTCAACCTCCGATTTTTGAGAGGGTCCATCTCCATGACTGCCTGAATCTTGGCTAGATGGTGGTGGTGGCCTTATTATATCTCTGGTCTCAGAAGAAATACTAGATTTACGAGGAAGGGGTGTTGGCTTCTTTTTGCTAGGCTGGGTCCCATTGGTTGTGGCCCCAGAATCTTCGCTGACTGGAGTTAGTGTGTCCATGCTCATTAAGGAGACATTATGGGGACTGGCATCATCTTGGCCAGTTAGAGAAAGGTCAGTGATGGTTTCCATGTCTCGAGATTTTCTTTTTTCCTGCAATACATAATAAGATGACAAACGTCTAATAACAAATACATAAATTCTAATTTCAGGAACTCAGTGACGCTAGGTAAACAACTTAAAAAAATGTTTATCAAGTTTTATATGTCGTCACCTGTTTAAAAAAAAATGTTTAGATGAAAAGAGAGGAAATTAGTGAAATAGTGATGTAAAATAAAAATCAATGTAATGTTATTATCAAATTCATAATTCATGAATTATTAAAATGTAAATTTTTTATCATTTAATTTCAAGATGTTTTAATTATTGATTATTTTATTGTCCAAAAAAAAAAGATATTTTCTTACAACTATTTCTGAACATTTTTTATTTAACCTTTATCTTTTTTTTTCTTTTTGTTACAACACAAAGGCAAAACAATGGCAAAAAATAATTCAGTCAAGTTCTGTCATCAATGGTTTCTACATTTACTTTATTCTAAAAATGAAAGTTTACAACTATTTGGGTTCAAATAAAAAGATCTCTCTCCAAATTAAGAGTTTCCAGTACCACTGGTAAATTAAAAAATAGAGCAAACCTTAAATGGGGAAATTATTAAACAAATAGCACTATGTGAGTAGTCTGATTTCAGATGGATTTAAAGCACATAGCTAACGGCCAAGATTTTGTGTTGCTTCCAGGCTAACACATTGATGGTTAAATAATACATTTAAAAATGAAAGTCTAAAAACACTATGTGGATTAATTTTTTTTTCATTATTTAATATATAATTGTCCATAAAATATTATCTTATTTAAACTAAAGGGATAAATTTTAACTTATAAAAAATTATACATGGCTGCACAATTCTTTTAGTATTACTTAAATAAAGTATTTAATTGTTACAATTTTGGGAAGGCTACAAAAAAAAAAACAGGTATAAAATAAAACCAACAAGATAGGAATGGTTAAAATAGTTACTCTACAGGTGAATCTAACACCCCAATACTTGTCAATATTCTTTAAAAAAATATACTTACAATCATGCCAATTATCTCTACATCAAGACAAAACAACAGAAAGACAATAAAAAAAATACTATAATTCTTTAAAACAAAATTGGCAAACTATACTTAAACCCAGGATAGAATTATAAAAGTTCAAAGCCCTCAATTTAAGCTGTGAAAATTTTTACCAACCAAGTTAATAATATTTCAAATGGATTACTTTTTTTAAAAAAGGGACAAACAGCACTAAACTAATCGATTTGTTTATTTGGTTAAACACAAATGTGCTAAGTTTTTATACTACAGCAAGTAGATTTAAGATTTGATACTTCTTTTGTTCATATATAAAGTTATATTATTCTGACTGCAATGATGCTGTTAATACATTGATCACACTTTTTTAGATTCAGACCTATAATAGTTCAATTTTGACGCTGATTTTTGTTTTATATCTAAATTTTAGAAAATAATTGATCAAAATACTAGTCATTTGATGTAAAAAAAATGTTTCTATCAGATTAAATTGAAATGTGAGTTAATATTTTTTTTTATTTCAAATTAGAAAAAAAAAATAATTTAATCTATTTGAATAATTTAGCCTTTTATCTTGGCACTAAAGGTTGTTTTCAAAGAATCTTTTGCTATTGGGTCAAAATTTAAGAAAAGAAATGTATTCAAGCATTAAAGCTAGTAATTTCAAAGATTCCTTTGCTATTGGGTCAAAATTTAAGAAAAGAAATGTTATTTTAGTAAAGTCCATTAAATATTTCTGATGTGGTTCTTACTTTGTTTTATTCATTTAGATGTAATAAAAACGTAAGATGTGAATTATTTTTAATGACAAGGCACACCAAAAAGATAATAATGTACATGGCATAAGAATAAGTAAAAGATTATCATAAAAGAAAGTCGAAGGTAAGAGCTCACCATGGGTTGAATCTTCCTGTGAATGTTTTGAAGTGCTGTCCCCGGCGATGGTGGGGGGCAATCTGGGGTAGGAGGCTGCCGATGATGAGATGGAGAGCGAGGCACAGGCTCTTGACCACTTGTCCCTGACTTTTGTATGTCTAGTGATGTGGGGGGCTTGGATGACGGCTCACCTGAGAAAAAAAAAAGAAAATTAAAGAAAACAGAAAAATCTGTTAGAATTATTAATAACCACCCTTTAGTTTTTCAGAAAAAGAAGAACATGACTTTGTTTACACTTTCCATTCCACTTAAGTTCATGAACATTGACAAACACAAACAAAAATATGTAATTATTAATTAGCCCAAAAAGAGCATATGAGTCATAGGCTAAAACAAAGAAAACTATGGAAAGTCATATTTTACATCCCATAATTCATTGTATTGTAGGTGTTTCTGATCAAAGTCTGAATGCATGGTTAAAATAAGTAAATAAAATTAAGTGGATACACATTTAACAAACATCATATGCAATTCGAAAATCTATACATAGGATCTAACCTATTCATATCTAGGCAGGCCGGAGAAAAAATAAATGACACTCAAACTGTAGATTTTCATTGCATATTACAAAGATGGTGAACTTTCACATGATAATTCCCAGATACTACTTAACAAATAATTGTATCCTGACTTATGCAAATCTTAAAATATTCCTCCAACTTGTTCAGATAACTTAAAACTGCAATTAATGGCTTATTTTATAGAATGAGTCAAATGTATCAAGCTGTAATTGAACTAGAAAAAAAAAATGTTTGCATTGTGTTATTTTAGAAGACTTATGTCTAACAGAATTAAGTTTACTTTCATATATATCTTGGTTAGCAAGATATGAATTTTTTTCTTAAAGAGATAAAAAGGCAATCATATTTTTTGATGAGACCTTATACAGGAATAGCAATGTCACTCTCAGCTATGTGGCAGCACCACTATATAATTTAAGTACCTTTATTGGCTTTTTTTTTTCATTAAGTAAAACATGTCCTCAAGTCAACAAGTGAACAGGTTCATAACATTTTCAAAGTAATTTCTATATTGATGACGACCTGAGTCAAAGTATGGATGGTATTTTTTGTAAACTTTCCATAGCTAAGCCTGTTATGTATGCTTATCTCTCTTTTTTTCATAATCAAACCTTTTTTTTAGTCAATCTAGTATAACTTATAGGCAAGAGAAATTACTTAGAACATGCAAAATTATTAAGAAAACAAAACCTTAAAAAAAAAGGGAAAAGCTTATATAAGGGAAAGAACTGCACATTGACAGACAGATCTCAATGCTGTAAAATTAATTTCTCCTTTTCTATATCAAACAAAATTAATTTATTATCACTAATTAAATCACTGATTGACTGAGTAGTAAAGCACTTACGGTCCCAGTTAAAATCTTGGTGAAGAATGGGATTTTTTTTTTTTCAGAATTTTAAGGAGGCCCTGAGACCATTCAACTCTAATGAGTACCTGACTTTACTTGGAGAAAGCAAAGGCAGTTAGTGGTTGTGCTGGCCAGATGAAACCCTACTCATTAACAGTTGGCCAGTGAAACAGATGACATTTACATCTTCTGCCCCATAGATTGCAAGGTAGTAAAGTGGTTACTTTTTCCTTTTTTAATTACATCATTAATTGCACTGGGCAACAGCCAAAAAATCGTCGGGGGTTTCTCAGCTGATTTAGACTAATTTTGGTGTCCTGCGTCCGAATATCACATTGGTTTTGCTCAATCAGGTCAAATTTTTTAGCTATCTGACAATCTACACATTGGTAATAAACGCACAACAAAACACCATCGATATCCACCATCGATATCTTACCAACATAGAAATTAATTTAGATCAATAGAACCGATATTAAAATAACATAAAATGATACAAAGACTACTGATTTACAAATATGTATGTATATAGGGCTTACTCTGCTGCTATTTCATTTACTAAAAAATAACTATCTAACTAATATCTAAAATGGCTTCAGCACGACGTTCATGCACGAATAACCCTGACGTTTTCTGCTACATTTGCGGAGAGTACACACTGTCAGCTGATAGGATGAACATCACAAAATTTGTGAAACAGGCTACCAGGCTTACTTTGAAATCAAGCTGGGTGACCAAGACAAGTCTTGGGCACCGCACACGGTGTGCAAAACCTGCGTGGAATACCTCCGGCGGTGGACGAAAGGCGAGAAAACATCACTAAAGTTTGGAATTCCGATGGTATGGAGGGAGCCATTTGACCACGCATCGGATTGTTATTTCTGTGCCATCAATACTGCAGGCATCAACCGAAAAAATCGGCGCAGCCTCCAGTACCCAGACCTTCCATCTGCTCGTCGTCCAGTTCCTCATTGCGAAGAAATACCCGTGCCCACGTTCTGAGAGATTCCAGGCAGCGACGACGAGGCCACCACTTCAGACGAGAAATGTGGTACAGAAGAGGAGTATGAAGCACAATATGGTCCGCAGCCATTCACACAATGTGAGCTCAATGATCTAGTTCGGGACCTAAGCCTGTCGAAGAATTCCTCCGAGCTGTTGGCTTCCAGGCTCAAAGAGAAAAACCTGCTTCACAAGGACGCGCGTATTACCTTCTTTCGTAGAAGGCATGAGGAGTACATGGACTACTTTTGCCAGGAGGAAAACCTTGTGTACTGCCGAGATGTCGCTGGTCTTCTTGATAAACTGGGCGGTCCTCAATACGATGCGAGAAATTGGCGACTCTTTATTGACAGTTGCAAGCGTTCTTTGAAGTGTGTGCTCCTCCACAATGGGAACCAGTTTGCCTCAATCCCGCTTCCGCACTCCATGACTCTCAAAGAGAAATATGAAGCAGTGAAGTATGTGCTCGAAAAAATCCAATATCAGCAACACCAATGGATCATCTGCGTCGACTTGAAAATGGTGAACTTTTTACTTGGTCAGCAGTCTGGGTTCACGAAGTACCCATGCTATATGTGTATGTGGGACAGTCGAGACAGAGCCCAGCACTATGTAAAGAAAGAGTGGCCGGCGCGAGAGCAGTTAGTACCTGGGGCGAGAAACATCAAAAATGAACCTCTTGTTGACCGGGAGAAGATATTGATCCCACCACTACACTTGAAGTTGGGTTTAATGAAACAGTTCACGCGCGCTCTGGACAAGGATGGGAGGTGCTTCATCTACATGTGCCGAGCATTTCCTCAACTAACTATTGAGAAGCTGAAGGCCGGCATTTTCGACGGCCCACAGATACGGCAGCTCATAAACGATGCAGAGTTCTGTAGCTCCATGAACTCACGTGAGTGCGCCGCCTGGGAATCCTTTGTGCAGGTGATGAACAACTTCCTGGGGAACACTAAGGCAGCAAACCACGCAAGGCTCATCAGCACCATGATTGAGGATTTTCAAGAACTCGGGTGTTTGATGAGCATAAAGATGCATTTCTTGTTTTTGCACATGGATAAGTTTCCGGAAAACCTTGGGGCGATGAGCGATGAGCAGGGAGAAAGATTCCATCAGGACATGCACCAAATGGAGGAAAAGTACCAGGGGAGGTGGGATGCAGTCATGCTGGCGGACTACTGCTGGTCGCTGAAGAGAGACAACCCAGCAGCTGCTCACACACGGGAATCTAAGAAACGCAGATTTATGCCCTGAACTTTTTCTTCATATTATGTCAATTATGCTAATAAAATTTGATAAACTAAACAAAAACTGAATTAATTGAATTGTGTTGACTTTAATTATTGACGAATACCGAAAAAATCAGCAGGGGTTTATCGACTGGTGAGCCGCAAAAATTTTGTTTTTTACAAAAAACGATTTTTTAAAAGTTTCTGTAGCAAAACATTCTGACCTGATTGAGCGAAACCAAGCTCATTTTCGGACTCAGGGCATCAACATTAGTCTAATTCAGCTGAAAAACCCTGGACGATTTTCCAAAAATTTTTTGGTTGCCCAGTGTTGTTTGTGTTTGTTTTTTTTATTGATCCATGTTTTGTAAAGGACAAAATAATGAATTGTGAAAAGTTTCAGCTAGAACTAAGAATGGGATGTGATAGTAATAATGTGTACAAAATTTGTAACAGACAAACAGAGCTTGGTAAAAAAAAATATTGGTAATGATTGGGCTTCAGGACTTTTCAAAACGATATGAGCAGTATTTTTATACTGCAAGAAATACTGTTGACAAAGTCACAAGGAAAGAGAAATAAAAGTCTCACACCTGTTCAAAAAAATATAAGACTTAAAGGTGGCAGTAAAAAAAGCAATGGAAACAAAAATTACTTTTCTTGTCTGATACTTCAGCATCTGCTACAGCAGGCTCAAGGTCAACATTTTCAAACTTCACATCTGAAGAAGCCTCTTCATTCGGTACTGAGGTTATTTGTATTGGGGCATTGTTTTCTATTTCTGAGTTTATTTTTTCAGGTATCACAGTTGCATGCTGGTCATTTTTAGACTTATCTAAGCAAAATAAAGACAAAAAAAAAACAAAAAACAACAGATCTATAAATAAAATGTTCAAAAGTGTAACAAAAAAAAAAGGATTTTTTGTTGTTGAAAAACTACCAAAGTTATTTTCAAATGCTAAGTATTTTAAGGCAAGGGGCAACACCAAACTAATTTAGGAAAAAGGAAAACACCACCACCATACACATGCATGAAAAATATTATAAAGTAAGGTTTAGTGGTTAAGACTATATTAATTATGGCGTTTAACTAATATATATCAACTTGAAAAAAAAAAAATGTGATAAAACTATATAAGAGTTTTGTTTCTCTTTTTTAGTCTATACTGGAATGGCTTTATCCAGGGGTGGACGTATCACCACTATGCAATAGAAATATTTTCTTAATAATACTGTGTCAACAATGTTTTTATTAGCATACAGAACTACTTTGTATGACTGACAAAATTTACAACTCACTATTGTTTTTCAAAATTCTAATTTATAGAAAGTCTTTTACACTATAAACAAATATTACACATTGACAAAACTATTCCAGACATGAAGATATTTTGATGAAAGAAACAAACAAAAAATTAATTATGAAAATTAAACTGTGAATAAGAAAACCAAGCAAGAAAAATGTAACGTGCTAGCAAAACAACTGATATACTACTAAACAAATAATAAAATATATAGATATATAAAAGAAAAAAAGGATGAATCATAGAACATGGCATTTTATTACATTAAAAAAATAATAAATTCTTAAAAACTTATTTGAATTCATCAATAAGAGCATTTTGAACTTTTCATTCCCTATATAATGAGGGGCAATGGGATTGATGTATTCATGTTTTAAATTGTAAAAGGAAAAAAAAAAAAAAAACACTTCCAAGAAAAATAAATTATCACATTCCAAATTGTGTACAAGCATTTGAAGACACTATTATTATCATGCAAGCTCATTCACAGTGGTATTATTGGGAATTTGTTCACATAAATATCATTTTTATATTCTAAAGTCTATTCTAGACGAGATAAAAAAAAAAAGTGGTACACTTGATTTCTAATCATTGAAAGGTTAGAATAATAAACTAATGTAATGTAATGTTTTAGTGAGAAGTTCATTCAGAGTCCAAATTATTCTTTTACTTGTTTTATTTATGTTCTTATTTCCCAACAGGATGTGCAAGCAAAGAGGACATATAATTTACAGCCAACGAGCCACATCAACCTCTGCGGCTACCTTGAGATTCAGAAATCTTGGCCTCCAGTAAAGCCCTCTCTACTTCAGGGTCAAAGTTTACATAGTTGCTGCCTACTGTGCTATCCCCTGATGACGGCTGAAACTGATCATTGCGTCGAAAGCTCAGAGGCTTTTTCCTGGGGGGCTTTTTAGGTAATTCCTAAAGTTAATAAATTGAAAAGAAAAAAATATATTTATTCTGACAGTGTTTATACAATGATTTGCATATGAATAAAGGGCTGCAAAATATGAATCATAGTGTGAGAGAACATATCTTCACTCCTTTCCCTCTTCCTAGACCTTTCTAGATCTGAAATCAAAAAGTTAATAAGTTTCTGTATCATGTTTGGCACTGTTATAAACGGACTTTTATCTTCTCAGCCTAATAAAATCCTACTCTTGGGAAAACTCATATCTGGGACTCTCTGCCCTCTATAAAATTTATTTATTCATGTACCAATACAACTTTGTAAAAATAAATCTTATTTTCTCCTGCTCCATGGGCCTGAAGATATAAAAGGAAAAATATCATTTTAAATTGTAGTTTGACATAAGCCTTCAGTGAAGACTCACTTTAGTCAAGCATACAATCACTGTATTTTAAAGTGCATTGTTCATTGGTTATATTGAAACCATTCAGTGAGTGGAACTAGTCAAAGCTACCTCACAAAGAGCAATACAGAGAAGTTCTTTTAACGTTAGATAACTTCTTAATTTCTAACTTTTATTTTCTTTAATAATGCAGAAAAACAGAACAAAACTCTAGTGTGGTACTTACAGATGGACTTCTTGCTGAGGGACTGATATCTCTAGGGCTAGCAGTAAGTTGCTTAGTTTTATCTTCATCGCTGGACACATCTCTATCAGATGGTATCTTGATTGGTGTTAAACCTGCAAAGGGGATTGGGCTGGCAGTGTGCTCAGTTTCTTTTATCCTTTCACTCCACAAATCTTTATACAATTACACAAAACAAAAATGCAATGCCTCATAGAACTTACCAGAACAAATGAACATTGTATTTAAAATTGGATAATGCACAGTGAAAAAAAAAGGTATTAAAAAAGAGCAAGCGGCAAATTGGTCCTTCTAAAAAAAATAGTTTTAAAAAGACTTGCTCAATAGCCAAACAAATAGATTCGTTCTCTACATATATAAATATTTAAATATTAAAATCTTTCCTGAGGTAAAACTATAAAGTATCAACATTTTGTGTAATGAAATTTTAAATTTCCATCGACAGATACAAGCAGTTGATTTTTTTCTTAATAATTATTTATTTCATCTTTACTTCTCAAAATAGAACTGAATCTAAAAATCTATAAGTTTAATTTTAAAAAAGACAATATTTCTTAGACATTTGTCTATTTTGTTTTATATTTTATTACTGATAAAAGAAGCAAACTAGTTTAATTAGCATTAGTGTCTAAATATTCATATTACTACAGTTAAGCAAAAGTAAAGAAACACTATAATTACTATACACTAAACTAAATCCTTACTAAGAAAAAAGAAACATTATTGATAAGTATTTAATTTTACATAAAATTTAGCATATATCACAATTTAACAATCAAAAGTAAATTTTGAAGTGATAATTGGCCTGACTGAAAGGACATTCAAATATATATGGAAATATATATATATATATAAATGGTACACATTTTTTTAAAATTCCAATTAGTGATCTCATCTCAATACAATATTCTGTTTTATGTAGTTAATTTTGTGGGTTATGTAAAAGTGAAGCACTAAGAAGGATTGGGAGAGACATCAATGTTAAAGCTATGTGGGCTCATAGGCTTGAAATATTGAAGGTCAATCTTCATTAGATCACTGGGTTAGACTGTTAGGTGGTGAGAATAGACAGTGAAGAACAATAGTCTGACTTAAGAATAAAAACAACTCACTGGATTCATTAATGCTGTCACTTCTGTCTGGTACCCTGACTGACTGGCGAGGTGGAATAGGAGGAGGCAATGAAAGATCAGGATTAGGTGGAAGACTGCTGGAACAGACAAAAAAACAACACATTTTAAACTAAAGTCAAAAAAAAAATTTTTTTAATAGTACAGAAGAAATACAGAGAGATCATGGTACTGCTATGTGTTTAAAAAATGTATGAAATACTATTTCAACTTTTCTAAAACAATTGTTTTTAAATTTGGTATTTGCATGTTAAAGACAAAATACAATTATTTAATAGTTATATTTATTCATTTATAAATATCAAATTCCCATGGTAAGAATTACAGTTTCAGTAACCAGAGCTTGATACTTTATCTCCATACAAATATGTTGACCAATAGGGTTTGTTGGACTAGTCCGTTTCGTTTCTTTGATTAAAAAGTATTGGGCCGGAAGTCGCTTTTTTCCCTTTATATCTTTGTATTTTTCAGTTCTCTTTTTAAATTAAACTGACATTATTATGCTATAATATTAAGTATACCTGATAGAGAACAAAATTCTGCACAAAAATACGGGTAGTTGTGATATAACCCGATATAGGCTATAAAAAGAAAAGACCTGAAACTAGCGCGTGAAACTACACATTTACAGTACTTTATTTGATGAGTATTTTACCCAAGATCTGTGTTGTTTTTTTTAGGACTAGCTTATTTCATGTACCCGGCATTTTCCGATACACAATTTCAAACACAAAATAATTGTTGAAAAAATTGTAGTGATTTTAAACTTTAAATGATTACTTAAAAAGGTGTTACTCTAATCAATTTTGAATATTATTTTGTTATGAATGTCACTGTTTATTTTGTGTCTGTTCTAGTTTCTTAAATTTTTCTTGAGTAAAGGGGTCGTTTTTCTCCTAATGATTTCTCCAAGCAGCCTTTGTAAAATATTGGTCCTAAATAATGCTATGTTTATAAACGAAAAATCGCATGGCTGCATTATGATGAATGTACGTGTTAGTTCAATATATTTTATATTACTAGGTAACTATAAATAACCGCATAAATAGACGTAAGTTTTTTTTTTCTGTTAGATAAAGTCATTGGCAAATTTTTGTTTATATCCTAATTCTAAAAAGGAATAATAATAGAATTATACTGTAAAAATAATCACTAAGTTTTTCTTTTAATAGTTTTGAAAGTCTAACTGATAAGATTACAAAGAGAGTTTGTGTTTTTGCAGATGTAAACAAGCTACACTATGAGTCAGTCCATCTCTTCTAATTGTTTAGAAATGAGTGTAAAAATGTAGACTTCGATATTTTTAGCCTGAATTTAAGAAGTTACAAACTTCAAACAACGAATATATTGCCTCTTCCATAAAACTTTGTACTTAAAAAATAAATTTATCCAATCCTCGAAATCCTGCTTGTATACTTAGGCCCTATTTAAATCGATCCGGTATCAATGTATTAAGTAGCAATAACCCCGCAAAAAAAATTAAATGAAAGAAGCATATATTTTTGTGACAGTACGCACCGGTACGGGGTACCGGCACCTTTTTTTCAATGTCGGGAAAAATGATTACTTTTCTTGTAATTCAACGTTAATTGTTAATTTATTGTTAGTTGAAAGTTAGGCAATCTATCACAGAGTACTGGAGCCTCTTTTTTATTTTTACATAAAAAAAGCACTTTATATACTTTCAGCCGACATGCCATATTATTAAAAACACCTCTATATGAACTTCTCAATCATCTAGAGTCTTAGACAGTCATTATTTTAGACTAGATTTAAGTAGAGTCTAGACCTAGATTTAGTAGGCCTATTATTATACAAAAAAATAATCAGTCATTATAGACATCATTCGCAATTTTATTATTAGGTCTAGGCATTGAAAAGTAAATCTATTAATAAACTATAATAGATCTAAGTCTAAGTACTAACTTATTAAATAAGTCATTATAAGTAGAAGTATTATAATGAATATTGTATAGATCTAGATTGACTAGATTATAGATAGATCAATAATCTATAGATAGATCTCTAGTTTAGTAGATTAAGTATAGAGTATAGTAAACGTATTGCAGTATTATAAGATCTTTGTCTTATGTCTATATCTAATAATCTAATAATTAAAAAACTTTAGTCTTTATTAATATCTAGACTTTTTTCGAATAAAAACTGACTATAGGCGTAGCATAGGCTAGACTCGGCAATCTAGTCTCAAGATAGAATCTATACTATTACTATCTAGATCTATTTGATTTTTATATATAGATCTAGACTAGAATTAGATTATAGATCTAAATATACTAATGGAGAGATGATATGAGGTGTTAGCTAATAGCGTTGCACAAGAAACAAACATTGGTTTTTCTAAACTTTAATACTTGGTATGTAATAGTAAAACAGCACCTACCTAAATAAATCGTAACTAGCAATCAAAAACCTATATTTATTGTAGTATATATTGGTCTGTGGTTGTATTTATATAGCCTTTGTAACTTCTTCTATAGAGAAATGACTTTTGTAATTTCTTTTACTGAAAATTGGGCTATTCGCATCTGACACATATATAATTTTTATGTTCAGCAACAAACCCTATTCAGTTCACAATGCACAATTTATATTCATATATAACATTAGCAAAAATGAAATCAAAATGTGCAATAAGCAGAAATGTGAAGTGTTAAGAAAAATACTGATACAAAAACGAAAAATGATACAAAAAAAAACAGATAAAAAGGTAATCATTAAACTAGGTCAATATATTTGAAGTCTTCAAGTGATGTCATGTATATACTTAAATATTTTTAACTAATTTAGCACATATCAAAAGCTTGGAAACATTGCATTCAACATGGTCAGGTTAGTTGCAGAAAGAAATCTAAATGGAAACATATTTTTTCTTCTTTAAATAGGTACAAGCATTTAAAAAATTTATTACATTTTTTTTTTAAAGATAAATAAAATTAAGAAAGCAGCATAATATTAAAAGTCAGACTTTTATTTTCAATGTGTATTACTAGCTTTCAATTTCTTTAGAAGAAAAGGTTTCAAGTTCGTTGGGCGTAATCACTCTTCAGTTGTAAAGGTTGTAAGTTGATTAGGTGGGTGGAAGTCTGAAAACTCCCAATACTGGCTGTAAATATAATGAGATCCGATCCAATCATATCCAATCCAATCCATTTCAATCTGATCCAATTTTATTTGAACATAAAGTAGGAATTGATTTTTTTTTTATTTGTATAATACTTGTTCAAATGTTTTGTTTCTAGAAAGAAATCCATTTATTCAACTATTGCATATGCATCTAAAATGAATAGATAAGCGATCATTCAAATATTTATATTGCAAACCTTATTTTGCAATAGAAAGCTAATGTGGCAGGTGTCAAGTGAAGAATTAAATAGTAGAAAAAAATTACAATCTAATACCAATCATGGCTCTTATTTTCTGAAATTTTTTTTTTTTTTTCCTCAACAATGCAAAGAACTTAATTGTGCAAGTGAAAATAAATGTGTCTTTAAAAAAAAAAAAAAGCATGCCATCCTTACACCCAAGTAACAATTTGTCGACGTCTGAAATAAATCAATGTCTTCTCAATATGCCAGATTGTCATCTTCGCAAACTATAGGCAAGGTTCAGAGATCTATATGATTGACATTTTACAGTCCAAGTCACTGGTATTGACAAGCTACACCTAGACTTTGTTTTCAAATTATTCTTTCATAAAGGGAAAAAAAAAAAAAAAGGTTTCCAAAAATTGAGTTAGGAGAGAAAAGAGAAAAGTGCAAAAAAGAATTTATATAAAAAAAAAAAAAAGGTCACATCATTCTTATTGCACTCTTTATTTTTGTCAAAGCAATATAAATTTGGATCATTTTGAATGATCAGTTATAGCTGAGATTAATTAGAATATTTTATTCTTATTTAATTTCAGTATGGGCATTCTAACAAAAAGAAAGGTTTGTATTTGTGTCCAGGTCTCTAATATAAAGTTTAGTTTTTACATGAAAACTAGAAATTAAAATCCTTTATAAATTCAAAATATAATAGTGAATCATGTCATTTAATTGTCAACCATTTTTTTTATTGTGAGATACAAAGGTGAAAATAAATGTGAAGCAATCTGAATGTAAAACAAAAGTATTTTTTTTTTAAATTGTGCAGTAAGTTTTATGAAATGAGAAGAAAAATTGTACTATGGAAAAAGATGTATTCACCAATGTAACATATTTAAAAAAATTTTTTGCATTATAATCATATAACCTTTGATTATTAATTTTGCTAACAATTTTCTTGTAAGCTTTGCAAAGACAATTTTTCAACTCACCTACTGATAAGGTTTGTCTTTTTTTCAACAATGCTTGGAACAGTGGGAGTGCCAGTGTTAGTAATGGCTGGAATGGTTTTAGCAAGCTGATGGGTTTCTGAAGCTGTGCTGGTTGCTAAAGGAACAACAATGCTGGTTGCATCCACAATGCCTCGTTCCCCATCAGAATCAGGGGTTCGTTGATGGTATATGTGAGCTATTCATAAAGAAAGCAACATCCTGATTATGCATATACTAAATGTGTACTTTACAATTAACTAATATTACTATTAATTTGTAAAGGCAGCTTCAGATCATTGCTTCATATTTAAAATATTTCATGGTCTAAAAAATTACCAAAGACAGCCTATATAAAAGAAATAGTCATAAGGCTAATACCACAACATACAAAAATGCATGTAGAGTAAAAAAGACAGTACACTGTAAAGACTAGCTAGAGTAGTTGGTCGTTGGTAAGGGTTTTGGAGAAAGAATGATAAAAGTTAAACAAAAAGGAACTTCCCAAGAATGATTGGATAGTTGTTACTCCTACCTTTATATTTTCTTTGGTAATAATCATGTATAATCAGGTTTCATTTATTGAAATGAGATAATAAAAGAATAATTTAACTATTTTAAAAGTATAACCTGAAGTCCCTACAGAGCACCAGGAATAGAATTTAGTCTATTTTATCAAACTCAATCTATAATTAAACATATAAAGAGCGTACCAAAGATATGAGATAAATAGGCATGCATGGTTAAATAATAGTGGGTATGAATTTTAAAAAATTGTAATGTTACATTTGAGGATATTCAAAGCATCTTCAGCAGCCTTAGATGGTATTGATCTAAGAATATCTTCAGCTGTACAATCTGTCTGAGATTTCACTGTTATGTCGATGCCTAAACAAAGATTTTAAATAAATTAATTAAATATATAATTTATATTACTGACAATAATTGTTTTAAAAGTAATTCTAAATAAATCTGTTTATAATCATATTTTAACAAAATTAATGCACAAAAATAGAGAAGAGTTATTTAATATTGGCATGCTGATGGCTTTAAGAAGCCAGGTGATTGTTTATTTTGATGTTATTTTTAATAAGAATAATAACAACAGCAATGTTTTGTTTGTTATTAATTTCTACTCAGAGCTCCTCCCTTTGCAAGGAGGAACAGGACAAAGCTTTTAAAATTTTTCATATAACTCAGCACCAACTGATGGGATAGAATCCTACAATACCAAAACAAGTCATTTTATTCCTATATTCCCATAATTTAGCCACTAATTAATAGGAAAGAATCCTACTAAACCAAAAAAAGTCCTATTATTGGTATTCTAGAACAAAAATCCAAAAATATACTGATTGAAAGTTGAAATGTTGATAGAAATGTGAAGCTTCAAATGATTTCCACATCATACACTGTAACTTGGGTGACATTGCAATGACAGCATTCTAACAGGAAAGTGATCAATATGTCCCTAACAAATGAATAAAACTGACAACAGGAGATGCCAGACAATGCACTGAAACATCGTGCAGCTATTCTATGTAAGAGGTTGTCCCATTGCTTTATTCCATTCTTGAAGATTGTGCAACAGAATGTATTAAATTGAAAAAGTTCTTTAATTATTAAATTTCATATGGTTTTAAGATGGATATAGTGTAGAAGGTTTTAAAAAGTTTGTTTGTAAATTTATTTTTAAATAAATTAACTTTGTAAGTATCAGTATCCTTTTTTTTAAAAGTTTGCTGTATGATTTGGTGTAAAACAAAAAGACATAACATGTTTTTTGGCACAGATCATAGAACCAACTATTTTTTGGAATGGACATGATTGTATTCCAATGGGATCTCAGTAATCAGAATTGAGAATACTAAACAATGCTCATGCTTCCACTAGAGGGAGATAAGAAGAGTAAAAACATTGAAGATCCAGCTAGTCATTAATTTTTATTGCTTCTGTTGCTCTACGTAAATTAACAACATTACAAATAGAAGAATAGTTCAATGTCATGCCTATGACAATTCATTTAATTGTAATTAACAACCAATGTGATAGGAAATGTAATTGGACTGGGAACAGATCATCAATATCTTATTCACACAAGCTTAAAAAACATGCAGTGTTCAAATGTTAAACAAATAGAAAAACTAAAGCTTTTATAATCAAATAACCAGAAAATAAAATTCCACTTGTGTCATAATGGAGAAACCTTAATTTTAACTTAGTGCCTAAGTCAAAAACCAAATATTACCTTAGGGTTGAATTGTCTGTACACATTACAGTATTTTTAATAATAAATAAGATTAGCTTGAAGAAACAAGTTGGATATTATATTCAAGCTACTCACATCCCTAAGCACACAGTTTGTTGTAAGAATCAAGATTTTAAACCAACAAGGGGATCAGATAGGTTGTCTTCATGCTGCAAACCCCCAAAATATCATTTAATTATTCCCCTAAATCATCTTTTTATAAATCATCTTTTTATAATGCAATTTACACTGCATGCAGCCTTAAATATAATGCCTATGGACTAAATTTGATTATTTTTTTTTACTTTCATCACATTTTGTGGGCAATTTTTTTCATATCAGTGTAAAAATTATTCATGATCAGATCAAAATGTAAAATATTTAATGAAGCCTAATTAGGACATAGGATACTTTGATTCGGAAGAAAAACCTTTTGTCTATTGACAAAATGATGAAGCATCCCACATCACTACTACTGCTTTATATCAAGAAAATACAGACAGGCAATGGAGAGAAAATAATTGACTGCAGAAACTAGGCTTAATAATTCTGAACTTTTCAAACCAATAATTTCTAAGACGGGGGATATGTTCTGAACTTAGAAGCCTAAGATTAATGAGAGATAACACCTTTAAATTAGTTCACAACTGGTCAAAGTAAAATTATCAGTAAAATGATACGAGTAAATTGGAGGTGAAGGTTTATTTTTTAAAATGTGTTTTCCTAAATTGTTCTACAAAATAATATTAAATGCTTCTTAATTACATAATTTGAGTTAACATGCATGATAATTAATTATTAATGTTAATTAAGGAACTCAAGACAATAGCAATGCATTTTTGGTCAATGCACTACATACAAAATTCTATAAATTTAATGCAGTCATTATTTTGTGTTTTTTTTTTTAAAGTAGTAACTAAATAATGAATTAAACATATATTAGATCTTGAATAAATCATCATTATCAAACTCCATTTGAGTGAAGGCATGAGAGGTTAAAATCCTCTCTTGCAAAAGCCCTGGACAGAAACCCGGTTTTTTGCATAATGCATATCTGTTGCCATACAGGTCAAGAATTTGTGGTCTCCCAGACATGTTCAGATGGAAATAAGAAAGTCTGGGGCAGTACATAGAAGAGTTCTTACAAACTTTATATACACTACACTGTAAAAAAAAAATAAGAAATAAGAAAATTTCTTATTTATTACTATGATATGAAAAATAATTCTGTGGTCCATTAGCTAATAACAAATTTTAAAAATAAACTTTGTATAACCTTGAAATATTTAAATTAAATTCTGGTTAAAGCAAAAAAAAATCCATGTCTAAATAATTCTAGAAGGTTTTTGTGGATGTTTGGACCAGTAGTCACCTTATCCATAATGTATACAACATTTGCTTTTATTTAAATTATATAATCACCTATCCTGTAATCAGGGCACGCTATTTGGGAAAAGCAATGGACTTAAGTGATCCTATTCAATTTACATGCCTAAAAATCAGTAATTGTTACAGGGTACAATGTTGTATAGTTTACCTCTCTCTAAAAGCAGCCTGATGACATCCAGCTTACAGAAGTTGGCAGCCTCATGCAGGGCTGTTCCTTTGTCAGTCTGTGTGCATACACAAATTAGTTGGCAAGCAGAACAATAATATTAGTAGGAGTCTGCATAGTTTACCCACCAGCCAGACTTAGTTATATTGATTTTTTGAAATTATGGGTTTGTAATTTTTTAGTCTCCAGTGTTTTCTTTTTTCAATCAAGAGAATATAGACATACAATAAATTTCTGTTTGTAAAACAAATCATTAAGTTATTGATAATCATTTAAATGATGACCCAAATTTATCAATTAACTGTATCAGGAATAATTTTTTTTAAACTTTAAATTACTGTAGCGTAGATGAAAGATTATAGTAAAAATGGTCCAGAGAAATATAACAAGTTATTACTGCAGGTAAACAAACCATGACTAAATATTCTAAAATCAGATGAAAATAAAAAGCCTTTATTTTGTTAGTAATGATTTTAAACAACAAAAAATAAATGAAACCTAATGTTATGATGTCAATAATTCTTTCCAGAACAATTAAGATATACTAATATTTCCAAACCTAGCTTCAAGTCCCCCCCCCCTCAATTTCTCTCTCTATATATTTTTTAACCCCTATAACAAGTAGTTAGGGTGAGACAATCAATTAACTATCATGAGAATGGTTAAAAAAAAATCCTTTTTCATTCTGGCCTTCAGATGATTTTAGTCTAGCATTACTTATTCTTTTAGTAGGAAACTCACACAAAATAATATCATTAGTCCAATTGGTATTATTATTAAATTCAAAATAATAACAGAAATAAAATGTACGTTATTTTTATTAAGGGGTGTGGTAGGTTTCTGGCTCGAATCTGGAACTTTGAATTTTAAATTTAGGAATTTTAAGAGTCCATCAAACTCTAATGTTTCTTCTTCTTCATTGTTCTCATTTTTCATGATGGAGGGTTCAGATCAGTAATCCTATATCTGAGATGAACTGTGCAGAGGTTTACAGATCAGACAGTTCTCTGTATAGTTTTTCTTCTATACGAGGGTTTTGGACACAGAGTCTTGTTTGGACCTCTTGAAAAAGTATGCAGCTTTAAAGGACATGGTCAGCATTTTATGGTGATGCTCCACAAGGGCAAGTTTCACTAGTCCTGACTTTTAGCTTTCAGAACATATGTTGCCTCTTTCTGTTGTGTCTGGTTCTGAGTCGAAAAATTATGTTTTGGTCATGTCGAGATAGCATAAACAGGCATCCTTTTTCTTGTAATTGGGATGTGAGCTGGTCTAATTCTCATTTATTCTACACTCTATCATTTTCATCATTTCTTTTGGGTAGAGAGGAATTTTCATCTGTTTGTTCATTCTTCCGTCCTTGGCCAGTATGTCTGCTCTTTCATTGCCTTCTAATTCAATGTGTGCTGGAATCCATTGAAGAACAGTTTCCTTGCTGTTGATGTTAAGGTTTTCAAGAGCTGTCCTGAGTTATATAGGAAGTAATGAGTTTTTCAGGCTCTGAAGGATGGTTTTGGCATTGGTCATCTGACAATTTGGTAGTTTGGTGTACATGGGTAGTTTACTCTGTTGGAAACCTGACATTATTTGTGGAAAATAAAGAGTGTGCTGGTCACAAAAGACCCTTATTAACCATTATGTGACCTTTGCATCTATGCCCTATACTAGATCGCAAGTTCTGTAAGGGGCTACTATTTTTATTAACTAGTGTACAGTCAAGCATAATGTTTATATAAGTCATATTTTTCTTAAATTTATTGACTCCTTCATGCAAAAATAAAAAGCAAACAAAACTGTGAATCTAAGATTTATATTTAATCACAAACAACAAATGTGCTTGCAATCATTTCAAGTGCCAGGATATAAGTTCACATTGCACTTAGCTTGGTTCATCAAGAAAGCACAAAACTACAGTACAGTGATTTAAGCTTTCAGAACTTGTGTGTTAGACAACAAAATGTCTGTTAATAATGAAGCGATGAGATAGTGAAATGTCTCTATAAAACTCTCTCTTTCAATAATTGTTTTTTTCTTGCATAAAAATGTTTAAAAAGTCACTTTGAAATATCTTTTAAGGAATAAATGATTATTATATTTAATTGCAAAGATGGAAAGAAAGAATAACTGAACTACCAATTGTAAGCTAATGAATATTTGGTTATGTTATACACAAATGATACAGTTTCATTTCAACTAGGATTTAATAAGTAACCATTAGTGCCATAAAAAGAACATTTTTTGAGCAGGTTTCATTGGACAAGCAATAGGGCTGGGAAACTGCTTCATGCTTATAATGAACTATTGATGTCCAAGAATGTATTGTGAAACAAATAATTGAATCTTTTTTTACAGGCTGAACAAATTTTAAATAATGAAATAAAAATTATTGAATGCCAAATATAAATGTAAATATGATTATTTTTTTCAAAGATTAAAAAAAAACAGCTTAATTTTTTTCTTAAATGATATTATTTTAAATCTTTATAAATGTTTATTTCACCTGAATTAAGATAATTGCACATCCTGTTTAATCCCTTTTCATTTGTATCCTTTATTATTTTAAACAATTTTATAACTTTATCATTGTGATAAAACCAAACTGTCCTAAATATGGTTTCAGTTTTTTATTCATGAGAAACATAATGGGATAAAAAAAAGTTTTTTGAAAGTTGAGATTGACAAAAGAGCATTATCAGGATTTCAGTGGAACATTGTCAGATTGTCTAAGTCTTGTTCAAAAGCCCTGAACAAATACAATGGGGTTGAATGTAAGCTATAGAAACTGACAGGGCAATACTACATCAGGAAATGGATTACATAGCTTGTAAATGCCCATGTGGTCAAATAATAGAGAAGGGCTGAAACAGAACGCTTCATGTGCCCTCACAATCTAGTGACTTGCTAATAACATAACTAAAGCTCAATCAACTTGACTTAACCATCATTCAACAAAAATAAAGAATATTTATCAGATAAGTGATAGTACTAAAATGTATCTAAATCATGTTTTATATACTTGATTACACACATTTTGGAGAAAAAAATAATACAGTACCTTAGCATCAATGACAAAACCAGAGTCTAGCAAAAACTGAACAACAGCCCTGTGGCCATTTCTAGAAGCAAGGTGCAAGGGTGTTATGGTCAAGGATCTCTGGACAACAAGTTCAGGATGAGAAGTAATCAGCTGCTTGACTATGTCAAGCCTGTCATACTGGGCTGCCAGATCAAGTGGGGATAGGTCTTCAAGATTGCGAATAGTAGGATCTGCTCGATTCTGAAAGGAATAAAGCAATATTTATTAAGGCTAAATTTTATCTAACAGGTACATTTTTGAATTACGATACCCATTAATTATCAAAATGCCAATATAAATCAACTTCTGTAAATTTAAGCAGAAACATTTATATCATTTTTATTTTAATTCTCAACACTGAAGCCTTTCTGCAATCTTCATAATGCTAAATGACAAAATTTTAGCAATACAAAGAATTTTAACACATAGACTATCTTCTTAATAGTAATTTTTTAACAAGTTTGAAAGTAGAAAACAACTATCTTCTTTTGTGTAAAAAAAAAAAAAAATTAGAACTGTTTTAAGATTTTTTTTAAGAAAACAAGGTTACAAAGACAGTTTGTGTGGAAACACTAACTCAAAATCAGCCCCTGAAGTGGTCCACCCAGGCAGGTATCAATATTTTCAGAAAGAACATAAGAATTAAATTCGATAAAAGACAACTGAAAGAGAAGAATGGAGAAAGAAGGTTGACAGCGGTACAGCAAACCATACGATATGTGAAAGTGAATGTAAAGTAAAATGTGAACCTGGCCTAACTGATGTCTTATAATCAATATCTAATTGATCTAATTGCTTTGTAAATAGTCAATCTCTAATTCCTCAAAAAAAAATAAAACATTTTGTTAAAAAAAAAATTAGTTTAGTTAAGTGTTCTGTAACTACGATGCAGCATGGCAGTTCAGGCGATAATATGAAAAATTACTTATTAATTGTTGTTTTAAATTATGTCCAACTTATATGCACACTAAATAGATATTTTCTCTTTAAAAAAAAGTAACATTTTTTATTTGTGTAAATGTCGTAGTTAGTATGACAGAAATTTCTTAACTTATCAATACAAATATAAAAACAATTTTTTTTTTGACAAAGAAATCAAAAACCGTTAGCATGAATGCATTAAAAATATGACAAATCGCAATCTACCCTACTAAAGAGCCTCACCTGTTTGTTACTATTAATAGTGAAAAGTTGTAAAAGTGGTGTATTTTTATGAAAAAACTGCTTGCATAAGTGATTTAAAAAATTAATTTTTTCGCTTTTAGAAAAGAAAAAAATAGCTGATGCATCAGAACTTTGAATGGACTAAAATATTATGATGTCGGATCTTCACTATCTTTTCTAGTTTACAAGATCTTAACGGGATGGACAGACATTTCACACAAAACTAATAGCGTCTTTTCCCTTTCTGGGGCCGCTAAAAAGTAGATAAAATATCTACATAATGACAGGCATCAAATAAAAAAAAAATCAGCACCTGTAACAAAAGAAGCAAAGTGTGGGTGTGTCCATGTTGTGCTGCAAAATGTAGAGCTGTGTTACCTTCTCTAGTCTGGAGAATAAACAAACATCATTATTTAGTAAGGAACACTTTCTACATAGACAAAATAAGGATAGTATATTTGTTTTATGCCCAAAATTGTTGAAAGATAATTTGGTTTGTCATTGTTCTGAGAACTGAAGACCAATAGTAAAATTTTGTGTCCAGGTTGCGGAACATCACTGAAAATTGCATTATTGTTGTCTTTCATGTACATGGATGCAAGCAATGGCACCCCATTTTGCAGGCAAGGGGTGGTTGACAGCACCATAAAACCTGCAAGCATGATGGCACTTATGCTTTCAGGATATAAACAATACACTTACTGCTATTTTTGCAGAAAGGAAAAATAAAATATATCTATTAATGCATTTTCCTTCAATACAAAAAAAAAATATATAAATACTCAGATTTTACTTAAATTGTTATTATTTATAAAAATGCAAGTTTCACCTTTCATATATATTTTAAATGCATACTATATTAGTATTAATTGTTCACTCTAATACAACTAGTCATCGTAGAGATACACAATTCAAGTCTACCTACATTCAGTTTTTTGAAAGAGATGAGATTAGGCACTCAAGAGTAGTGGAACAATGGATTGACTGAAAATAGATTTACTTTGCATGACATTTTGAGAGAAGTGACAAGAAGAATAAAAAGGGCAAAATGGTTTCTTAAGGTCAATTCTAAATGACCCTGCGAAATCTAGGTGTAAATTATTAAATTAAACCATTAAAACTTATTATTAAAGGGTTCCTATAATTCTCTTAAAATTGCAAAATATACGAAAAATCATGAAAATCTGAAATTATTAAAATCTTTTAAAAGCTCATGCAAATGTCCTTAAAAACAGACAAATTGTCATTTCAATATGGACAACGCCTATCCTACTCGTGATAAAAAAAAACTGCATTGTCAGCTTTCATAATAAAAATGTAGGCCTAATAATAAGGCGAATTTCATCCAAAACAAGAAGTTCAAATACCACACAAATATTGATCTAAATCTATCTCGACATCTTAAAAAAACAAAAGCAATATTTTGAAAGTCGATAGTAAATCTAAAAAGCAGATCTGAATGTCTGTCTGCTTTTTGTTGGAAAATTACTATCTACTGCAGATGGCTCGTGAAGTTAATTTGACAGTGATTTTGTACTTAGTTAAGTATGAATAAAATGCAAAGAAGCATTTATTTTCTAATACAAATTTATTATTTTCACTTATTATCCTTATCCCTACCCAGACTGGGCCCTGCGCAATCTGTTTCGCATAGGGCCCCGCAATCTGTAGGACCAGCCCTGCCTACCCCTAAAGCGAAGTTGGATCTTCTAACTAATAGTAGCTTAGATTGCATTTACTAAATCTTGTCTAGATGATTTGTTTTTTTAATTGAGTTATACATCTAGTTAATTAGCTTACTTTACTTATAAGTCTAGTGACAGTCTAGTCTAGGGTCTTGAGTTTAGATAAGTAGATTATTATCTTATAGAATTAGTTCTAAAATGACTCTGGCATAATGATAAATAAGATATAGATTCCTAATATAGCTTCATTTCATCTGTCTCTTGACCTTCATCGTAGGGGTGATGACAGTTTGCATAACCAAATCTCTCCACTTTTCCCAGTCAGCAGAAATATTTCACTGCTATAATAAAGTTTGAATGCTTTACCTCTATTGTAAAGTTTGAATGTTTTACTGCTATAATAAAATTTGAATGTTTCATCACTATTATAAGGTTTGAGTGATTCACCGCTATCCCCTTGGTACACAGTGTGTACATATGTACAAATAACTTAAAACCATTTTTTTATATGAAAAGTTGTAGAAAAATTTCTTAAACACAGCAGATAAATTTATTGACCTCTTCTTTGATAATTGGCACAACTTTGTCCTTCTAGATCTACAGAATTTAGATCTAAATCTACAAGACTTTAGAAAATATAAATATAAAAATTCTACAAGTGTTTATTTGAAAAGTTTGAAATATAGATTATACTAATTATAGGATTTATTAGCTTAATTTTTAAAAGTCTAGATCTACTACATATAGATTCTGGATCTAATATAATTTCTAATTAAGTAATTGTATGAATATTAGATCTATCTGATTTGTATGAACACCTAGATCTAGTCTACTTTCTTTAGATCTAGACTTCTAGTCTAGATTAGAAAAGCCAGGAAAATTAAATCTAGATCTAGATGTAAAATGTAGAAATAGATCTATATATCTAGGTCTTGTTTGGATTTTTTTTAAAGAAAAAGAAAGTTTCATAGTCTTAAAGAATATCGCATGCTGGCAGATCAAACTGATTACGTTTGTTTTGTTTCTGTTATTGACAAAAAGTGAAAGTATGGGAATTAGCGCATGCGCCACAATTTAAGAAATGTAGCTTCCTGTCTTTGTCTAATTCCAATTAAATTCTAGTTGTTCAAAAACCTACAAAGTCATTAGACAAAGAGTGGCAAGTGAAAAAAAAAAATGTCTAATACCAGCAATCAGTTGGAGTGACATTTATCAGAATGTTATTTTACAGATGTAATTTTGCTGGCTATAGTGGGCAACATTGCATCCATGTATGTAGATATTTTCATTCTTTATTTCTCAGCTGCTATGTTGAAGAGCTCAAATTAATAGTTAAATACAAATGGTTTCCAGATCTGACAGAGTTCTCAATAGTGTTCTTTTTCAGAGAGGAGTATTTTTAGGACAGGGCCACTTAAGAAAACTAGAAGGCCTGAAGGAAGTGCTAAACATTTTTTGGTGCCACTACATAAAGTTAAGTGTCCCAGGCCCAATTATCTAGAAACCAAAAATGATATAGTTTCTTACAGAAAGACATATTAATTTTCATGCAATTTGGTTTCGATTAGGCCTTTCTTCACCTCTTTTGGGTGGAATAATATTTCTGACTGCTAAATCCTTCTCCTCTTTAGATTTGTCTGCCCACTACATGTAATTAGTTAAATGGACCACAAGTTGAAAACCACTGACCACAATTTCACCAAGTTATAAAATTATCTCCTATTTTTTAATAGCTAAGAATATTTGCTGTTTAAAAAAAAGAAAAAGGTAAGATTAAGCAAATCATTTTAAAAATTATAAACAGCTCTTAAGATTGCATTGTTACCTGTAGATTAATTAGAGTTTGGCCATTTACAGCCTGCAAAAGCTGACTACATATGTCTGTGTGACCATTCCAGGCTGCAAGATGTAAAGGGGAACAGTCTTGTGTATCAAGTATAGTTGGATTAGCTTCACACTCTAACAGCATTAAAACTATTTCTCTGAGGGAAAAAAAATATATTTAATGAAATGATTAGGCAATGTCTTTATATCAGCTATATTATTTAAACAGATGTAGAATGAAGATCAAGTAAAAGAATACAGTACTGAAATCAACAGAATAGCTAAGTAAGTGTTAATGTGACATATAATTCCATTGCCTAGGTTGACATATCTGTAAGTGGCCAGCAAAATAAAGCAGGTGAAGTGAAATTCACCCATTTTTAATGCCCAAATATTTCAAGGGTACTGTGCTGCCATCACATTCAGCAATTAGCTTTATGTTTATTAAATGTCTATCAGAAATGACTAGATATACCAGTATTTAGAAAAACACACACAGACAAATATATATAATAATTTAGAAGGGAAAAAATGCTTTTCACCATAGTAAAATGTATACATCTAAATTTATAAATAGATTATATATATATTATATAGAAGTAGGAACTAAGAAATTGAAGATTTATTGTTACCATAATTCTACAAGACACTAAAAGATGCAAAACTGGATGTTCTGTGAATCTTTTTTAAAGGAATATCTGTATAGTATTTAAAATATGGGAGATTCTGATATAAGTAACAAATTGAAAAACAATAACCCTGCTATCGTCAGTAATAGCTCATAGCTGATTTAAAATTCACCTTAAATAATATTTCAATCCCAATATTTATGACATTCACTGTGCACACTAATGCAGTGCCAATAAGACTTGCATTTCAGGTCTAAATAGATGTGAAAAAAATGAGTTAGAAATTTTATTTCTTTTAAACCAGTAATCTCTAGCACTTAGAACCAGTGTGCTGGTGATTATCTATCTGCAGATGGGTATTTTCTTTGTAACAGGAGTGAGTGACTTTTAAAATGAATTTTTATGGTGCAAAACATTTTAAAACCTTTTGTTTAGAATTAACTTAAATTAACCCCTTACTAATGTTAATGAAAAGAAAATGAATTACTTATGTCCATTTAGAGCTGCCAAGTGTAAGGGAGTCTCACCACTGCCATCTGCACAGTTAACGTTAGCACTTTTTAAGCTCAATAAACTGAAACAAATTAAAAAAACATTTTATCTAATATCTAAGAGTGTCAATATATGCCTATGACATAAGGTTATGTGATTAATAGTAATGTAAGAATGGCTGTCTGGTTTTAGTAAGCACTTGGACTGTGGTCAAGATGGTCCAGAGTTTGAATTCTAGCCCCTTCCGTTATGCAGAGGGTTTGGGTTAGAACATATTTTAGCCCATTTGTTATGGAAGGCCTGACCACTCACCTGCAACATCGCAACATTGGGCTGTGGAGACAAATAGCTCGTTTCCACAGCATAGAGGCCTGTGAATTGATAACACGCTATTGGTCTAAACTACCCAAAGGTTGTGACATTGCAGGTCAGTGTTTAAGCCTTCTATGACGAATGGCCTCAACATAATCATTTTCATTTTTGAGGGAATGTCAGAAAATTACCAAAAAAAAATATATGTATGTGACCAGCGTTAAAACATTAAACACCAAACACTTTTACTTTGCCTAAAAAATGTCCAATACTTAACGGAGCTGCTTGGACTCAATTACAGTTAGGTTGCATTGCCACTGCCGCCATTGGAGCTTAGTAGTTAGCTCCATCTGAATACTCATCAGTACTATAGACAGTCTAAATCTAGAGTTACAGTTAGACACTATACTTAGACTTAGTATACTATACTACTATTATTACTATAGATAGTACTATACAGTGATACTCAGATTATTTATAGATCTATTATAGAAATCTAGATAAGAATAAGATAGATTAGATCTAGAAGTTAGTAGAAGAAGAGTAGAATCTAGATTCTACTTCAATTCTAGATACTAAGCTACTACTAAGACTAAGAAATATTCAGATCTAGATTATATTATATATAGACCTAGACTACTTTATGTAATTAATGTCTAGGTATACCAATGTCTATAACTATAAGAGGCAAAATGTATGCTTTATCATAGTTATAATATCATATTTTAATAATTGTCTATGGCTCAGATACATTCATACATAGATAGACTAGACTAGGACGTAGACTGATTGCTTAGCAACCTTTTAGATAACGTTGAGAGAGCTCCTCCACTTAACGAATGTTTGGATCCTCTCTTGGCACTAAGTCTTCCAGCTAACAGCTTTTCGACAGCAATGACATTGCCAGTGCGACAAGCTTCCAGCAAATCTTGATCTTTCCCCATCTTTCGATGTACTCGTAAGCTTGCTAATTAGAAAGAAACGTAGATCTAACCATTTTGTATTACTATTTTCCAGCAGAAGACTTCACATTTTCTTTACTTCCTTATTTTGTCTCGAAGCGCCCTCTATGTTTTTTTTTTTTATTTATTTATTTAGAATGTAAAAGTAAAAGTCGCTTGCTTCCGCGTACAAGACGAAACTATTAAAATCTACCCTCATCTTCCAAGACTAAAATATTTTTTTAAAATATTTTTGTGTAACTAAATATAGAATAGATCTAGATATCTAGCTTTACTGACTTTTTTATATAGACTTATACATGACAATTTCTAATAGTTACACAATATTTGTCTAATTGTGAATTTGACCGACTTCTAGATTATAATTTGAGAATATCATATCTTCTATATTACATTACAGAAGTTACTTCAAAAAAGAAGCGTATTACGTCCTATGAAAATGCATTTTATGTGTCAATCTAGTCATGCATGTTAATTATTAATAATGACTTAAACTCTGCTGGGTCGTTTGTTTTTTTTTGTTCTTGCTGATTCAGGCAAACCATTCCATTCTCTAATGGCACTAGGGAACTGTAAGGTCTTATAATTTTAAATTAATTGATGGTTGGTTGAAAATTTAAAAAAAAAATTCAGGAAGGGTAGGCAGAAAAAATTTGCTTTAGCATGAATAGTAAGAAATAAAACTCAAAAAGTTTGTAGCCATGTGCGCTTATGTGAAACATAAAATTATTGGCTAAAGACAGGGCCAATGGTAAAAGTTAGTTCATTGTCACGTGCGTTTCACCTTCTTATAATAGCCACAAACCCAAAATAGCATCTCACTGTAAACAAGACACCAGCTGAGTAAATGGACATCAAGTTGCGATATTGTAGTATAGATTTCGATCTCTAGAAACTATATCTAGATTCTTTCATTCTAGACTCAATCTTCTGCTATATCTAATGTCTGAATTATCAAGACTAAAATCCACCATGAATATTTTAAATGAAGATTACGAAGAAATGATCAGGACTAAAAGACTGAAGCCTTTGACTGTGGTAAGTTTAAAATTAAATTAAATCATTTTAACTCATAGATGATAATGAGTTAATAATAAAAATTAGTTATTAATATTTAGTTATTTTTATTTATTATTCACAATTTAATATTTTAATTGGTAATTCTGCGGGAGTTCAAGGGGGCAGCCATCTTTGTTACTATTTTGTTATTGTTTATGTTCCTATATCTAGATCTAAAAAAGTAAAAGTTCCCCTTTCAGACCTTGTGGTCTATAGGGCAGATGATATAATTAAAATTATAATGATGATGTGATACTGTAACTGTAGCTAATATAAGATCTAGACTAGTATATCATTTCTGCAGGTAATTGATATAAAAATAGATCTAAATTAACTAGATCTAGAGTCTAGATTCTATACTAAGAAGCAAGAACAAGACTCTGGCCCCAAAACCCTCCTATGAAAGAAAAACTCAACAACTGCCTGATCTAGAAACCACTGTGCGGGTCATCTCAGATATAGGATTATACTGATCTAGGCCCCCCGACATGTAAAATGAGAACAAAGAAGAATTAGAATATATTAAGATTGTTTATATTATATCAAAAAATGTATTTTCCATTTATGGGTAGTTTTAAATACAAATGTGTACACAATACACAACTATATTGATACTCAAGTATTTAGATGACCGTGAATGATGATACCATCCAACACTGATGAATATAGATCATCTAGAAATCTAGTCTAGAGATATCTTTTTTCTTACATTATAAATTATTAGGCTTAATGATAACCTATATATCAATTTGCTCTGTAATTCTATCATTTAGGCTTTAATTATATATATATTATATATATCTATAGTCTAATAGCATTATATTTAGTATGCCTTACTGTACTTGTATATCTTGATCTAGTCCTATCTATATTTTATCCCCTGATTTTTCAAAAGCACTGACATATAAACAATTAAACCATATACTTTCACCTCATCTCAAGTGCTTCTAAAAAAGCTTATGTCATTCGGGTCTCTTTCTTAGAATAGAAATCATGAATAGCACTTAACGTAATTAATCTGCTTTAAAAAAATAAGTGTGAAGCTCATTTATCTTAAGATTTACACTGTTTTTCAATTCTTATATGCTCTTATTTATTTGTGATGTAGGCTTATTAGACTTAACAGAAAATGAGTTTCCATTAACATTATTTGCAGTGTTGTCTTGATTAAAAGCTAAGACAAAATAATTATAACATTCTGGAATAATTTAAACATTGCCAGGATTTTAAAAAAAATATTTTTTTTTTGTAAAAGAAATCACTACTTTTGTGCAGATATCTCAGTTTAAAAGATTTTCTGTAATAGGGCACAAGCTTCTATAGTACTCCTCTACCACATTTATCAATCTATTTGATTGTTGTATTGATCCATATAGTATTATAAGAATTTCAAATAAAATATAATGAACCTGTTGCTACACATTTTATCCACTTAGATCAAAGAACATATCTAAGCATATATTATTACCACATGTGACATATTATGTAGGTCGTAATTAGGTCTCTAACATCTGCTTCCCCCACCTATAGATTTGAAAGCAATGCCTTAATTATAATAAGGGAAATGTTTTTCTTAATCTTTATGACCTGCTTTTATTATTATAATTGTAAGTTTTAAATACTCCATATCAATCAATTTTAATATGCATAATCTATATATAAATTCTCTTCATGGCCCAACAGTTTGGACTATAAGAAGAAGAAGAAGTAAAGGAAAGATGACTCTTTTATTTCTGCAAGTCGGACAAACTAAAGTTATACTACGAAAAAAAAAGAGGGGGGGGGGGTGAGAGAACAGGTACTATTCACCCTTCACAAAATAGCAGGGCCGGACCATTGTGACCAAGAAAGATCACTCTTTTTTTAATTTCTACCTCACCTAGTTTTAGCGGAGAAAAAAAGGGGGAGGGGAGAACAAGTAATCTACTCTGTATTCACTCGTCACTAAATAGCAGGGCCAAACTCAACCGTTGTGGGGCCCTATGTGAAACGGATTTCGCGTGGCAAAGTTTGGGTAGGAATACGGATAATAAGTGAAAATTAAGAGTTTGTATTTGAAAATATTTTTTGTGTGTGCATTTTATTCATTCTATAGTAAGTACAGAACTACTTTACGAGCATAAAAATTTTATTTCCTACATAGATTACGCTCAATAGCAAAAATTACAAAATGTTTCAATCTGTCTACGAGAATTGTTGACCTTAAGTAATTCGTCATTAGTTTGAGGCACGAGAAGCTTCTTTCACCAGATTCCACAATTACGTGATAATGCCGTTTATTTTTTTTCATCGCGCGTAGTATTAGCATTTTCCATATTGAATGACACCCCAAAATGACAATTTTTGTCTATATATTTAATGATATTTGTATGAGTTTTCAAAAGATTTTTAATAATTTCCGGAGATTTCCAGGACTTTTTTTTGTACATTTTGCAATTTCAGATTTCCGGGAGCTCCTGGTAAATCAGGTGGCTGCGGGAAATATAAGTTATAAAATGGTTTAATTTAATAATTTACACCGAGAATTAGTGCGGGTCCTATGAAAGTGTGGGGTCCACTGCGATCGCATAGGTTGCAGTGGCCTGAGGCTGGCACTGCAAAATAGCGGCGTATGCTGTCAACTAGTACTATTTTATTTAAGTAAAGATGACGCACTGTTAAATATTTTAAAATCTCCTTATTGTTTTCTTTTTTGTTTGTTATGTTTTTGCTTCCTATTAAGTTAATTTCACCATCTCTTTTGTAGGCCTGTGATTTTTATTTCTTTTTACACTTTTAAATATTTGAGAAATCATTTAGGGTTAGATTTATTTGTTTTTTACTTGTTACTTTATTTAACTTGTTATAACTTAAATATAAATTTAGATTAGATTTGTAATGCATACATGTAGTAATTCTTATAATAAATATTATAGCCTTATAATAACAAAATATTAGTCAAATATAGAAAATATTATTGGCCGTAAATTGTAAGCCTATTTACTCAAGTAGGCCTCTACATTTAGTTTTTATATCTTATTCTATATGCGCATGGCTGATTTATTAGTACGGGCATTCGATCTCCTAGAATCTAGAAAGTGCGTTTCAGTCACTTAATATAACCGTTATGTAACTGTTAGCCATTGTTTGCGTCTGCACCGTTGATATCCACAGGGACAGCAGACAATGACTTTTTTCCTCTCGGTGAAGGTAAATGTCTATTTTTACAGGTTGACCTAATTAACCGCGTTGTCAACCAATCCGACTTCGAGATTTTGTAGGTGTGTCATTCCACCCACCGTTATATTGTCCCTCGGTCACATATAGTGGGGTCAAAGTGCAGCTCTTATGTTGATTGACCTTGAATCATGTAATCGTTGCCCGACATATATAAATATACTTTTTTTTTTTAAAGATGGCTTAGAAATAAGTAGGCCTATCATATTATAACTCGGGCAACGATAAGATGAATGCTCAATACGACAGTATAAATTACAATGTCTGTCTCACTGTCAACTCCCCCCCCCCTTTTTTTTTTCTCCAAATCTCGTCCAAAAAAAAAATTAGGAACACCAATATTTAATTAAAGACAAGTTTATGAGAGAGAAGAAATGGGGCTGCAACAAGGCCGGCATTAGATAATTGGAGGCCCTAGGCAAAGTAAATATGGTGGCCCCCAAATGAAATAGAAAACTTTAAAAAAAAAAAGAACAAGCAGCGAAAAATATAAAATTACGCGATTTATTAAAAAAGAAAAAACAAGCCTAGTGACTTCAACAACAACATTGAGCACACATTTCATATTTTTCTTCTCTAGAAAAAATTGTTTGATTCCTGTGCGAGACCCTCACCGAACAGAGGTCCTAGGCGGCTGCCTAGTTTGCCTATGCCTAAGGCCGGCCCTGAATTCAAGGTCCCATCTTTCCTCCCCATCATGGTGCCGTAACATTAATTCAATAAATCACTGAGTCACCCATCCTACTGAGGGGAGAGTAGCCACATTCGTTGGACTTCCCCCTCGCTCTTTAAATACTGTATGAATAAGAGAACACAACCTGTCTCTTTAATGTTCCCATGAAACAGATGCACACGCATTAGTTAGTTCCTATTGAGTCATTTTATTTCTTTCTGCGTTAATTTCAAAATGAACCTCTTACCAATTGTTCAATGTATGCGTTAGTCAAGGGACATAAAAGTAGTAATGGTGGCGTCTACTATGATTCTTTGAGATTTTATTACTCTAAACAACCAAAAGCGGACAATAGCTTTAATATTCCTTGTCCATGGGCGAATTCGGTGGGGGACGCTTATGAGTTTGTGTTAAAACTCTAACTCTCCTTGTAAACTTTTTTTATAAGCTTTTTTCAGTGGCATTAAAAAATTCAAAGTTATTAGAAATCGAGGCTGCAATAGTCATGTTGTTTGAGTTATTGAATCCTTGTGAAGACTTAATTTCGTAATCTTTATGGCCCCTCTGAGTCACCCATCTCTAATTGGTACCTAACATTTGTTGGGGAAAAGTTAAGGCTGTTGGTGATTGTGCTGACCACATGGCATGGCACCCTCGTTAACAGTGACCATAGAAACAGATGACCTATACATATCTGCCCCATACATTGCATGGTCTGAAATGGGAACTTTACTTATTTTTTAGGGTGGCAGTAGGAAAATTGGCTTCTTCTACATATTATCTTGTGAATCTTATCACCTCCCCCCCCCTTTTTTTTTTCTCTACAGTAATAGTGTCGTTTCCAATATTTCTTTAACTTGTGCATGCATTATAAAAGACAACAACATCTTGGTGCCCCTGTATCATGACGATCAATTATTGTTGATGAAGTTTGGACTTTGGACTGGGACCAGCTGACAGTTCATTTACTAGCTAGAGCTACATTAGTTGAAATTGTGAAATGTTTCTAGCAGACTTTGTTTAATGTAATTGACCTTTGTAGCCGCAGTGGCTTACATTTGTAAATGTTACTGCGTTTGTGTGCAGGAAGTTCTATCTATCTATCTATCTATCTATCTGTGTCTGTCTTTCAAGAACTACATAGCCGCTCCTCCTTAATCAGGTCCGGATTTAAGGGCGGGCTACACCCCCGTGAACTCCCTAAGTAAGGAGCATCCCCAAAGTAGTAAAATAACCTATTTCGGAATTTCGTCGGGTCAGAAACGTTTGAATATTATTTTCGCATTTTTAACGCAAACACTTTATACTTACGTCGGCTGGCAACACTGTCGCGATAAAGAAGTGTCCGCTTCTTGCTTGTAATATTGAATGCAGCTCCGGATTTACGGCAATGCGTATACACTTTTAAAAAAACAACTAAAATATACCTATTAAATATTTAAATAAAAAATGGAAAGTGAGATTAAATTTAGCATGCTTTTAGATATAAGTATTTTTTTATTCAAAAGTTAATTGGTTAGTAAAGCTTTTGAAAAAGTGTTGGGGTGGGGCCTCCTTAAAAAATCCTTCCCCAGGGCATCCACGTACTTAAATCCGTCCCTGTCCTTAATCTTCGGGCTTGAACTCAAGCCTTATTATTTTAGTATTATCTATAGCTATTTAATCCTCACACATTTTAAACTTGTCTTGAAAAATAAGATGAAATTGCAAAATGCTAGTCCCGATACTTCTTATAGTCCCACTATCGTCCATCCCCTATTACCCAATTGGACATTTAGGCTTGTGTATGCCCTATAAGCCTATGTCTGACGTTCAGTGAGCATTTTTTACATTCTTAGGATTCTTTTCCAGGGCATTTGGAACAAAGAATTTGAGCCTCTCTAGAAGTCAAATGATAATGTAGAATCAACTTGTTTATCCTATTTTTTCCCCAAGGTGGCGAAATAATTTTTTTTCGATAACTAATTGTCACCTACTTCTTTAAGCTGACCGTCACCTACTTCTTTAAAATGACCGTCACCTACTTCTTTAAACTGACTGTCACCTACTTCTTTAAACTGACCGTCACCTACTTCTTTAAACTGACCGTCACCTACTTCTTTAAGCTGACCGTCACCTACTTCTTTAAGCTGACCGTCACCTACTTCTTTAAACTGACCGTCACCGACTTCTTTAAACTGACCGTCACCGACTTCTTTAAGCTGACCGTCACCTACTTCTTTAAGCTGACCGTCACCTACTTCTTTAAACTGACTGTCACCTACTTCTTTAAGCTGACCGTCACCTACTTCTTTAAGCTGACCGTCACCTACTTCTTTAAACTGACCGTCACCTACTTCTTTAAGCTGACCGTGACCTACTTCTTTAAGCTGACCTTCACCTACTTCTTTAAGCTGACCGTCACCTACTTCTTTAAGCTGACCGTCACCTACTTCTTTAAGCTGACCGTCACCTACTTCTTTAAGCTGACCGTCACCTACTTCTTTAAGCTGACCGTCACCTACTTCTTTAAGCTGACCGTCACCTACTTCTTTAAGCTGACCGTCACCTACTTCTTTAAACTGACCGTCATCTACTTCTTTAAGCTGACCGTAACCTACCTCTTTAAACTGACCATCATCACTGGACGATCTATTTATGTTTCAATAATCTCTTATTTTAAAGCCCTATAATGAACCGAACAATCATTTGTTGGTAGCTTTTAGTATGTTAGTATATCGATTAGTTAAGCAGAAACGAGCAGTTATTATGTTAGGGCTCATTTCATAGAGTTGTTTTTGGCTCAATTGGATGTATTGATTTATTTTATAGTCCGTGCTTCTTTCATCCCTAATTTTGGTTGTTTGGCTCCCGGTGTTATTCCTCACAGAACTTTTGACTTGTGTCGTGACGATACTCACTATCAACGTTTCTGATCGTAATCCATCCAAAGTTCAAACAACGTTTTATCTGGATACCCTTTCTGTGAGTTTCCCGTTTAAAACCATAGTGCAGTGGCGTAGCTTGGGTAGGGAGTACACATTTTAAAAAATCGTCTACTTGAAGGGGGCCCAAATGAGTGTCCGAAATTTGTTTATACATTAAATATTACGCCGTTATCTCTTGTCATGATGTCGAATGTCAAAATGTAGGAGGTCACTAAATTGGTCAAGACCTCCCGGGCCTCCAAATCCCTAGCTACGCCAGTGCCCAAAGTGTGTGTCCCCTCTGCAGTTCTTTGGATTTGGACAATGAATCAGCGCCATCTATGTCTTAAAACACCCTGTCTATTTAAGTACTAGTCCCCTGACTTTATCAGTTTCTTCTCTTTGCTAAAACCCCTTGCACTAATTGTGACATTATTGACGTAATTTAAGTATGTAAAATGCCTGATCCCCTTAATTCTAAAGGCAATATTCATAAAATGTCAAAACCAATGTGGCTTGTTGGTCGTAGCTAAACCAGCAGCCCTTCTCACCTTGCTATACACGTATCCCTAAAAAGAAGGTACATATCCCTAGAAACAAGGCGCGTATCCCTAGACAGAAGACGCCTATCCCAAGAAAAGAACAAAGAAACTTGAAATTTTCTAATTGCCTAACAGCGTTCTAGTGTGTGCACTGAACGAAAACTTTGGGGAGATGTGAAGAAGTGAAGTTCTAAAAAATAATTAGCTAAAATGAAAGAAATCTCACAGCCCTTTCATCTGAGTTTGACTGAATTTGAACTGATCATCATGCTTATTTGTTTCTTTTATGTGTGCCATTATAGCATAATGCTCCTTTTCTTGGGACATGAAGGGAAGACTATAATTTTTTTTTTCAAGGCGTATGATTTACAAAGATATTTGAAATGCACTGCGCCTTAAGAATTAGTGGTCTGATTTGATTTATTGAAAATCACGGTAATTTCACTTTATTATATAAATAAATAAATATATACTATATATAAACTCACTGATTCATTGATCACGAGATCTCTTAAACTATCGTACGAATCCGCATCAAATTTAGCACACAGGTTCCTTTTACCTACTAGACGCTCATTAAAGACGTGTTTTTGTTTTGACAGATTCGCAACCTGGGGCCCGCTATTCGCTTAAAACCGCAAGCTTTCTATCAAACCTTTGTATTTTTTTTTTCGGTATTTCCCCTAAAAGGCCGCAGTCTAATTAGAAAGCTTAAATTAGAAAGCTTAAGCAGAAATATGTCACAAAATTACGTATTTTTAAAGCATTTTTTTTTCTTTTCCCCAAAGTCTACTCTATTGTTAGTATGCCTTACGTCATTTCCACTTTCCAATAGACAAAGCAATAATAATAGCATTAATTAGATCTAGAGTATTTTTCTTTTTTTTTTCCTATCGACAGAGAGAGCACGGAATACATCTGTTATTCTAAATTTATTACAATAATTAAAACCAAATTGATATTTCTTTTTATTTAGAGAACAAAATACGAATGTAAATCTAGAAAGGGGAACAACAATGTGGCATTCAATTTTTTTTCTCTGGGCCTGAAACTTGAGGCATTAGGCCTTACAAGGTGTATTTCTCCATACAAGATCCTCTGGAAAACTCTTCAATGTACCCAGATTGAGAGCAATAACCAAAGTTGGAAAGGTATTTAATATGATGCAGCCACTGTTGCTAAATCTGCTACCCAGCTTCATACCCTGGTTGACAGACTCTCTGCTGAATGCCAAAAATTCGTCTCAAACATAAGTCAAAGGGAGACCAAAAGGATAGTTCCAAACACAGGCACTGCACCTCACGTGACCATTAATGGTCAGCCTTTGGAAATTGTTGCCATTTTTAGTTATCTTGGCTCCATCATATCTACTACTGATCAAAGACATCAACAAAAGGATAGCTTACGCAATAGGTACCATGTCACGGCTGCAGAAAAGAATGTGGGACAATACCTTGCTGACTACCAATACCAAAACCCTAGTCTACCGGACCTGTGTGATGAGCCAGGAGTAAATGCTGAATATAGCATGCTTAAGGCTTTTTTTTTTTTTTAACGAGGTGACAAAATAAAGTAACCAACGAGGAAGTTCTGCGAAGAGCAGTGCGCCAAGACATTCGCGCTGTTCTATAGATATTGGGTCATAAGAGAAGAGTTCAATTTCACCAGTAGCATGAGTCATGATCGCATGTCTACCTAGATATTGACTGTGTCACAGGCATACTAATCAAATATATTGTTAATATGTTATTTTTAGCGGGACTTGTTTCGTCTGCTGATTGACAGTGCAACAAATTTAGAACGTCAGCCTGTGAAACACCGAGGCTTAAAATATAACCACGATTACATTCCAAATTTGATAGTCACAGAGCGGACAGATACAATCGATAAATCCGATGACGATCTTACACGTGTTTAAACAGCTAAGTTAAACAGTCTCACAGTCGTTATTTGGGTGATTGATATATACATACGTGCACTGACAGGCCGTTTTAGCGTGTGTATGTGTTTCTATTGTGGGAAGAGGTTAGCGATTGATTGTGAATGGTGCAAGATAAACGGCATTGTCGTCGGCGGTCTTAGGTAGGACAGACTGACAGAACACCTGACCTGCAACGTCACAACCTATGGGCAGTGGAGACCAGTAGCTAGTTGTCAGGTCTGTACGACGTGGCAACGAGCTATAGGTCTCTGATGCCCATAGGTTGCGACGTCGAAGGTCATTGTTGAGGCCTACTGTAACGATTAGTCTCGGCTAAACCCCTGCTTGCACCAGTTCTCTCGTTAGTCTTAGCCCTAACAGTGTTTTGAAGAGTCGAACAAACTCGGGTTCCTGTTTAGATGGCAGTAGTGCATATAACAGAGGTACATCACAGTGATAAATAAGTGCATGAACTGAGAAGACCTATAGGAATAACTCAGGCTCAACCTTAAATTTACCATCAAGAAACCAGTATGGATGAAGGAGGCCTCGACAAAAAATCCTGCACAGGAACTTCAGTGACTAAACTCCATTACTTATTACACATATTTTAAATAAGTCCGCGCTTCTTTGTCCGGTAACCCTTTTCTCCATAACTAGTTTAAACTTCATAAACAAGCAAAATATAACAAAAATAATTTAAAAAAAAAAAAGAAACAAAGCTTATCTAAAGGAGAAGAACTCAGTTTTTAAAACTATATCTACAAATAATGTACAAGTTATTTCCCTTATTTGATATCGAACAAAATAATTACCAATAATTAATTGACTAATTGATTGTTTTTGTTTATTGATTCATGATATGTTTGAAGTATCAACTTGATTGCAAAATGCGTGAGGGAGAATTAACGTTATCAACTATTTAATGGGACTAAACCTAACAAATTTAGCCATATCTGTGAATACTGAAGTATTAGTTTCCCTTGTTGCTATTAAACAAAGTAATGAATTACCAGTGTTTAATAGTCTTATTGGTTATTTTTTTTTTATTGATTCATGTATTGTCTATGCCAATGAATAACGTTTCGAAGTTTCAGCTTGATTCGAGAGTGGGTGTTGGAGCAATAATGTGTATCCATTTTTTACCAGACAAACAGACAGTCAGAGTGAGTTGATATAAGCTTTGTAAAAATATAGATGACATTTGGAGTAACAGATGCTTTTTGTTATGAACATCACTGACCTACATATAGCTGTACTTTTAACACTTGGCAACGTTAACTCAATCGAAGAGACTCTTCATGATCAAAAGATAAACTTTGAGTGAAGAGGCCACTTCTGTGTAGTACGTGTGGGGAAGTCATGCTCGCTGTCTCGCACTTTCGGTTTGTCTGTAAGTGAATTTAGGGTCGGGCGATGATCAAACGATAATCGCTGTAGCCACTGGTATGATATTACAGCCATGGAATCCGCGTGACATGGTCAGCGCAATACCAGATCGATATCTGACCTGTTCATTGATTCACCTCTTGTTCCCGTTACGCAAGTCCTCTTAGCAAGCGGATACATCACTGGAGACTCCCGGCTTTTGATCATTCAACCACATAGATGCATAGATAGTATGATGGCCCATGATCTTTTAACTGCATAGATGCATATCTGTTATAATGACCCATGATCATTTAACAGCATAGATGTTATAATGACCCATGATCATTTAACTGCATAGATGCATATATGTTATAATGACCCATGATTATTTAACTGCATAGATGCATAGATGTTATAATGACTCATGATCATTTAACCGCATAGATAGTATAATGACCCATGATCATTTAACTGCATAGATGCATATATGTTATAATGACCCATGATTATTTAATAGCATAGATGCATAGATGTTATAATGACTCATGATCATTTAACCGCATAGATAGTATAATGACCCATGATCATTTAACTGCATAGATAGTATAATGACCCATGATCATTTAACTGCATAGATGCATATATGTTATAATGACCCATGATCATTTAACAGCATAGATGCATAGATGTTATAATGACTCATGATCATTTAACCGCATAGATAGTATAATGACCCATGATCCTTTAACCTCATAGATAGATGAATTGATAGAATGACACATGATCATTTAACCACATAGATAAATAGATAGTATAATGACCCATGATCATTTAAAGCATAAATTATAATAGATAGTATAATAAGCTTTGACCATTTAACGGCATTTATTTATATAGCGAGTATAATGAGCCGTGGCCGTTTAATTGCATAGATATAGATTATATAATAAGCCATGACCATTTAATCGCATAGATTCATTTAGAATTATAGATAGTGTAATGAGCCATGACCATTTAACCGCATAGATTCATATATATAGAATAATGAGCCATGACCATTTCACCGCATAGATTCATATAGATAGTATAATGAGCCATGACCATTTCACCGCATAGATTCATATAGATAGTATAATGAGCCATGACCATTTCACCGCATAGATTCATATAGATATTATAATGAGCCATGACCATTTCACCGCATAGATTCATATAGATACTTATACCTTGTTTTCGCTTTGATTGTCTAGGACTCTTCAAGCCACAGAGCCGCCAGTTGTTGTGCTTTGTTAAATCATTATTTGGATTCAGCAATTTAAATTTTACCAAAATAGAACGAACTGTCGAGGTCAGCCAAACCCCCAATCGACCTGGCCCAACTTTATTGGCTGTTTGCATGTTTAGCAAAGTCAATATGTTTAGGTCCAACGTGATACGACTGTTGGGCGCGTGTCTCGTAGTAGGCACACACAGCACAATTAGTGGACAAATGTTCACAATGACTTCTAGGGGCACATCGTTGAAACTATTTAATAATGTTGTACAGGAAGTATTTGCAAGAGGAGGCATAGATACTAAACATTTAGCATACTGTGCTCTTTAATAATAATGATGTAAGGTCATCATTTAGCTGAAAACCATTAAAAAATACTTAGTTTTATTTTTAATATCTTTCGTTTTTTTAACGTGTTTGTTATTTTGTTTTCAGTAACTAATTGATGAAACAGTGTGTTTGGCTAGATAATTGTCATTGTTATTTTTAAATCTCTGGCACTGCCAGGATCGACATTCATTAAAGGGTAACTAAATTCATTGTAGTCTCCCCTTAAGAGTGTCCAATTTTTGATATGGCAGGACGGCAAGGGGATGGCAAAGGACTGGATTCGTGTGTGTTTGTGTTTCTATGGTGACGATGGAAAGATGTAGCGATTGGTTGTGAATGATGCAAGATACGGTTGTGAATGATGCATGATACGGTTGTGAATGATGCAAGATAGGTGGCATTGGTCTTGGTTATGAGAGACGACTCCAGAACGTAAGACTGAAAGGTTGTGTTATTACAGTGAGTCAGATTTTGTTAAAAAAATATTATTACTAAAGTCTACTTCATTTTATCACAAGTTGATTTTGTCTATATTATCAAAATGTTATAGTCCTTAGTTTACACATAAAAGTGATCCAAGTTATTTGAAGCTCATTAGTTAAGATATATTGAGCCTGCAGCGGCTTAGTTGTCTATCCTCCGTTTGGTGCTAAAAGTCAACGACCGTAAAAAGAATGAAAATATCGAAGCAAAATGTCTAAGAATACTTTCATTTTTGTCTAAACTTTGGGTTGGTACCCTGAATCTACGATGCCCTTGTTCAATCAGAATGCCCAGTATTTACCTCTCCTTGTCTGCCCTTGGTTATGCTCTCCCTGATGTTCACACTCACACTCCCGCGTGTTCTCTTATCTCGGGAGTGCCACCAAACACAGCCTCGCTTCACGTCTGCACGTCTCATAAACATCTATCCGAAGCTGTTGACGAGAAGATGGCTCTTGGTGCATTGACCTTTCCATCTATCAAAATATAAGTTTACATAGTTTTTAAGAGTAGGACAAACAATTTTTTGCTCAGTATCGAAGTGTGAAAAGAAAATGTATCAATATCCTGTTTTTGTTTTTACATTTTATTTTGGTTATTATGAACATGTAGTCGGATAAAATACAAGTTTAAAATTGTTCATTAGAGCAGCTCAAAATAGGTGGACATTTTTTTCTTTGTCAATTACAATTGTCACAATTTATATTGTCTGAAACTAAATCAATTCATATTAGTTTAAATAGCAATTTGTATATTTGTTTTAACAGCGATTCATATATTACTTTTGTCACAAACCGCCGTGTGCCCACACCCGTTTGTGTGTGTGTGTGTAGCAGAACAACAACAGTCCACTACGGGCCTGGCTAAGGAATGTTGACCTAACTGACCCTTACCCGCCATCATGGCCTTAGTTATTGTGGAAAGTTTTTGTTTACTGTTATTTCTATTTTAGATCTAATGCAATTATTTATGTTTGTAATATATTTTAATTAGTTGAATTAGATTTATTTTATTTTTGGAAGGGGAAATAAGTATTTTTTTAATACTTTTAATATTTATTTTATTATCACGTGACCAGGTGACCTAGTCTACAACGAGGGAGGGTGAACTGGGGAACTAGGGGACAAAGGGGCAGTTGGCGTGGGTTCTGTAGAGCGGACGGTCGCATTTCCCGCTTCATGTTTTCCTAATATTGTACTAGAATACTATATTGAAATCTAACATTTACAGTTATTTAGAGATCTTAGTTTAGTCACCAGTTTTGTTGATGTACCTGTATATAAACGTTTTTGGAAGATCCTATATTCTATATCAATAAAGTGATACGCTACAAGTTGTAACAATTGTTCTGGTGTTGAGCGTTTTATGTCAGATATATACACAAACACCTAAATCGCGACAGGGCTAAAGCTACAAAAGACCGATCCACAGTTCCAGCGCCAACAGTCGGGCCTCCAGAATCGCCCTAGACAACGACATGTTGAAGCAGGCGCCAGCACACTGCTAGCGTCTTGTGACAACTTTTAATAGCCATTCGTATATTTGTTTCAATAGCAATTCGTATATTATTTTAATTGCTATTCGTATACCGGTATTGTAATGGCGGTAGTTCAAACAAGCCTCAGCAGTATAGAATTGTAAAAACATTGTCCCCCTACATTGGAACACTTCATGAGCTGATGGCTGGAAAGAAAAGAAGAGAAAAAAAAGAAAGAGACTGGAGGGATTCCCTAGTTCCAGTCTTGCTTACTATCTAGAATGTTTTCAATAAGGTCACGTCTAGTGTAATATGTGGAGACCCACTGTTCAAGTGACGCACACACACACACACACACATACTCGCTCACATGCTTTGACTGCTGGCGAGCACATTCTCAAACACTTTGTTCGGACTGTCAATGTATAACTACGTGCTGACCATTGTGTACGACTACGTGCTGAACATTGCAATGTCCATCCAAGAAATGTGATAGCGTCCTTTTGTCCCCCATCCCCCCCTCCCTAGATATTGTTCCCTACCTGGGTCCCTCAGACTATTTAATGAATTAACTGCCGTTCCCGTACATGTTAAAATGATTTTTTTTTCTCTTTTAGCTTTAATTCTCTCCTCCTTTTAACAGTCAAACATCGATATAGCAGATGTTATTAAATGTAACAGTCTTATATCAAAGTTTCATTCTAGCGATTATTTCGAAAATATCCTGAGGATGTAGATTCTAAGCCAGATTTTAGAGACGTTTACAAACAATATCCTCTGGAATGTAGATCTAATAATGCAATTTTTTCCCCCACAATTAGGTGCATTTTCGTCTTCATCGGTCTAGAGATGGAGTCAATTTGTTTGTTGGTGTTTGTTTTTTCTACAACGCTTATATCAACTCACTCTGTCTGTCTGCTTGTTCTGAACACTTGCTATTCTCGGATCAAGTTGAAACTTTATAAATTTCTATATTGTAACTTACAAAACATGAATAAAAAAAAAATTAACCAATAAGTTAATTAAAAAGTGGTGATTGTTTAATTTGTTTGATACCTAAAAGGAAAGTAAATTCAACAATATTGAGATAGATATGTTCCTATATATGTTCGTCAATGTGGGGCTCTTATTAGATAAGCTTTGTTTTTTTTTTTGTATTATATATATATATATATATATATATATATATATATGTAATATAAGTATGTATGTATGTTGAAGATTTGCTTCCCATATAGACTTTAAAACAAGGTAGGGAGTGCAACATAATCTCAATAAGAAGGCCTATGTTTTCGTGGCCGTAGAGCTGTGTGGAAGATTCCTCTTGTGTAGTCCATGGATACAATTAGTGGAAATTGTTGTAGCATGATGGTAAAATTCAGAAGAGGAGAGAATTCAATTAGGGCGCCGTCTCGTAGATTTCCTTTCTCTATTTACTTATTGATCGAACATCTGTCGGCGGTGAAGTCTATAATCCGTAATGGCTGCTCGGTGTCGCTGTTATTCGTGGTATCCATTCGACAGCATTAGGGCTAGAGGACATATCTAAACTATCAAAACTGGCAAGTTGTTCACCAAAAAAGTATTATAACTTCTCAGAACCGAACTGTAAAGACATAATCAAATGTAGCGGCACATTAAACGCACAAAGGCACAGTGGCTGAGCGGTAAAGCGCTTTGCTTCCGAACCGGGGGTCCCGGGTTCGAATCCTGGTAAAGACTGAAAATTTTAAATTCGGGAGTTATGTGGGCGCCTCTGAGTCCACACAGCTCTAAATTAGTTGGGGAAAAATAAAGGCGGTTGGTCGTTGTGCTGGCCACATGACACCCTCGTTAACCGTGAGCAACAGAAACAGATGACTTTTACATCGCAAGGTCTGAAAGGGGAACTTTACTTTTAAACACACAAAAGTATATTCTGTTGGTTGACTATACTCTATTAATAACCCCCCCTTTTTTTTCCCCAACTCACTCACACACACTGTTACTATGGCATTGTGTGGTGAATACGAATTAGTATTTTCAGAATGGCAGATATGTTTGGATCTAAATCTTTTGGAAAAAAAAATTTAGACCCCTTTGTAAATGCAGAAGATAAAAAAAAAAAGAAAATGAGATTGTTCTGTTCATAACTAGGGAGAGGGGCGGATGTCTATTTCCCATTTCATATTAACCTAAACATTCCAAAACTATTTCTAATGATTTTCTTTGTCACCACTGTAACCTAGACGCCACTGCAGGGCCGGCCTTACGAATTAGGGTGCCCAGTTTAATTTACGCTTTCAAGGCCCCTTTTCTACTTTATTTTTACAATAACAACTATTAATTAGATCATTATATCAACAGTTTTGATACAACATGCAGAGGAAGCAGTTCAAACGCATCTGACACTGGGTTAATTTACGTCAATCATTTACCTTATCTTTACCTTTACCTATCCCTAGAAACTGTTGGTTAGTTGGGGCACCAACGATTGTCTTTCTCCATTCCTCTCTGTCTTTTGCCTTAGAACTCTTTCAACGGCAGGCTACAATGGCTGTATCATACGATACACTAAATAATTAACCCTTTAAGTCCTACAACTTTAAAAGCCTGTGACAAAGAGACATGACTGATTGTGATATGTTTAATGTAAATGGAGTGGCCCCTGCCAGGCGCAGGCCCAATCGGAACTATCAGTCAAATCGGCCTAACAACCTACATTTTTTGTAACTGTTTATGAACCTTTGGTGCATCTAATCTTCTGTTTTTCTCCTTTAAGAAAATAATATTAATTAAAAGATGTCACACTTCTGCTACTGTTGTTTTGTTGTTGTATTTTGGCGCCAACTTGCGATCATTTCCGCGTTCAATCGCCCTGCGGTGTCAATGTTTTTATTTGATCGCTGATTCGGTTGCATTGACCTTCAAGGACTGGGCGTTAATAGACGTGTAGGTGTTTGATAAACAGGACAGAATTAACTGATAACCAAAGTGTCATCTCGCCCTATTTGTACCATTGAACTACTCATGCTTGAATAATGCGGTCACTTCGTTAGATTATTAGAGTACTTTTTGGGCATTTAAAGCATTCAGCGGGCTTAGTTCGTTACAGGAGTTTGCCATCCTGTCGGGTAGATTGCCGAAGCGTTTTGTGGACAGTTGAAATAGAATTGATTCATCTCTCTGATGACACTTTGTTTTTGTAAGCACAGAAGTGCCCATGACTAGATTAGATTCGAATCCTCCATACCGTGCATTGTGGACGCACCAAATCGACCTCTTTTTGGAAACGAAGCCTTCTAATAGTTAACGATCAGTCGTGTGCATCGAAACAGTCTACAATAGTCTACATTGACAAGGAAGAACATTTGATATGTGAACAGCTATTAATGGATTTTTTCTCATTTTGTTGCGTCACAATAGTTCATCGTTTTCTTGTAAAAACACACATACACACTCACACACACACACAACATAATAGTTCATGGTTTCTTGTAAAAATTAACACGCACACACACAAAACACAATAGTTCATTGTTTTCTTGAAAACACACACACTAAACACAATAGTTCATTGTTTTCATTGTAAAAACACACATACACGCACAAAACACAATATTTCTTTGTTTCCTTGTAAAAACACACACACACACAAAACACAATAGTTCATTGTTTTCTTTTAAAAACATACCTACACGCACAAAACACAATATCTCTTTGTTTTCTTGTAAACACACACAAAACACAATAGTTCTTTTTTTTTTTGTAAACACACACACACACACAAAACACAATAGTTTATTGTTTTCTTGTAAAAACACACACAAAAACACTCCTTTATAAATAGCGGAAACTTATGTACTCTATTTCTGCGCTTCTCAACCTTTCAAGAGACTAAGGGAATAAAAAATTATCCTCTTTTGCGGGCCATCCTTTAAAAAAAAAAGGATGTCTCGTATTCAATTTTTAGCCTTGTTCTGTAAGATTGCTTGCAGCCGTCCAGTGGCCTGGCAGATTGAACACAACAGTTCTAGGCTGCTACAATATTAGTTTTGTTCTTTGTGTTGCAATTACTCCTGTTAGCTTGCGACTCTTCGTGGGCTCAAGGTGGGTGAAAATTTACTGCAAGGTGTTATGGAGTGTGTGTGTGTGCTAGTGTGTTTCTATGGTGACGGTGGGAAGAGGTTAGCGATTGGTGGTAAATGATGCAAGAACACGATAAGTAGCATTGTCGTCAGCAGGCTGAGTTAGGACAGACGACCACAGAACGTGAGACTGAAAAGAAGTGTTATTGTGGTGAGTTCTAGTTCGTTCAAAATGGCAGCACAAGATCAGCCGGCGTTACTTTCCCGACGTATGCCAAGTACCCATTAGAGTTGTGGACTCAAGGGCGTCATAAAAATCCTGAAATTCAAAATCCCAGTCTTCTCGACCCTATGGTTCTGAAACCAAGCTCTTTGTTACTATTTGCACCATTATTTTTTTTTTTAGAATATATAATCACTATACCCCGTGCATATGCCTATTAAAATACTGATTATATTAACCTTGGTTTACACACTGCAAGAAAATACTTTTCAATCATGGACTATTTAAGTGTTTTAACGTTCATTGCCTACTTTCTGTTTGGATGATAATGTCTGACTTGTCTGGGTCACCCGAATGTACTTTTCATTGAATTCAAACATTTCCCTTGGGAATAGATGTCTCCACTTTATTGAATTCAAACATTTCTCTTGGGAATAGATGTCTCCACTTGATTGAATTCGGTATAAATAGGAATGAGGAAGGCAGTCGGATAGTGAAAGTGTGGGGTCGCGATTACCCGTGTTTCATAAATAGACGGAGCCCCAGGAGATTGACATTCATTACAAGTCTAACTCTTAATTAGATACTTATGCCACTCTGGCTTCATAACTGAATTAAGCTAAAATATGATTTGCTCTTACATCCGCTCTGCTGTCAGGATTGATTGCTGTGAGATGCCGTGTTGTACGATTTCCCCATTGAAGTATCAGTGATCCCTCGAGTTTATTTCGCTTTTTGCTTGAACCTGGCATCCCCCAGGAAGCCTACGTTAATTACTTTTGTATAGCGTATATGAAGCTCAAAGACAGTCACATGTTTATAGCACTCGTGGATGCCCCAAAACTAACCACGTGTCAATAACATCAATTACAGCTTCCCCTTATCTTATCTTGTAAAATACAGACGTTACTTAAAAAAAAAAAAAGATGATTACGCCATACACATCTCTGGGTCAATCTAGTTAACCAATGATATAAACTCTGGCAAGTTTCCCTGGCTTATTCAGGCAACCCATTCCATGCTCTAATAGCACTAGCATTAACTATTGAATCAAGCAGTTGAAAGCACACATACACTGCCACCACTTTACTTTGAAATATCGGACTATTATGGCTGCATAATCGATTATTGTATTTTTGTATGTTATAAATGCCTCAATTAAAATTTCTGTTATATGAAACTATATAAGCCTAGGTTAACACCATTATCGCTGTCATCATTATCATCATCAAACTCCATTAGAGTGAGGGCTTGAGAGGCTCCTCTCTTGCAAAAGCCCTGGACAGAAACCCTTCAGTCTTGCGTAGTGCATAAATGTCGCCATACAGGTCGAGAATTTTGGGTTTCCCTGACCTGTCGAGACGGAGATCAGCAAGTCTGGGGCAGTCAAACAGAATATGAGGCACAGTTTCCTCTTCTTCCCCGCAGCGGGGGCACCGTGAATCAAAATTGGCCATAGCCGCGAGAAATATGAGCCAACAGGACAGTGGCCTATCCTGCACTGTGCTATAATAGCTTGCTCAGGCCTGGACAGCCTCCACCACGGGGAAGTGCGGTCAGGGCGCCTCATGCGCTTCCAGACTCCACGGGCTTTTTGGGACTTGTCCCAGCACTCAAATCACTTTTCCATTTCTGTTTTTTTGTATTATAGCCAGGGATTGATGAAAGCTTACAGCCTCATCTGTGGGTGGAATTTGCCCTCCCTGGTGGGCCAAAGAGTCTGCAATTGTGTTACCAGTCACACCTATGTGACTCGGTACCCACTGCATAATTACAGGGGTGCCATAGCGTTGTTTAATGTTATGTGAAGCCATGATGACAGTTTTGATATCGGGGGGCCATGGTCCGGGGCTTTGCAAAGCCTGTAGTACAGATTTTGAGTCAGTGACCACAACAATCTGTGTTGCCCTCAAATGTCCCTCGCCGAGTCAATGACTTTTAAGGCTTCACAGACTGCCATGGTCTCTGCATCAAAACTGCAAACACTACCACATGGTCCAAAGATTTTGACTGTGTAAGAGCCAAGAAAGTCGATGTAGGCTCCATAGCCTGCTCTTCCAGAATCTATTGATGCCGACCCATCAGTGTATGCAAAAATAGCACTGGGCTTGAAGGTATTAATGGTCTCCAGAGCTAGGATTTGAAGGTCGTTAGATGAACGGCTTTGCTTAGTGGCATTAGGGTCTACTAATTTCAAGCGTATGTCTGGGGTCGTTGGGCGACACCAAGGGGGGAGGGGATGAAAGCGTTGAATGTTTTGACGGTTGGTGGAGAGGCCAGCTTCATCAGATAGTCTAGTGGCATGAGGCATAAAAGACTGCATCTGGATACGTCTTCTGCATCTCCAACCATCCACTAGTTTTCTAGCTGGGAGGTATTCATCCAGCCTTTTATACCGCTTATAGCAAGTCAGTACTGACCTTTCCCTCCTAAGGTTTAGTGGACCTATATTAGCCATTATTTCAGCCGCATTTACTGGACTTGTCCTAAAGGTTCCACAGACAAATCTTAGTGCTTGGGGCTGTATTTTATCAAGTTGTTCAAGAACAGTCTTAGAGCCATAAATTTGCACAGGTAGGCTGTAGTCTATCTGTGATCGGACAGCTCCTAAATACAGGGATCGGAGCATGTCTGCTCGGGCTCCCCACATAGTGGATGCCAGCTTCCGCACAATGCAAAGTTTCCCTGAGGCCTTTCTTACAACATCCTGGATGTGCTCACACATTTTTAGTTTGCGATCTAAAGTTACACCAAGGTACTTGGGTAGCTTTTCCATGCTGAGAGCCACTCCGTTGAGGGAGAGCTGGAAAGGTTGCCCGAGAATGCCAGTCCCGAGCGTGAACAGAGAATAGACCGTCTTGGAGGTGTTTATTTCTAGCCTCCACTTTTGTGTGTATGAGCAGAGCGTATGGAGATCTTCTTGTAACACTTTTTGTATAGAGGTTGCGCTCCTTCCGGATTTCCAAAGGACAATATCATCCGCATATAGCAGCTTTTGGCATTTTAGCTGAGCCGGTAGGTCATTTATAAAGGCCGTGAAAAGGGCGCATGACAGGACGGAGCCCTGGTGGAGGCGGTGCTCGAGGGTCATTTCCCCTGAGACTTCTCCGTACATCCTTGTTCTTATTGTACGCTCTTGTAGGAAGTCTCTAATCCAGTAATATATCCGTCCCCGCACCCCCACGGCTCTTATCTTATGAAGCAAACTAGGCCGCCATACTTTATCATATGCCTGTTTTAAGTCAATGAAGACTGCGTATGTGCTTTCGGTCCTTTGGAATCCATCTACTATGCTCTGCACAAAGGTGTTGACTTGGTCTATAGCGGACATTCCATCCCTGAAACCAGCCTGTTCTGGAGCTATAAGACGGGCACTCTCAAGGTACCAAACCAGACGCTCATTTACCATTTTTTCAGCCATCTTTCCCACACAAGATGTGAGATGGACCTGTAGCCCTCAGCAGTGGAAGCATCTTTTCCCTTTTTTGGTATAGGAATAATGGTGGCACGTTTCCAGGCCCTGGGCAGATGACCATCTGCCCAGGTTCTATTTTCGAATGCCAAGAGCACGACCCTTCCTTTCCCCCCTACATGCTTAAGCATTTCAGGGGTGATACCATCCGGCCCGGGAGTCTTTTTAAGCTGGCATTTCCTTATGGCAGCATTAAGCTCGCCTATCGAGAAGGGGGAGTTCATCGTTCCCTCAGCACTTTCGGTCTGTGGTTCCTTTCGGTCTTTTTTTTTCATCAGCTTTGCGAGCTTTATCAATGGCTTTGGGCATTGAGGACTTCTTGGCCGCCTTGTTGATCTTAGCAAAATATTTGTTCAACAAGGTGGCAATTTTCTTCTTTGATGAAATGGTTACCCCACTGGGTGAAGATAATGGGGTTGGTGTTTTCGTACGCCCAGCATTTTCGAGATTTCTCAAAAGACTCCAAGCCTTAGAGCTATCCCTTAGGTTTAACCATGCACAGGTGTTGGTCCAACGTTCTCGTTTTTCCCTGTTCACAGACGTTTTGACTAGTAGGCTGAGTCTGTTGTATTTCTGCCTGAGTGTTGAATTGTTTGGGTTCTTTTGGACCTTTTTGTATGCCCTTATCCGAGCCATAACAAGTTTGTTGATTTCAGCATTCCAAAAGTTTTTGAATTTTTTACAAGGGTAAGTTCGAGGAATAAACTTTTTAGCCATGCCCAGGATACCTGTTGTTATTTGACGGTACTCAAGGTCGACAGAGCTAAACTCTACATGGATTTTTTCAAGGGCATTGTCGACAGATGTCTCGTATCCTTTCCAATTAGCCTTACTATAGCACCACTTTCGTGGTTCTTTAGTGGTCTTGGTGTTCATTTTAGAAAGAGTGGCAGTCAGTAATATTGGAAGGTGGTCACTACCAATATCGCCTAGTACTTGATAAGTTATGAGATTCAAAGTTAACAGAGACTAAAGAAAGATCTGGTCGTGATAGTGAACCATTGCTAGCATGCAGAAGAGTAGGAGGAGAGTGTTTATTTTGCAAAAGAAAAAGGTTAGTAGAATTGCACAGGTCATGAACTTTTTTACCAGACTGATCAGTGTCATCATAGCCCCAGGAAGGTGAATGGGCATTTAGATCTCCAGCTATGATAGTGTCTACAGTTATTGTCTCTCTGACATCTAAAACCAGTTCTTGTTTTGGTGGATTATAAACATTGATGCACTTGAAGCGTCTATTATTTTTCCAAATTTCTAATACCAAAGTGTCTGTCCTCCCCTGACTCAAGTCTGTGGACACTTTCTTGGCGACCAGAGCATTAGCCACCAATGTAACCAGGCCTCGGCAATCCCCACAGGAGCAGCGGAAAGCAGAGTACCCGCGTATTGAGACACTTCTTTTTTCACCGATCAGACATTCTTGTAGTAAGGGAATATCCACACACTCTTTGTGGAGCAGGTTAGTTATTTCAAGTGTCTTTGGAATAAGTCCTCGGGCGTTACATTGAAGGACTTTGAAAGTTTTAGCATTAGATTTGGAAATTTGGGGATCATGTTGCTTTATCTGTCCACCTAAATTAGTGTGGGGGATACTTACTTTCCCAGTATGAAGTGTTGGTGTTGGGTTAATTTTTTCTGAGACTTTTGGTTTTTTAATTGTAGTGTTTGTTTGGGGGAAAAAGGATGTTATCAGGGTTTGTGTGTTGGGAAGAACGGTAGCTCTTTTTTCACGACGTGGCCCGTTCTCCCTATGTACCAACGTTGCGAGGCGATTAGCACATTTTTCGATGCCAGGCCTAATGCCCTTTACATGGCTAGCGGAGCCTGTTAGGGTCTGCTCAGACCCGCTTTTCTTTGTAATTTTACTCGACATTGGTATGGGTTCCTCCAGGGGGAGGAGATTTGGGTTGCCCCTTAGAGCGAGCAGTGAAAAACAGTCCAGACATGAACATTGAACTATAAATTGATCGAAAGATCAGTTAATTCAACCACTCGCTCGTAAGGGCAGGGTTTAATCCACGAAAGTGGAGTGAGGCAGGAGACCTTTTTTTAAAGCCACCAGTTTAGGGCCCGCAAATTTTGATGGCTTGACCCTCCACTAGTCTCCAGGGCGGCGGCTGATCAGTTCAGCATTAGCTAAAGCCCCGACAGACACAAATCCCTACACCAGGCGAGCGTGCAGGGGTTATGTCGATCAGAGCTTAGTATTACCCAGACCTCACCAGTAGAACTCTGCACCAGAAGAGCATGAGAGCCTGCTAGCCTTTTTTAGACCACCCTGAGAGCAAAGGGTGGACTTACTCCAGTTACCAGGGGACACCACGAGGAGGTCGGCGGGCACTGTCTCCCATTATCGTATATTATTATTATTATTATTATATTGAAATGCGATTATCGCGGTAAAATGCTTTAATGTATCGCATTTCAAAATCTCTCTCTCTCTCCCCCTCCCTCTCTCTCTCTCTCTCTCTTGTTTTTAGCCTTTCATTCTTTATCATAAGAAATGTTTTTAGCATTGCTCTAAACGTCTACATACGGATGATTGACTCGACTATATTGTCCATTCTAGAATTAAACGTAGGTTGTAATGCAGGTCTATAACGTAGCAAGGATTACTTAAGATACATTGAAATACAATTTAACAAAACAAAACTTACTTTGTTTCGAACTTTAGGTAGGCCTATAAAGAAGAACAGCATGGTGATATGGAAAACTTTATAAACTTTTGGGGCTTTATTATTTCATGCAGATCATCAACTGGGGCCTGCATTTATTATTCATTTTGAACTGCAGTTATAAATACTACATAGACTTTCACATTGAAATACTATCATATACTATACTGAAACACTGTGTATATATAGGTATGGGAATGATAACAATGTATAACATTTTGATATATACACAACGAAAATGAGGAGGGGGGAATAGTCATACTAATTGTGAATAGTCTTCTATGGAGTATTAATAATATACCCCAAATTAACAGTTACTAGTGTGCACGCCTCTGTGACTCTTGGTAACGCCAATACTTGTCATCAATAATAAAATGACTTTCGCGGATTCTGCCTGCTGGTCTGAGAGACATGTGTAAGAATCAGCACCTCTTTTTTCTCTGAAATGTATAGGCTGCGGACAGAGTGGCATGGGGAGGGAGGGGATAAGCCATAAATAAATAAGAAGTTCGTCCATTGGAGACTACATGCTTTTTTTTCGTTTATGTTAATTGACTAAATTGTGTAAAATATCTGAAAAAGAAAAAAAAGGGGGGGGGGGGGCAGGGAGGTTCAGTGTTGAGAAAAATGTAGCCCCAATCAGTACCGGATTTAAGTATATGGAGGCTCTGGACAAGACTTTTGTGGAGACCCTACTCTCGTTTAATGAAAATGGACTTAATAAAAGCAGGGGTACATTAGAATACCTATCAATTTAATCTCATTGTATCTCCTGTTTTTATATGTAGTATATATATATATTTTCTATGTGGAGGCCTGTATTAGAGTGTGAAGCCATATGCCACTGCACTGTCTGAGCTGCCGTAAATCCAGACCTGGCCCCACTAACCAATACTTTAAGTCGTAGTAAAAGCATCGAAAAGAAAAATGATTCCTTTATCCTCTAGATTGATTTTGTTAATATTTTCTTTTATTTTCTTCCTCAGCTGAAGAGCGTGGGGCCCAAGCTTGTCCCATTCTTCAAAACGGTGGCCATATTTTTTGTCCTGTTTGGAATGGAAGAGAAACCTTCCATTTTCTTCTGCATCGTGAAGTGCCTGCCGATCTTCTCTCTCATTGTGTTTGTGCTGCTTCACGGCATGAGCTTTGATGAGTGTTACAGGTACTCCAGGCGGATCCTGGTAGGCCTTATCTTCTCTGTCATGGGAGATGCCCTTCTTGTATGGAAGCATGCCTATGCCAACCTCGAGCTAGGCCTTCTCTGCTTTGCTGTCGCCCAGACAAGTTATGCCAGAGCTTTCGGATGGAGACCTTTCAAGCCGTATGCAGGATCTGTATTCGTGGCCGTTGGGCTGTGCGTGTACTGCTACTTACAATCCTACCTGACTGGCATCATGGTCTACCTGGCACCTTTCTACATCACCCTTATATGCACCATGGCTTGGCGTGCTGTGGCCCGTGTCCAGATTTACGATGACCTCTGGACGTGGACCAAACTGTGTGGCTGCGCTGGTGCTGTCTTCTTCCTCACTTCTGACATGGTCATTGCTGTCAACATGTTTGCGTTCTCAGTGCCCTTCGCTCACCAAATTGTCATGCTGACCTACTACGCTGCCCAGTTTGGAATCTCCCTATCTGTGGTGGATAGCCAAGCCGATGAGCTAATAAGGGTACAGAAGAGGCAGTAGACTAAGTTACTTTTTCCCACATCTGATAAACAGACAGCTCCCTTGACTTGTAAATACAGTCATTTCATAACGTAATAATGAAGTAGGTAGAAGTACTTCATATGTACAAAAAGAAAAAAAAATTCTGGTATATGTACTGAAAACAAATGAAGCAGAGTTTTAGCATTTTCTGTCACATATTTGCACAAAGAGCTGAAGGAATTTTTATTTATGTTTTCTGGTTTTAAACTTTATGATAATTAAAACGATGCTGCTAAAATACTGAAAGCTTTTATACACTATCACCAATGTTAAAGGTATCAAGACATTGTAGATGTCTTCAAAAAAAAACATATCAATAAAAATTGTTTACATTTGTTCTGTTTATTTATTGTCCTTAAATATAGGAAAATAAAACAAGTAAAAACAACATGAGCAATATTTTTTGTTACTTTATGTAACAACTTTATGTCTATGGTTGACCCTACTAATGTAGTCTTCTCTTGTGGGTACTTTTTTTTTGTTTTAATTGGGAGAGGCAGGTCATTGTGCTAACCACCTTGCAAACTATTTCCCTCAAATATTTGACATTTAATGTGCCACCTCTACCTTCAAGTTTCAGTGTTTTATATGCTTGAACAGACAAAAGAATTTCATATTTCTGACAAATATGCTGTCAAAACTATTTTCTTTGGGTTAACACATATATATTATATTCATCTGATCCAATCCTCCCTACTGTCAGTTTTTGAAATCTGTCAGTTTAAGTTTTTTTTTAAATTTCAATTTTTGTCGTTCAGAATCAAAATGTAAGTCTTTTTATAAAACTTTTTGTCATTGATATGTTTTAGTCAACATTGCTTGCAAAGTTTTTGGTTTCTCAAAAGAAAAATTTTTTTTACCATACTGCTTCTTCTATCTTGCAAGATGTGTCTAAAACAAAAAGTTGAGCACTTCCAATTTTTTTGGTAATTTTCCATATTTATTACACTTTTGGTGTAAGAATGATTATATTTATATTAAGAACAGGAGATGTATCTTGCCTGATGGGGCTATTACTTTGTGATATTATGAAAATTAATTCTACGTTGAGTCTCATTTTGTTTGTTTTGAATTGTATTAATTTTTCATGAATGACTGTTATTATTATTATGCCAGTAAACCAAGAAAGGAGCCAACAGTCTACTGAGAAGCAATAAGTCATTGGAAATTTAAAATGGACATTCATTTCATTATGATGTTCAGCATCCAGTTTCTTGATTCAAACCAGACATTGAAACGTAAAAATCAATGGTATCTTTTTGTTAGCAAATTGAAAATTCACCAGTTTGCATTGTATTTGTAGCATTAGTCACTTTTTATCTCATTTTAGATTGATTAAAAGTTTATCAAATTCTAGTGTTGATTGGTCTTACAGTCAACAAAGCATTGAGGCCAAACATTTAAACTTCTAATAAAATAAATTTTAAAAAGTTTTTTGTTTTTTTTTCACTATTGCTTTCATTTTTTAGAAATTGGTAGATTGATATCAACCTGGCTTTGGTGTTGCTTTTCTAAAAAAATATAATCAAAACAAATCTCATCTGATATATTAGCGTATTCTCCTCTTCCCCCCCCACCCCGAAAAAAAAAATTTTATGCTGAATCTGTAAGATTTAGAGATGTACATTTCTAACTCTATATAGTTAGACATTATCTAAAGTACACTGATTGGATTATTGTGTATTGTTTGGCTAATGCTGTTCTTGGTAGAAATAGCTAGAGGTGTATAGCTATAACACTAACAAAACTAGTTTGTGATAAAGATGATTAAGCTGGTACTATTCATTGCCAACACTTGGTTTGCACCGAAGTGTTGCAGTTTGCAATCAGGCTTATTCTTGATCTATTAAGCATGTGAAGTGTGGATACAGACTTTATAAAGAAAAGGCCTCAATCATTCATTGAAGAATACAGGACTTTTGGTCACAAAGAAAATGGCATTTAAGGGCTTCATAAGGAGCTGATATTGTTTCAGTGAAGAGGTAGCTTGAAAATTTAAGCAGCATTTTGTTTTAACTAGATTGAACTGCAGACAGTATTTTATAGTCTTTTAAATGCCTAACATGGCTTCACTGTTAAAATATTTCTTCTTTTTTCTTTATATTGCATCTGCTTATTAGTTTGTTTTTTAGAACCAGCTTCAGACTTGGTAAATGGCAAGATGCTGCTGAGTGTTAATGTTTTTTTTTCTGCTATTTCTTTATCGACCAGACTCACATCAACTCGGCATGAACCTTCAGTGCATCTCTTCACTTCATTATGTTTCTCTATTTCTTTGCTTTTTCTTGATATTTTTATAATCACCTTTGTCAAAACACATTTTTTTTTTAATGTTTCTATTAAGTGCAAAATATTTTTTTTTCTTTATTTACTGTAATAGAAATGTCTCTTTTTTTTTTTTTTTTTTTGAGAATTTAGCTTTTTGCTCTACCAAATATTTGAATGAATATTTTTCACACCTTTGTATTGCCACATATATTCTCTTGTTTATTATATATGTTTTGTGCAAATTTAAATTGCGTTTCTTTGAATTGTTATAAAAGATTTGTGGTTACAGTATTACTTTTGTAGTCATTTTTTTTTATGTCCTATAAAAAATAATGGAGTACTGTTAGATTTTTAAAAAAATAAATTTTTAATATAAATTTTTTAAAGCATTATTAGATATTACTTTTTCCATTATACATTTAGGGTTCATTTAAAACTAACCACAAAAAAGAAAAAAACTTGTATAGAATATAGGTTTCTCAATATTCTGTTTTTAGTATTTTTAAATATAAAAGATTTTGTTGTGAAAAATTATCAAGCGGAATTCATGCTTCTCTATGTTGTTAGTATGTAATCAGTGTATAAAAAAACAAGTGCTTTTTTACTATTGGATATTCTTGATAGGCCTACTTGAGTAGACCAAAATGTTTTCTTGTTAACAGCAATCATTTTTTTTTGGTGAAAGTCTTCCTTCTATTTGAACATGTCAGCATTGACTACAGTTTGAGCGATATGCTCAAGGTAAAAGTGTTGGAGTAATTATGATCACAAAGCCAGAAATGGGTTAAGGAGCTGATCAAACATTCTTATGCCACAGTCAAGGGAGGATACAATAAAGTACTCTATTATAGATCTGCATTGGTATATTTGTACTTTTACTGTTACAGCTGAAGTTGTTTCTTTTTTATTTTTGTTTAATGTACAACTAATAGGTATCATTCTTTTAATTAATTTTTGTTGGTGTCTATTTTTACAAATGACATGGTGTCTTTCTATTATTTTGTTTAGTCATGAAAAGCATTAGGACTGGTAGATGCTTCTATAAGAAGTTCTAAATTGAATAAATAGCTTTAAACCATCTGGAGAAAGTTTTTACACAAGATTTGAGGAAATATTTCTGAGCTTATTGCATCTTCAGATTTCTTTCTATGAATTGTCTTGACAATATTTCTGTATTCAGTTGTTAATGTAATCAGCTAAACGTTTTAGAAACCTTTTTATTTTTTTAGGATACCTCAGCTTTAGTTTTAGAAATCTAACCCTTGACTACTTAGTTTTTGCACAATAATCGGAAGATTAGTATGTTTCAACATTGTGCTGACAAAAACAATTGTTTTAGCTTCATAAATAGGTCAACTTTATTGCTCCTGTTTACAGAATGTCTGGGTCTGTATTGGAACTTTTAATTATGTCAGAAACTAGTGTTTCAAACTCCAATAACTTTGTATAAGAGCTTTGTTTTAGCAATAAGCCTAATTGGTAATCAGGTTATTTTGTTTTATGTAAAGTGTTAATTCTGGTGACAACCCTTTTGGCTCAGTTGCTTCCCCTTGTTTGTTAAACCTAATTGTTGGTGTAAATGATGTGATAGAATTTCAACAAGGCATTATTTGTATAACTTGTAATGTTTTCTGATTATAGTCAATGTTGTAAATTTATCCAATTTGACTTTTTCTTTTTTTCTCTTTCTTATCAACTCACTAATGTACACTATACAAGTTTTAAGATTGGAAATAAAAAAGTTACAAAATATTTTTAAACTTGTTTTTGTTGAGTGAATCAATTGTGCTGTTTTACAGGATATATACTTTAATCTACTAATTTTAGATGTTTTGAGAAGTTAATGTTACAATTTCAATGTGCAGTTTGTAATGAAATCCTAAATGCTGATAGTAGGAGTGTTGGCCTCCTTCAGTCGTAGAACGACTATGGCTCAACTCAAAGACTTTTTCTTGTGACTGTGGAGCCCTATTTTAAAGAGACACTCCCTTCTACAAATCGACTGGTACATTGGCTTTGTGCCTGCTTTTCATATTTTGCTCTATCCTCGTGTACCCAAACGAGGAAGACAGGCATGACGGGACAGCACCTTATTGACTGGGGGCTGTCCGTTGGAATCCTAGGATCTCTCCCACCGACGAAGTGGCCACTGGCGCTCTGCTCTACATCAATTGAGCATTTGATTAAGCTTATAACCGGTGACTGCCACTTCCCGTGTTTGGCCGATGCCAAAGGCGAAGCTGGAGTGTCCTCTCCGGTTTTGGGGGTTAGGGCTTTGGATAAGCGAGACGAAAGCCTGGGCATTGTTTATGGTAGGAACGATGTCGCCCACACAGCAGTTCCCACCTCTCCATGTAGGACCTGTCACATAGTAGGATTATTGGCTACAATATCCATTTAGATACCAATTGTAAAAAAACACATTCTTTAGAAAATTAAAAAGATAAAAAAAAAACGAAACAATATTTCGAACAGGAGACAAACTACCGATAACAAAAGCAAACACAAAGACTATTTGATTCTTTGGCCTTGAAATTATGAAATGAAACTTATGAAGATGCCAACTTTCTGATGTAAACTTCACATTGTTAGGCGCTTCCGAGCTGTGTCTTATGTAGATAAGTCAAACTGGGGTAACGCTCAAATAGCGTAATCAAATAACACAGGCAAATAGCCAACAATAGAAGTTAGTCGACGCTGATAGTGAATGTCGAACAAGAAGTTTAATAATAAGGAAGGGAACAATCGAATGTCGTCAAGCTAAATCTCTACTTTCATAAAACTGCCCTCTCTCTACAGCCGTCAAAAGTATTCAGCTTAAACTTCGCTATTCTTCATAAAGTCCTAGCCTTGTTTTTACTAGTAGCGTCATTGTCTCTAAGACAAAACTTTCCCTTTCTACAAAACAAATAACTAATTCCTAAATCGTGCCATAACATGTAATATTTTGAGTGAGAATGTGGTAGGAAATCTTCATTTTGCTTGCATTGTTGAAATGTTTGGCTATGTGTATGCACTTGTGTACCAAGCAATCAAGATAATGAAAGTGAGCTTATTCGCGCGATCAATCAAACTGGACATAGAATGGCTTTGTCTGACCCTAAGGGGCCGATGAATTCTAGTTTCCTTTGCCTCAAAGTAGCACCCTTGTTAGAAAGTCAATTAATTTATATGCAAGCAACTAGTAGCAAAACTGGTCATAATTGATAACATCATTTTTGGGGGGAACTAACTTTTCAATGCAATTACATCTGACTTATCTTGAGTCCTAATTCAGCGGTGCATAAACTGAGTTTGTTACAATAGTTATTTTTCTTATTTATTAGTTAGAAAGTCGATGTTAAGCCGACTTGTTTCCAATGTCGAATTTCTACATTAGTTAGCAGATTTATCTTCAGATACTACACTTTGATCTTAGCCAAAAGCCTTCAGATTACTGGTGGTTGATGCACATATTATTATGCTTCATGCCATTATTATGCAGGAATAGAAGAGATAGAATTTGCCTTGATCTTATAATATTAATGTATGTATTTAAAGTAGCCAATATACACCGTAATATTAAAGAAAGCGGTAACTATATAAAAAAAAATACAAAAATAATTGATTTTGTAGAATTATTTCTCATTGTTTATTATTGTATCATTATTATTTGTGTTATTATAATTTTTTTATAAAAACCCAACACGTTAGAGTTTCATGAAACGCTGTATTGACAGTTGAAGAGTTACATCCCTTTAATAGGTTTCATACTACTGTAATGATTTGAATCGATATGTAATCTTGTTCTTTTAAAGTTTTAATAATATACAAGAAAAAATATCTAAAAATAAAGAATATAAGAATTTGAAAGAATAAAGTACATACTGTCAACATGTTGTTTCCCTTACAAGAGCCCCGTTTGGGCACACGTTGGTTGTGGGCTCGGGCGGGCGGGCGCATTGAACAATTGAACCCTTGACGCGCCCTTGCGGGACATGATTGCCATGTCACTGCTTTTTCCATGTATAATCGCACCGTTGTCCTCTCCCTGCCATCCTTTATTTCCAGTTTTACTTTGGCTAATACATTATTACAAAGAATGTGGCTAATGTTAAGCTAGATACTTGAAATGACAACACGTCCATAATAGAAACCAGTGATGCCCAACCTATTTCAACCCGCGGGCCAAATGACCGAAAAGGTACAAAAACGAAAAGAAATTGACCTAAAATAATTTAAATAGAAACGGTTTGATCTAGTAGTGACTTTTTACCTACATTAATGTTTTTTCCTTTGAAACTGGCTACTGTCCTGGCTATATTTCTTGACTTACAATGTGAGCAAAATTATAGCTAGCTAGCCAACTATTTACTTTATTGTCTCTTTTTTGGTAAACATTCCCATCGATCCTCCAATCTGTAGGCGTAGTTTAAAAATCTTTTTTTTTTTTTATCGCGTCTCAAACCAAGAATGATGTAATATTTGTTTATCTGTTGGTAAAAACAACAACAACGGCTACACTTTCTTTACAAATCAAATATATTGGATTTTTATCGTTCCAAAAAATAAAGTAAAGATCCGTTCACTTTCCCTGGTAGATTCTACATTCCACTTCAACTCGCCCGTTTCATAAACGTATAAATGTTTAAGGTAGTTGTGCCAATCCACCTGAGAGCCCTAACGTAGATAAGATACAGTTCTCGACATTTTTATGAAAGGGTGGAGGGGTTTTCTATTCTAAGTGTCGACGTTTCTGCGAGCCGGATGGAACTACGTCGCGGGCCGGATCTGGCCCACGGACCTTATTTTGGGCATCACTGATATAAACAAATAAGTTGCTTCTTTAATCAGCCATCTTGGCTCACAGAAGTGTCCCCTTTGAATGGGCATAACTTTCCTACTATATACGGGTACATCTGAAAGGGGGGATAATCTACAATATGATGTGAATTAACTGATAGGGGTGTGACTTTCCATCAGCAGCTAATATTTCACAGTAGTATGTAAAAATGTTGTATAACAATTCGGATCCTTTCGGCACTTCCACCGGCCTATTTGAGTACCAGCCATTCGGGCCCGATATATAGCCAGCCTGCCCCTGCTCGAAATGCATGAACGGTGTACTATTTTTTCACAGTTCGGTAAACTTTATAATAATACATAGGTGAAAATGCCCTACGAAATGTAACACACTACAATATAATTTTCCTAATTTTTGTTCGGGCTACTCGCTAGGAATTCAGAGCCTCGTAGGCAAACTAGGCAGCCGCCTAGAGCCTTCGATTGGTCGGGGTTTCGCATAGGACTAAAAAGAAATTTTTTAGAGAAAAAAAACACCGAAAGTTGGATCAAATCCCAAACATAACAAAGCTCTATTACTATATATTTGCTAGACTTTCTCATAAGTTTTTATCATGACTCAATGCTTATTAACGAAAGTTCATATTTGCTGGTTAGAACGTGTGGAAATTAAATTGTTGATTTCGAGATACAGATATTGCATCTTTTTCAAATTGAGGGATTTTAATTTTTCGTTGTTCATTTTAAATTATTATTTGGGGCCACCAAAGTCATTTCGCCTACAGCCTCCAACGACTTAAGGCCGTCACTGCTAGGATCATTGGATAATAACGCAAATTGTTTATTGTCTTTAGTGTTTAAAGTTTTTAGATGAAGTAGTTTGTAGCGTGAACTTTTTATCTCCTAAATTTAATTAATTTTTGGTTTTGTAAACTTTAATTAGTGTTATATAAAAAGAGCATGCATTCTTCTATAATAATATGCCTAATATAACATTGTCAGATTACATACAAAAAAGTTATTGAAGTTTAATCCTAACAGGGTAGTGAAATACAAATGAGCAAAATGAATAATTCCATCGAAACTTGGAAAGTAATTACGGAGAGAAAGAGTTAATTTATATTCCTGTTCCTTACCAACTTGTTCTTCTGCTGGTATATTTAAGAAGCTAAATATGAAAAAAAACTTTTAAAAAATCTATATTAAATGTAGTTGTATAAATTAGTTTGAATGTCATGTAATTCAAATTGGAAATAGATCTAGACTAACAATAATAAATCTGTGCGATTAGAAATATTTGTACAAAGCTTATATCAACTCACTCAGAGCTCAATATTCAACTTATACGACCACATCTATTAAAGGAGAATTTCTTTCAATTGTTCAAGATACCAAACAAAATAATTAATTACCAATAGTCAATTCGCTAATTTGTTGTTTTTTTTTTTAATTGATTCTTGTGTTGTCAGGTAAAAGAAATTATTTTGCAAATTTTCAGCTTGATCCGAGAATGAGTGTGGAAGAAATAATATGTACAAACTTTGTACCAGAACATGATATTCAAGCACAGAGCATTACAACATACAAACATTTAAATTTGAATTTCATACAAAGAGAGGTTACCAAATTCAGTGTTGAACTTTTTTTTATGAGAGTTGCTTGCTTTCTGAGAGGTAAGAGGCACTGCTACACTAGCAAGAAACAGAAGTAGCAAAGCTCGAAAGCTGAGGAGAACAATAATAAACACGTCAGTACACAGTTAGGGGCTGTCAGATTCGTGAACATTGTGGTCCAATGGTAAAACACCCTGCTGCAAAAACAAAGGTTTTATTTTATAAAAATAGTTTAAGACATGTTTTACAAATCAAAGAAGAACATATATCTAAAATACTATTTAATCTTGATTTGGCCAAGATTAGAATATGCTTCCATTTTTTTGAGGCTGGGAAATGTTGCCCGGGGTAATACCATACAACAGTGATGCCCAACCTTTTTCGGCCATTTTAATTTCTGACACTCGTGTCGCGGGCCACATCATCGAACAGATAAAAAATGAAATAGAGGATAAACCATTTTAAATAGTTTTATTAGAAACCCGTAGCACTACTTAGTCTACTTACACACGTAATTAGTTAGGTCTCATCCGTTTTAATACTGAAAAGTTTGTCTGCTCAATTAAGTGCTTGTAAACATTGTGATCAGCCTTAACACTTAATTTCGAAAATTTGAAAAGCTTCTTCTTACAACTCGGCGAAGAAATCAATAGTCTGCATCGCTCAAAATTTCTCAAGCAGGAATGTCTGGCTTTGTAAGTCAATCAGTGCCAGTTCCAGATCTATCGGAGCAATCCTCAGTGGCAATAGAAAACATTTCAAAATCCGCTGCTCTGTCATTTAGTTTTGAATGAAAATTTGTACTCATAATGTCCACTCGTTTTGCAATGCTTTAACAGCTAGAAAGCACATTTCTCATAATTTGAGCTGCTCTGTAGCTTGCCCTTACGACGAACTCATTTTTTTGCCTCTTTTTTCTCGTCAATTGCTCAACTCACTCAACTAGGCTTAACTTAGCCATCTTTTTCATTGGGGCTCAAACCAACAATGCTTCCATATTTTGCTTTAAACATGACTTTGTAATAATAAAAAAAAAACAGCCACATTTTCTGTACAAACCATATTAGCAAAAGCAAAGATGTGTCCACCTTTCTCGGAAGTTTATTCAGAATCTATTTTTTGTTTGTTTCTACGGCTCTTCCATTTCATTAACGCACAAATATTAAATAGTACTACCATTCTCTTTGATATAAAAAGAATGTTACCGAAAATGATGCAGAATTGATGCCCTGTGTTACACACAAGATGTTAAGAACATGACTAGTTCAAGATAGCAGCGGAATTATCCAAGAACCTAAAACAACTGTCAACGCTTGTCACCGAAAAAAAAATACATCGTGTTCATTTAAACAAATAATAATATGAAAATTAGAATAACATAGATTGGAATGAAATTCATCAAAGAAAACGTTTTAGTCCTAACGTAGGGAAAATACATTTTTCAAACTTTTAAAAATTTTTCTTCACTTTGTGCCGATGTTTAGGCGGACCGGATGGAACTACTTCGCGGGCCGGATGTGGCCCGCGGGACGTAGTTTGGGCATCACTGACGTACAACATGCAAGAAACGGGGGAAAAAACTACAAGGGAGGTAATATTTATGTTTAAAAAACTACTTTTTTTTTCTTTGATTACCTCCCTTGTATTTATACTACTACTAAATATTTTTATTATAATATTATGGATATTATATAACAGACCTAAACATCAGTATATATTATCTCGTCCATCGGAAGTTCAACGATTACTACATATTATTCTTCTGCAGGCGCTGTTGTCTCTCAACTGTAGTTTCGATAATGTTATTTTATGTGATTTCGTCTCCAAGTTGGCAGGGTCAGTCTTTCAGAGACGCTTTAATGGTGTCACTAAAACGTTTTCATTGTCCACCTTGTGCTCCCTTTCCATCCCTCAAATGACCTGACTGACCATAATGAGTCTTTTAGAGATGGGGGAATCTTCCATCATGGACATACGATGGCTAAACCGCACTACAGATAGTGATGTTCTTGCATGGCATGGGTAGTAGAGAGGCTATGCTTGTTGTTCGACACATTAGCTGGGCACCTGTCTCGTATGGGGGACGGCTGTATGCCAAGGGCAATCTTTTTGGTGAACTGAAAGGTGGTTGGCGTAACAGAGTTGACCCCTGATACGCTTTAAAGTGTTCAGGCCTCCGCGCGGTGGTGATGCTTGTAGATGTATCTAGTGTAGATCTACGTCTGGCTGGAGGTACTACCGAACTCAAAACTACTTCAGTAACACCGGCGAAAAGCCGAAACAATCAAAATAGGTAGTCGACGCTGATGCTGTTTACAAATACATTTAATAACTAAGAAGGGAATCGTCCGATGTCAGCTATGTCCGTACATTCGTATCTCTATTCTACTGCTCTACACAAAGCATCCTCTTTCTAGCGTCACTAAGAGCGTTCTTCTTTTTTAAAGATCTGTCACGTCATTTGTCGCTAAGTAAAACTTTACCCTTATTCCCGAAACAAATAACTAATTCCTAATCATGTCATAACAACTCCTCCCCCTCCCGCTAAAAAAAATTGCCAGTCAATTTTTTATCTACTGTCTTAGTCTTACATTGTGCAAGGGCCAAAATGAAGGGAAACATAAAAGACAACACAACTTGAGTCTTGATTTCGGTTTCAACTTCTTCTTCATTGTCCCAAACTCAAGTTGATCTGAACACCTATTTCCCTCAAATGTCACAAAGTGCTACTGTCCAATGTGATGTGCCATAGGTGACCGCAGACATAGGTGTCTAGCTATACTTTATCACATCATGTTCCAAAGGTTACACCACTTTCCCTCACACGTCAGGACAGACATTTTACCTAATATGACAAATTGACATTTATCAATAATCGTTCTCCCACTATACACCTAACGTTCGTTCGGCATTTACAAGTGTATTTTATTTCCTCTCTCCACTTACTTGTCCCAGCGCGATCTAACTCTTTACTGATGTATGATCATGATCAACAACAAGGAATAACTTAGAAAACTTACTTTCCCTTGGTATCAATACCTCGTCGCCTTATAAATGCCCTATCTATTCATACCTCCATACATACAATTCATACATATTAATATTCATACATAATAAATAACTAACATAAGTCAATCTAATACTAACTAATACTACAACAACATAATAACTGCCTAGCTATGACTACTAGGTAAGTCAATTAATTAAGAATAAACACTTCAAATATCAAACCAATCAACTTATTTACACACTACGGTTGTATAGTGTTATGTTTCACAGGCTATCTACACGACCCATACATTTGTTCTCTCCAACTGGAGTTAACATCTCTTCTTACACCACTATAGCCCGCGTGTGGCCTTCTAGCTCTGTATGACTTGCGATTACCGCTCCCACAGTCATCTCTTCTATCATCCCTGTCGGATTCAGACCTATGCCTTCTATCCGAACTCGCAATCTTCTGTTCAGACTGTTCTGCCCTACTCCAACAGTCTTTAGCGATGTGCCCATGTTTATGGCAGTTAAAACAAATTCTGTCCTTTCTAGGTTTGTTTCGCCTCCTGTTGCCATATCTGCTTTTCCAACTTCTAACCTGTTTATCAGAAGCGGCTCTGATACCTGCTACATTTCCAAGTAAAACATCTCTAGATAACCTCGGCATGGCTACCCCTTCACAATACCCTGTATACAATGGAGATCGAAGGAACACTTTGCACGCTTCGAACCTCTTAACTGCGCCGTCTGCCAATCTGACTGATTTGGTATAGCCTAAATAATCATTGGACTTAACTAATCCCCCTCTAACTGCGAGTGTACTGCTAGCTGTGTCCCGGATCACCTTTATCTGTTTATTATTTATCATGCCCGGATATAATTTAAACCTATCTTCCCCACAATCAACGTAGTTAATTTCTTCATCTGGTTCACTATCCCTACTATCACGATCCCTGTCTTGGATGCTCCTTACAAAATTAACCCTATCTGGTGACCGATTATCCCTCTCTTGTCTACGGTTTCCTTGATTACCTCTCCTATCACTAGTGCCACTATTATCCTGTGTATTCATATTGCCAGCTCTATTCCCCCTATGTTTCCTACACTGGTATGCCATGTGTCCCTTTTCCTGACAGTTAAAACATGTACCCTCCCTAAGGTTTCTATCACCCGCTTTAGGTCTATCTATTCTCCTATCATAACTTTCCCTGCCATTGTTTTCATTTTCCCAGGATCTATCATTTAAGCCATCATAACTATCCCGACTATTGTTCCCACGTTCCCTGGACCTACCATTTCTCCTACCATAGGTGTCCCTATCACTAACATCATTCCTTCTACAATACTCCCTATCATTGCTATCATTTCCCTTTACATAATTTACCAGGTCAATAACTTTTTTGTGGTCTCTAACTGAAAGTGGGTTGTTTGGATAAGCATTCTTAAAGATCCTAATAATTTCTACCAAGTCTTCAATTATCTTAGGGTTTCTTTCTTTTATAAAAGACTGTAGCTGAGGGTCGCACTTATTGATGAAATTGTCAATCAGAATAAAGTTCCTCAACCCCTCGTAGGTGTTCTCCACATTCTCGAATCCGAGCCATTTAGTGAAGAAGTCCTTCTCTGAGTTGATAGTTGTTTGTGGATCAACTTGGCTGGATGGAGTGTTTTCGTAATACTTCTTTCGGAATGTTGCCGCGTTGTGCCCGTATGCGTTTAGCAGTTCCTTCTTTAGCACCTGATAGCTGTTTTGCATCGAGTGGTCGTGGTTCTGGCAAATCGTGAGGGCTTTCCCATGCACGAAGTCCAACAAGATTTCGGACCACTCCCTCTCTTGGACATTAAACTTTGCTAGTTTAATTTCAAAGCGTTTCAGATAGTCGCCGATGTCGTCCTTGTCTTCCGCAAAAGGTTGTATTTTCTTTTTCATCCATGCGGCGCTACAATGGCTTTCTATATTGGCGCTATTGTTGCTGTTCCCTTCAATGGGCACACTTACACCAGCCTCTATCCTCATCTGCTCAACTTGAATTCTCACTTTTCTGTCCGCCTCTTCTTTCTTCTCCCTCTCGATGCGTTCCGCGTCTCTGACTTTTTCCCGTTCTACACGGTCTGCCTCTTCTTTTTCTTTTTCTCTGGCTCTTTCAGTTTCTCTGACTCGTTCCCGCTCTCTGCGATCTGCTTCTTCTTTTTCCTTTTCTCTGCCTCTAGCTTTCTCTCTCTCCAAGCGTTCTGCTTCCCTAATTCTCTCCTTCTCCAAGCGCTCTGCTTCCCTAATTCTCTCCTTCTCCAAGCGCTCTGCTTCCGCCGCCACCATCTGCTGCACATAGGCAGTTAGTTCTTTGCCTCGCAGTTCTAATTCTGTCTTGGCTTCCTGAATTAGCTTTTTTCGAAATTCTTCTAGGTCGTAACCTGAAGTAGTTGCCATATTCCTTATTTGTTACTTTATCCTACGTTATGGTACCTCTTATACCAACAAACAAAACCCTTGGCGTCTAACTACCAACGTAGACTAATAACCACTTCTACACTTTCTCAAGATACACTTAGTATCCTTGGTACAAGTGTGTAGGCTACACTTTGACCCGACTGAATACGCTGTGCGACACACGCACACTCAACCGACACCGTGTTACTCAACACGAGTGGCCGGTAAATAGACCAACCTGTCTATTTACAAATACTAAAATTACAAATGGGCAATCAGGCTTCACCTCGATTGTTCCCCAGATCTAGTCTAGATTACGCTAGATCTTAGTTACTTCTTACCTGCTTTCACAGCCAGGAGTGTATATAACTTACAACTCATACAAATAAACTATGAAAATAAACCTAAATACGATAAACAACAAACTATAGATCTAGTTCTAATGAATGAGACTTTCGTCTGACAGTAAGACTTAAGACGGGAGTATTACAAACAATTAATACATGACGTTACTAACAAATGCTTAACTAAATGATTCACACTCACATACAGGACGCATTAACAGCTAAACATATATATGGACCTCTTGCTAGATTACACCTAATTTTAAGGATATCCCCAATCCACCACGATTTAACCTGGTAGTGATAATCTAGCGAGTGGTCACTTCCCTACAGACTCTAATTATTCTAAGGAGAAAGTAGTTAAATAACACTTGACTTATCTGTCTAAGAAGCGGCGATAACTCCACAGTCAGTCTCGGGTCCACTCTTCCTACGCTAATGTCTGTCCCGGCGGCAAGGCTCACGGCGATGTCTTCCCTAGCGGTGAGACAAGAACAACGAACGTTTCGGCTCTCCAAGGTCCTTCGGTACTGGTCTGCAATGGCTCCGGTTCTTCGGTGGTACGGCGTCTGGTTCTGGTGTTCACGGTGATCTGTCGTCTGGCTCCGGTTCGTCGGTGGCGTAGAGTCTGGTTCCGGCTGCTGGTTCCGACGCAGGTACGGTGGTTCCAAGTGGTCGTCTGTCCAAAGTGAACCTGGAACGGTCCAACTATTGACACAGCGACAAAGTCAAAGTCCAGTGCTAAACTACCGGCTATCTGGCTATCTAACGTGTAGCACAGAATTCAGCCGAGCTGTAGATCAAATTAGCACTACTGTACTTAAGTGCCGTAGGCAGTACGATGTCTCCTACGTCAAAAGTTCTTTGGCGTGACTCCAACGGTCGATCTTGGCCTTGCAGAAGGTGACCTTCACGTTCGTTCTCACTATGCCGGGCAGGCGATATCTCTTCAGTACGGAATCGACAGGACGGTTTTCTTCCCTCCACAAAACTGTAGCCTTCTCGATACAAGCTTCAATACGATGCCACAAGTATGGGCATTTACAAATCACAACTGTAGATCTAGATCTATATTTCGTTACCTCCTAGTTCTACGAGTCCAGGATCTCACTGGCTTTCCTTCGCCGACGTGGCTGTATAATCAGGGTCTAGCTGCAGACTAGGCCGATGACGTTAACTTCTGCCTCCTCCTAACAGAGGGCTTCTATTCTTCTTGTTGTTGCTGCCAGTAAGCTCCGAGTCGGGGGTCGCCACGTTGTTCAGGCCTCCGCGCGGTGGTGATGCTTGTAGATGTATCTAGTGTAGATCTACGTCTGGCTGGAGGTACTACCGAACTCAAAACTACTTCAGTAACACCGGCGAAAAGCCGAAACAATCAAAATAGGTAGTCGACGCTGATGCTGTTTACAAATACATTTAATAACTAAGAAGGGAATCGTCCGATGTCAGCTATGTCCGTACATTCGTATCTCTATTCTACTGCTCTACACAAAGCATCCTCTTTCTAGCGTCACTAAGAGCGTTCTTCTTTTTTAAAGATCTGTCACGTCATTTGTCGCTAAGTAAAACTTTACCCTTATTCCCGAAACAAATAACTAATTCCTAATCATGTCATAACAAAAGACCAGCTTCTTCTTCTTCTTCTAGCCAGCTTTATTACTGCTGAGCTCTGAGCTTTTTTGCATACTGTGCCAAGGAAAAATGGTGTGCTGTTTTTAAAGACCAGCTTAGGCGCCAATTTAACTTGATTTAATTGACATAAAAAAGAGCACTTAGTAGCAGTAGGCTGGAGATTTATTATAAAGGCGTTATTACAACAAAAGAAAGTCCACTGCCAATGACAGGCGAAGACGATGAATAGAGAATCTTAATTGACCACTGGCGGATAATTATATTAGAAACGAACGAGTAGTCATTCTCTAGCGCTGCCAGTGTCGAGTGTCGCTAAAAACAAAGTTCAATTTTGTTCCTTTATTAGTGTCCACTGAGGAATCTTCTGGTGATATGGTAGCCAGGAACGAGGCGCGGTATGCCTTGTAGTTGGTATGGTCGCCTAGTCGGTCTATGGCCATCACTGCTGGGAGCCCTCAGACAGGACAGGGAAGAAGAGTCCCATGTCAGGCCTGTACTTTGGATAAAAGCCTTTGGCGCCGATTCTGTACTGGACTTTATTGAAGGTGATGTGGCAGGTCTGTAGCAGTACCTCCCTCTGATAGGCAACGAGAATATTATGTTAGAAACGAACGACTATTCATTCTCAGCGCTGCCAGGATCGAGTTTCGTTAAAGGGAAACAAAATTCATCGTATTCCCTTTAGCAGTTTCCACTTTGAGGAATTTTCTGGTGATGTGGCAGGTTTGCAGCAGTACCACCCTCTGACATACAACGAGAATGTTCCTAGGAATGTTAAAGGCCTTGAAGGTATCTGTGAGGTCAGTTGTTATTATCCCCTCGGTAGATATAACAATGGGGTATATTGTTTTAGATAACTTCCATAAACGCTTAGGTTCCCATATTTTCGTTGTTTTTCTTAAATTCCTGTGGCATTTTTTAAGTCTCGAGAGACGATCTTTTCCCTTTGCAACTTCTTGTGTGACTAAAGAGGCCAATCCTTGATACACAGCTGCGATCGCAGGTTGGGCATATATAATCACCAGGCGCCGTTGCATTTTCACCCTTCTTTCTGCTTCTGTTGTGTATGACATCTGCAATCTTTGACCCTTCCTTTATGCTCTCTCTCCATCAGGATCTGTCCAGTGCTACTTCTTCCCAGTTGCCAGTGTCGATTTTGAAGAGCTTCATGTCGCGTTTGCATACATCCGTATAACGTAATAGTGGGCGACCAGCGGCTCGCCTGCCTTCTATTAGATCGCCATACAGGATGACCTGTGGAAGTCGACCTTCTGGCATTCTACGAACGTGGCCAAGCCAGCCAAGGCGTCTGCTGCTGATAACAGAGCGGATGTCCTGGCACCCTGCTCTTTGTAGCACTTCCTCATTGGTTATCTTATCTTGCCACCTTATTTTAAAGATCCGCCTTAAGCATCGGAGGTGGAAAACATTAAGCTTTTTTTTCCTGCCATGAGTAGGTTGACCATGTTTCACTTCCGTACAGCAAGGTGCTCAACACAGGTCCGGTAGACTAGGGTTTTAGTACTGTCAGTCAGCAATATGTTGTCCCAGACTCTTTTCTGCAGCCGTGACATGGTGGCCATTGCCTTGGCTATCCTGTTGTTTATGTCTTTATCCAGTAGAGTGTTGTTGGATATGATGGAGCCAAGGTAACAAAAGTGATCAACACTAGAAATTGTTGACTACCAGTAAAAATTGTTGATCACTTTTGTCACTTTTCTTAAATTATTATTATTATTATCAAGGTTAAAAAAGGTTCACACTTTATGTTCTTGTTTTAAATAATTTCGTTAATATCGGGATTCCATAACTTTTCATTTATCATGGCACCTAGGTATTTGACATTAGCTAAGACATCTTGAAATATTCAGATCCTCGTAAAATATGTCTCCCTATACCACCGTTGACGTGAACAATATTTGTATAAGTATGGATTAACGTCTGGTGTATAGAGCCAGGGGCAAACCTATCCACATCTATTTGTTTGCCGTAGTTTATCTTTGATTCGGTCACTCGATGTCAAGTGTCCACACCCCATTTATCTTTGATTCGGTCACTCGATGTCAAGTGTCCACACCCCATTTATCTTTGATTCGCTCACTCGATGTCAAGTGTCCACACCCCATTAATCTTTGATTCGCTCACTCGATGTCAAGTGTCCACACCTCATGGACCGTTTCAATGCCCTTTGTTTCGGCACATGCGACTTCCTTGTAATTCAAACACTGCTTGTCATCTGCTCCACACAATGGCCTGGGTCACGAAGTTAACAATCGCCAAGGTACAACACTCGTCCCTCCTCCCCAGTCCCACCCCTAGCACTCGGACCTTACCCGCCCATAACGTTCGCGCTTATCTTTATCCCTTAGATTGCTTTCAGATTCGTTGACCATCTTGTGTTCATTCACTGAACATTGTGTTGATTCAGTGAACAATGTTTTGATCATCGTGTTAAAGCAGTCACTTTCGACAACAAACGAATCGTTAGTGAGACATGTATAGCGATGTATCGTTACGTTCCACTACCATGAATAGTTTATTTCAGCACTCACTGTGTATCTTTTCAATAATAAAAATAAAACAATAACTTTAAATATCTGAAGCGTCATATGTAATCCAATGTTATTTGAAATTCATAATTACATATTATAATTATCATAACCTCTATACTTAAATAAGCTGAATATAATATGCATTTAACTGGACAATGTATGTAATTAAATAGTAGTTTATTGGGGAAGGAAATATGTGTAGAAATATGCGACCTTATGTTTGTAGATGAATGAAATCTTATGTGTGCGAAAATAAAAAAAAGCATTATTTATTAATGTATTTTATTTAAAAAAGCATTATCTATCTATCTTGATTGTTTTACATGTCTCGTGTCTTTCGTTAGATTTAAAGACTATTATATAGGTATTTATCTATACCATTTTCTTTCGTATGTAATTTTAAAAAGTAATAATTAGGGCCTATAATATAATTCCCCATAAATGGAAAAGTCAGATAGGCCAATGGAAGTTTACTTTTTTTCATCTTTATAATAATAATGCCAGAAAATTCCAGCGCGGACACCGTTAAGAGGACTACAATGACTTTATTATCCTCTTACGAAGCTCGACCCTGGCAGTGCCTGAGAATGAATATTAGATTGTTTGTAAAATAATCAGGGCCGGTCTTAGGCATAGACAAACTGGGCAACTGCCTTGTTTCTCCGATTGGTAGGTCATCGCAAAGACGTTGCTAACTTATTAGATCATATAATGGGAATAATTGTCTGTCATGTAAGATGCCCAGATGGTAGGTACGAAACGTATGGCTTCTGTGATACAACACCTTTGACCGGATGTGTCCTCTTTTATCAACAAAAACAACTTGACAAAGGGGACGCTGCCTAATTTTCTTAACATAATCTTCATTTGGCCCGTCTCAATCCGGGATGAGAAAGGAAGAAGGTTTGAGTGGGGGGGGGGGGGTGACCCCATCCTATAAAAACTCAATGGCTAAAGATAATCTACCTAGCACAAGCGAAATAAAAAAAAACGCAATGGAGATAGGTTGGGGGGGGGATATTACAATAACAATGTAAAGACTATTTGATTTCAATGTCATCTTTTTGACAAACTAAGAGCAGAAGCTCATTCCATCCCTCCATGATGAGAATTAAGTTCTCCGTTGTGTTTGGATTTCCGTAACTTGCGAAGCTTTCCCTTATCAACTTTCATTTTTCTCCAATGCTCCGCCCCCTTTTTTATGACGACATTTAGAATCGAAGGTGGCCAATGTTATTGCGACATAATCTATGCAATAGGAAACGTCAAGTTGTTTGTCGCCAGCGTGTACAGCCCGGGGCGGATCTAGAGTACGGTAGTTTATTTATTGTCTTTTTTTTTTAAGGGTTAGGGTTCAAGCACACATTGAAAAGTATCTAAAAGTAAGAGCCGTGAATAGTACGTCGTGTCCACTTGTCCAGTACAATGAGAGCCACTTCCTCGTGTATTTTATCGGCCTTTATGTTTGGATTAAGGCCTGATGTATGTATGTGTGTATGTATGTGTGTATGTATGTGTGTATGTATGTGTGTATGTATGTGTGTATGTATGTGTGTATGTATGTGTGTATGTATGTGTGTGTAAGTACGTATGTATGTTTTATGTATGTATGTATGTATGTATGTATGTATGTATGTATGTATGTATGAATGTGTGTATGTATGTGTGTATATATGTGTATGTAAGTACATATGTATGTATATATGTATGTTTGTATGTATGTATTTATGTGTGTGGACATTATGCATTGTGTTATACACTTCAAAAACTTTGTCATGAAAATACAAATCTCTTACAATTGAATCATCTGTGATTCATCGTCCTCTATCTGCCCCCTCCCTAAGTACTTATTGAAATCTCGATACACAGCTCAAGTAGTCAAAAAATGAATAGAAATGAGGCTAGACAAGTTATGTAAACAATTATTTTGACGAAATCACTTTATGTTTTATACTTTTCTGGCGTTCATTCAAAAAACTAATAGTAGGCTCTTTTAGTTCTGGCACTCACTTCCTTCAGGAAGGCAAGGCTATTTGTCAGCGGTCAGGGTTTGAACTTGTCACCATTGTGATAACAGTAGGACATCCCAGAGCAGCCAAGTTAAGTATAAGGTAATCAAAATGGGAGAAACAAAAGGATTATACTCAATAGAATAATGCTCTATTCTTTACTTTGTACTATATGGTCCATCTTATAAAGTATTGTAGGCCTACGTATGTATTGTTACTGGAAACATGCACCAACGCCACCAAGTGTAATTAAATCATGGGGGTAGCCAGAATTTTTTTTTCGGGGGGGGGGGATTTTTCTCCCCCCCACCCCCGCGAAAAAAATTAATAGTATGTATGTGTGTGTGTATGTGTGTGTGTACATGATCTTTATTTCACTCTGACCCTTCATTCTGTCGGAAGTCGTTTATTATGCCCTACAATTTTTTTTCCTGGAGTTAGTGGAAAAATTGTAGACTCCCCGCTATTGGTAGCAATGGGGTCTGGGGGAGCGCTTGGAGCTCCCCCAGCGCGGGGCGAAGCCTCTCCGCCAAGCACTATTTCTGGTGTTGAAAGCCAACAAAATGAATGTTCTGAGGTATCTACAGTAAATTTTCCTGCTATTAAAAAACCTCAAATGCTATTCTTACTGCCTTACTGGCGCCAAGTTGTACTAGGATGTCATCGCAACTTTGAGTATGCGTAATTCATTTTGTCGGAGAACATGTCCCGCAAACCTCATGCGATGCTCTGTCACAACCTTACTAAAGGGTCGACTCCCAATTCGGCATAGGATTTCACTTATTTAGACCCGATCTCTATAACTGACTCCTAAAATCCATCTTAGCCATCTTTGTTGGGCTACATTTAGTGTTTTTCAATTTCGACAGATGACTATTCACTGCACTTTATTAATGGAGCCCCGCCACTGGTAGAAATGTGTAACCTCTCTTGAATACGCTCTTGGAATTAAGTGACTTGTTTGCTTTAGATTTTATATCGAAAAGGGAAGTTTTATCGTCAAAATAATCAGTCGTGGATTTTAAACTAAAAAAATCTCTGGAGTTTTTTTAGTTTTTTTTTTTTCAAAAGATAGTATGTTGTAGTTTGCTTTAGAAAATGTTTAAAACTCAAAACCATCTGGAGGGGTTTTAAACTTTTAAGAAAAGCCAACTGTAGGAGAGGGGTTTAAACTCAAAACCCCCAATCGGCTTGGCTACGCTCAAATAATTGTAGTGTGTAATTTACTTTTTTTTTTCTATTAAATAGGTATTTTTTTAGCATTAAACCCCGCTGAAGGGGTGTTTAAACTTAAACCCTTTTGGCAACTCTCATAGCATTTTGAGTGCGTAATTTGTTTTTTTTTATATTGAAGAGTTATTATTTTAGCTTCAAACTCCACTGGAGGGGAGTTTAAAATCAAACTTCCTTTGACTACACTCATAGAATTTTGAGTGTATAATTTGCTTTGTTTTAATATTAAAGAGGAATTTTTATCTTCAAACCCCGCTGAAAGGGGTTTAAACTCAAAACTGAGTCAAAACCCATTTAGCTACGCTCATAACAATTTAAGTGCATAATTTACTTTTTTCCATATTGAAGAAGCATTTTTAGCTTCAAACCCCGCTGAATGGAGTTTAAACTCAAAAGTGAGTCGAAACTTACTTAACTACGCTCATAACATTTTGAGTGCGTAATTTCCTTTTTTGTTTATATTGAAGAGGTATTTTTTAGCTTCAAACCTTACTAAAGAGGAGGGGGGGGGGGGTGGGTTAAACTCACAACCCTTTGGCTACGCTCATAGAATTTTGAGTGTGTAATTTGCTTTTTTTATATTGACTAGGGAGTTATAAAATCACAATCTTCCTGACACTGTGGCTCTTGGGGGATTGTCGTTTCCTTTTTTTGTTTTGTTTTGTTATTAGAAGAGAGGGATTGAACTGCAAAAAAAAACAACAAAAAAAAACACCCTGGTAGGGGATTATAAACTCAAAACCCCCTGTTATGGGGTTTTAAACTCAAAACCTTCAGGTAGGGGATTTAAACTCAAACCCCCCTGATAGGGGTTTTAAACTCAAACCCCCCTGGTAGGGGGTTTTAAACTCAAAACCCCTTGGCTGCGCTGGGGCAAGTGATGGTATAGTATTAAAATGTCACCCAAAATAAACAAAATCAAAGCAAAAAATCAATTACTGAATTCCGATCCCTCCCCCTGTGAGGGGGGATTTCATTTCGGGGGGGGGGGGGGTTGAATGAATTAAATTGTCGTGTTTAACAATACAATAATTTTCTCCTTAACATAAATCTAAGGCTAAATTGATAATCTACATTTTTCCCTAAAAACAAATGCGTAAAATAATTTAGTGTCTGTACAACTTATTCTAAAATATTATCTGCATGTTAAAAGTCTACATGGTATTATAAACTACAGAGGATACAAATATTGTAGAGTAGCATATCTAATAGTTTGCGAGTATTTATATATATATATTAATAGTGTATTAATAAGAGTGTTTAGGACTATTATACTAGTCTCGAGTTTAATACATGTATAAGACCTAGAAGCAGGGCCGGCTCTAACAATAGCGGGCCCTATGTGAAATTGATCGAGCTGGGCCCAGTCTGGGTGGGATAAGAATAATAAGTGAAAATTTAAGATTTGTATTAGAAAATAAATTAGTCTTTGCGTTAATTTAAAAAAAAAAATGCTATCTGGCAATGCCATTTTTTCTACCACGCTTAGGATTGGCGTTTATCTATTTTGTTGTCTAGTTTTCTTGAGATTTTTTACGCGTTTTCAGTAGATTTTAATAATTTCAGATTTTCAGGAACTCCTGGAAAATCGGGAGGCCACGAGAACCCTGTTATAAGTTATAATTATTGAATTTAATAATTTATACCTAGCATTGGTGCGGGGCCTATTGCAGCCGCATAGGTTGCATTGGTCTAAACCGGCCCTGCCTATACGTGTAGGTCTATATTAATACATGTTCTTATTAAATAAATTAGAGATGTTTCTTCAAGCGAGAAGTAAACTACACCATATTTAATACACATTTAAGAAAAATAAATATAGTTATTCATTAATACACAAATCTAGATGCAAATCAGTATTCTACACATTGAAACAATGTGTTTGATTTTCCACTGGGTTGTTTGTTATTACTACATTTCAAGTACTTTTTTAGGCCCGTGGCCAGCTGTGAATGAGATATAAGACGTACCCAAATATCCCCTTCCCCTCATCCGCCCACTCCCTCGCTAGGAAAACTTACGTCTTTCATTCAGATTAAATGAACAATATACAGGGGGCTCAAATATGTTTCTCCCCCCACTCAGATCTAAAATTATGGATCCACCAGTCACCCCTTCTCCAATATGGTCAGCATGTCTATCCTTCTGGACAATAGATTCACGGGCGACGCTCTTCTAGATCCTATATAAATATATTGGCCTTCTTTTGTTTTTCCACGGCCAATCACGTGACACATATTGTCCTCATACGAGAAGATTCAAACAGTAAGTAATCAAAAAACAATGTTTGGAAAAAGGGAAGGGGGACGTTTGGATGATAGCCTTCATTTTGTAGTTAACCAATGGAATTTTAGTTTACGATTTCTTTGCCATACGAAACTCCAAACGCCTTGACTGATACATATTTCTTTCATATCAGAAGTATATGTCATTTAGAGGTAGTTCTTAACCAACTTAGTCGATCTATAACTTTGTTTCATTAGGAGATTGATCCGTAGTGAGTCTTTCATAAGACTTACTATTTTGGACTTAATGATTTTTCAAGCCTTTGGATTAGTCTTTTTCCTTTTAATTCACATGATGTCCAAAGCATTAGTAGCTCATTTGCTTGGAGTCGAGTACGACAATAAAGTTCTTATGGATAGATACCCGACCAAAGTTCTTAGGATGAAAAAGAGTTTAGACAACTCTGTAAAAAAAGCTCTGAAGATGGTTTTCAAGGAAGACTCCGCGGAAGGTCGAAAAGCTTTACGCCATTTCATCAAAGAGGTTAACATTTTGTCCAAGCTGAATCATCCACACATCGTTATTGTCGACTCAGTGGCCACCCTCCCAAAGTTCAACTGCATCCTCATGCCGTATTACGATGGAGGAAACCTCACTCAGATTCTACCTTACTTGAACTGGCATGTAAGTGATCATTACTTGGTGCAGCTCTGCTCGGCTCTGACCTACCTCCGCTGGAAGAACATCGTCCACAGAGACGTCAAGACAGACAATGTGCTTCTCAATACTAATCATCACATTGTGCTGGCTGACTTTGGACTTTCCGACATCCTGCCTCCTGGACAAAGCATGATCAAGCATATTAAAGGTACCATATATTACATGGCACCAGAACAGAGCAACAGTGTTCCGTACGATGGTTTCAAGGTAGGTTTGCAGTGCTTACTATCTATCTATCTATCTATCTATCTGTCGGTCTGTCGACATTAAAAGAATGAGAAATAGAACAATACACTTGACATTATGTTAAGCATTTACATTGTCAATAGTATGAGAGTGTTTCCAACAATTATTTAAAGTGTTTGATATGTCCGTCTTGAACATAAATCTAAATATTCATACTTGAGCATATATTATACTTTGATACTATAAATAATTTTTATTTTATCCTTACATTTCATATGGGGCAAGCTTCCACCAGGCATCTCGATTCTAGTCGAGTCTTTTTACTGTCCCCATATCTTAACAATCAGATTGGCATCTGCTTCCAAATAGCTGCGCCATGTATTTCTGGGCCGTCTCCTCTTCCTTTTTCCTAACGGGTTCTGTTGAGGGCTTGCCTTAAGTTGGATGCAGCCTTGCAGAGGGTGTGGCCTATCCATCTCCAGAGTCTCCAGAGGGATATCTACTTCATTGGGCTGCTGCTTTTTTCTTCTTCGCCACAGTTCCTCATTCGAGATAGTGTCTAGTTAGTGTTAGTGATTATTTCTTTTTTTTTTTCCATGGTTCCTTCATGTGTTCTGTTAGGCTTGCTCGAGCTTTACCAATGCGGTTTCTGACATTACTATATGTAGATCAATATCATAAATGATTAGCCACTATCACTAGTTGGTAAGATTTGTCACATTTAGTCTTGTCATTTAATTTTGTTAAATTAAATCTGTTGATAATCCAATGCAATGAACTAAAAAAATCTAATATACCTACATTGGAGATGTTAACAAATAATTTAAAAATCGTTGTATCTATTAGACTTCGCCTAATATTTGATCAAACGTAGGCCTAAAACGATAAATGTCCCTGTATAAATACATTTTTTCCACTTTTGTTTAAAAAGCTGTCATTGAAAAACTTTAAAACTGTATTTACTCTTTTAGTTTTATTTGAATTAGATAAGTTAGTTGATATATCACTGTTATTACGTCATTATGTTATTATTGTGAAAGAAAAATAATTGTATTATTTATCGTGAACATTCACGTCTAATAGTTGGTCAGTATGTGGCTACTTCGAACTCAGATTGACATGAGCTAGGCATATCTTTTATTCAGTACACCAAATGAAGATTTCTGTACAAAAAGAAAAAAAATGAAATAGACAACAAGCCAAGTCTTTGGTCTACATCAGAATAATCCGTTGTGACAACATTAAGAAACTGGAACAGACACAAAATAGAGCAGTGAGATTCATAACAAACGAATATTCACATTTGACTAGAGTAACACCTTTAGTAAAATCAATAAATTTAGAAAGCCTTCAGGATAGAAGACTTAAAAGTAAAGTAGCAATTATACATAAAACACTGAACCATAATCTTCACATACAAAAACAAAATTTAATAAAATACTCTGAAAGACAGAAAGATAGAAGCGCACAGACTATTCCATACGCTAGAACAAATTTGTACAAAAGCTCCTTCTTCCCTTGCGCTTTTAGAGCATGGAATGGGTTGCCTGAGCAAGCCAGGAAAACCTGTGACTTGGAGAAGTTTAGGTCATTGGTTAATATATTATAAATGCATGACGCCTAGGACGTAATCATCTTCTTTTTTAAAGTAACGTCTGTATCCTAGAAAACAGATACTGTATCTCAGGATTGAAAGACAGCGCATATTCATTTCGAATTTAGATTCACATAGACAACTTTTACTTTCTCTCTCTATTTTTTTTCGTCTGTCTTAAAGTGTTTTTTTACCAGTTGTTTCGATGGTCATCAGCACATGAAAGTGTCTTTAACTTCTTAATACTGATAGAATGAGACTTAATAGTTTTACGTAACGTGAAGTTTCTGTCTAGGCTTCTGAAGATAGCTAGAAAAGTCGTTAAATATCAGACTACGTTTTGTATTATAGCTAGAAAAGTCGTTAAATATCAGACTACGCTTTGTATTATAGCTAGAAAAGTCGTTAAATATCAGACTACGTTTTGTATTATAGCTAGAAAAGTCGTTAAATATCAGACTACGTTTTGTATTATAGCTAGAAAAGTCGTTAAATATCAGACTACGTTTTGTATTATAGCTAGAAAAGTCGTTAAATATCAGACTACGTTTTGTATTATCATTATGTTTTATTTTTATTTTTTCTCCAGTCTGACATGTTCGCCCTGGGAGTATTACTTTGGTGTATGATCATGAGAATGGATGTTATAATGTTCAAACCGGAGCAGCCCTTGGTAGATATAGTCAAAAGCACAACCTCCCTATCTCCTGTTGACAGGTTAGTCACAACTATTCAGGGCAAAAAGTTACATTAAATAAATGGCGTGTCATCAAGATTTGGTAAAGTGCAAATGAGTGTTATTGTGAAGCTTATGGGGGAAAAAAGGGGGGGGGGAATTCACGCTATGTAAAAGGGGGAGGGGCAGAGACGGTAAGAAATAACTTTTATTATGGCTGGAAACAAAAACTATGGGTGTCTAATATTTTTATCCTTTTGACAGTACGTTTTATTTTTCTGTAATTTTGATCACCATTTCTATAAATCTTACTATGTTTGCCTTCTCATTTCTCTCATTTCCCATTCTCGGATGAAGTTGAAATTTTTCACAATTATTTATTGCCCCTAACAAAACACGGATCGATTAATTAATTTAGTCTGATAATTATTAAGGTAAATAAATTTTACAATGCTGATATAAATGGTTGCCTGGTTTTATGGTATGCGCGCTTGACAGTCCTTTGGTCGTCTCGATAGTCCCGGGTTTGTACCCTGCACACTGCCATCTCTCGTCATCGCGCAGGAAGTTTGGAGTAGGAAGTAGATTATCTTCAACTCTGAAGGAACATTTGAAACGTGTTAATCTAACAAACAAAATGTACAGTTCTTCCAATTAGATGAGCTTTGTTTTTTTTTTTTATAGTATTTCTATTTTTTTACTTTGCTTGTTATTGACTATAGTTAATGTCTAAATGTAAAGGGGAGATATAGAGGATTAAACCCAAACAGGACTTCCTTGGCAGTTCAGTATATGTTTTCAACTATTATAAATAGAATTATTGGGAGGCGTGGTGGCTGAGTTGTAAAGTGCTTGGTTTCCAAACCGAGTGATCCTGAGTTGGAGTCCTGATGATTTTTAATTTCGGATTCTCTAAGGGGCCTCTTAATCCACCAAGCTCTAATGGGTACCTGACATTAGTTGGGGAAAAGTACACACGGTTGGTCATTGTGCTGGTCAGATGACCTTCACATCATCTGCCGTATAGATCGCAAGGTCTGAAAGGGGTATTTGGCTTTATTTTTACACAGAGATGATAAAAGTCAAACCAACAATTAGTCAAGTTTGACACCTAAGTCCTTTATAGTATAAACGTTTTCAAAAACAAACAACCCATTCGAATTCTTCTGTAAAACATATCACGAGGCCCTACTCCATAGAAGGTGTTAGCACTTGTGGAGTTTATGCATCTTTACAGTCCTCAGTCAACGCTGCGTGAGCTGGCTCGGTTATGTTCACCGGATGGAGGACAATCGCATCCCGAAAATCATTCTCTATGGGCAACTCGCGTCTGGCTCAAGAAAAATTGGTCGCCCCTACCTCCGTTACGTGGATGTGATAAAACGAGATTTAAAATGAGTGAACATTGATACTGACCATTGAGAAGACATAGCCCTAGACTGCACTAGTTTGAGAGTGACTATGACCAAGAAAACTATGGACAGCGAGAAAACATGGGCCTCAGCTTTGGAAGAAAAGCGTGCCATACGAAAAAATGGGCAGCTCCTCTACCACCAAAAGCGAAAGCCACCTCGACCTGCGGTATATATGGACGGGAGTGTCTCTCCAAAATAGTGCTCCACAGTCATATGAAAAAATGTTCGAGATGAACCATAGTCGTTCTACGACTGAAGAAGGTCAATAGAGATGGAACCACCTTATGAACTAAGAAACAATAATTTTTAGTTTCATGTAGGTCCGTGCTAATTTTTTTAAAAATCCGTCTTCTTCATTGTATTCATTTGATTGTGGTCTCTCGTTTCAGCAACATTCTTTGTGGCCTGCTGGAAATGAACCCTGAAGAAAGATGGTCCATCACGACTTTGGTTAACTCACTGAGTGGCTTCCAGCGTTTTGCTACCAAAGTACAACCGTTTAAAGGTAGATATAGATCTAACTAAATTTATACGTCTACATGACTCAAATATATCCAATATATGTGAGAATATATCCAATGATTTTGAAATTTTAATTGGTTGTTTTAATTTCTTTTCATCAGAGAGAGGTTTGCTTTGATCCTCATGAAGGCGGTCAGAGAGTAGTCTCCCATCGGCGTACAAATGTGCGAAGAATGTGTGTGGCTTTTAAGTCTTTTAAGATAGTCTTGAAATATGTTGAGAAATCTAAGTTCTTTTATTGGTACTTGATAATTGTCAACTTGACTTAGCGGATACATTGTTTTGCAATGATTATCTTTCCTTGGCGATTCCAGAGAAATTATTATTATGTCATTACATTTTGCTTGTTATGCATTTATTTCACTTTTATATTTGTTAATCATTTAAGGTGATACATTTTAAACATAAAGTAATAAGCATACTTTGAAAATTGATAGTTTAAACTTAACAGGCATAAAGAATAACATTCTTTTTCTCTTAAAGACCGTGGCAGTACCAGAGAATGATAATTAAGACATTTTTATAATATAAGAAACTACATAGAAATGTCCCCAAATCTATTTTTAGAGTTCAGTGGAGATTTTCGTCTCTATTTCTGAAGCTTTTGTCCTATTTGAATTTGACCACTTTGTATTCACTTTGTATTTATAAGTTAAATAAAAAAAAAAAAAGACTTGTTTTTCAAACAAATCAATTCGCGTAGACAATTAAATATAACACTATTAAGTTGAATGTTTGTTTCATTGGGTGTTTGTGTGGAGTGAAGTCGTTCAATGATGGTTTGTATTGTAACACTATTAAGTTGAATGTCTGTTTCATTGGGTGTTTGTGTTGAGTGAAGTCGTTCAATGATGGTTTGTTATTCTGTTTTATTGTACGTTACTGCTAGCCTTGTTTGCTTAAATATGTTTATGTAACGACAGCCCACACAGAAACTTTCTGACCTTGGAAATGAAATAAAATGTGTTTCGTGTTTCATATATTTAGTTATGTCTTTTTAAAATTATTATTTCCATTGTCTATGTATTACCTTCAATCCATAGACTTATATATTATATCTAGACTGGAAATCGAAGCAATTTCTTATCCGCGATTCACAGACCTATATATATTTATGTACGTAACTCTTTTTCAAACTGTAAGGGAAGTCGCCCCAATCCAAGGAGGTTATATTTAGATGGAGATGGCGGTTGCTATCAAATGTTCATTATCGGTTGAAGCCAGTGGGCGGAGCCTATTCGCCATATTGGTTTACTCAAAACATTCCATCCATCCGTTTTCATTGCGATACCAGTTTTCTAATTCTCGTAACGACTCAAATTAGCCTCGTATTTTGTCATCATGTTTTTTTCTAAACTCCTCTAAGGCCCAAGTTCATATCTGGTGGTCTAGATATTCCAATGGATCAATTACAAAGCGCTGTAGAGCATGTAAAGTGATTTATACGATCACCTGATCGAGACCTACAAAACCGAAATATAATGATTACATTGAAATTAAGCACTATTGTGGGCTGAAAAAAGCACAAAAATGATTTGCAAGAGGTTTGTTATATTTTTTATACTTTTTGCCGCACTGAAATCACCACAAAATTGATAAAATTGATGTGAAAAGAGTACTACTACCTACAACTAATACTAATGTTACAGTAATAGTAACTAATCCTTACCCTAACCTTACTTACATAAATACGTTACAAAAATAATAGACGCCCCTAAAATGCACTTTTACCAAAATTTATATAAATAATTAAATGGCACTAACAACATTAACTAAACTCTAACTCACTAAAGTTTAGTCTTTAGTGACTAAAAACCAAACTAACCGATGAAGCGATATCCCGTTTTCTGGTCGTCGTTGCGTACAACCGTATGCCGAACAAGAAGGCATTTGTAATGTTTATTTTATTCTATACACTGTGTTTTTAACGTTTTATAAGATATTGTACAATGTACAGATATTTAAATAATGTCGTGAAATATTGTCGAACAAATTTCTCAAAAAAAAAAAAAAAAACAAGACTACAGGTTTTAATTTGAGTAGATTTGGCTTCAACCTAGTGACGTCACGCCATCTCCTTCTAAATATAACCTCCTTGCCCCAATCAATCTTTTCTGTCTTAGAAAAGTAATGATCTTTAGTTTTCAAAGTTAAGAAATAATGGAAAATCCATAGACTTATATATACTATAGACTGGACATGGAGATTTTTTGAAACTACAAAAAATGTGAAAATGTTTTAGAAATTTGGATCAAGGCGTTGTTTTGTAAAGTAGTTAAAAGAAGTAAAGTTGTTTTTTTCAACCCTAACCTATGTAACATATAATTTAATATCTAGATCTAGTAACTGAACATAAAAAATAAGAGTACTCTCGTCTCATAATTATTATTTTGCAATTTTTAGATACATAATCTAGAAAGATCTAGGTAATCAATCAATCAACTTTACTTCTTGTAACTAAGTTTACAAAACAACGCCATGTTTGAGCTTTAAAATAAATGTTCACATTTTTTTGTAGTTTAAAAAGATCTCCAAGTCCAGTCTAGATATAATATATCTATATAGATCATGTGAAACACAACTAATAGGACTAAATGATGATTTTTCTAAAGGTTTAGATAATAGTGAACAAATAGATGCTATCTTATTAGATTTTTCTAAGGCTTTTGACAAAGTTCACCACCATAGTTTGCTTAAAAAATTAAAATATTTTGGCATTAATGGTCCACTGCATCAGTGGACATCAAAGATTTTCTGATAGGGAGAGAACAAACTGTAATAATACATGGCTCTAAATCAACACCGATAACAGTAAACTCAGGTGTACATCAAGGAACAGTCTTGGGTCCACACCTATTTTTAATTTACATAAATGATTTACCAAATTGCATTACTTCAGGAACAAAAGTCAGATTATTTGCAGACGATTGCATAATATATAGAACAATAAAAACAACACAAGACACAGATATTTTACAAAGAGAATTAGATGAATTACAGAAATGGGAATAAAATTGGAGCATGTCTTTCCACCCAGAAAAATGCCAGTTGTTAAGAGTAACAAATAAACTAAAACAAATTAATTCCACTTATCTTATTCATGGCTCTAAATCAGCACCAAAAAACGGAAAACTCAGGTGTACCTCAAGGAACAGTCTTAGGTCCACTACTATTTTTAATTTACATAAATGATTTTACCAAATTGCATTACTTCAGGAACAAAAGTCAGATTATTTGCAGACGATTGCATAATATATAGAACAATAAAAACAACGCAAGACACAGATATTTTACAAAGAGAATTAGATGAATTACAGAAATGGGAATCAAATTGGAGCATGTCTTTCCACCCAGAAAAATGCCAGTTGTTAAGAGTAACAAATAAACTAAAACAAATTAATTCCACTTATCTTATTCATGGCTCTAAATCAGCACCAAAAACGGAAAACTCAGGTGTACCTCAAGGAACAGTCTTAGGTCCACTACTATTTTTAATTTACATAAATGATTTTACCAAATTGCATTACTTCAGGAACAAAAGTCAGATTATTTGCAGACGATTGCATAATATATAGAACAATAAAAACAACGCAAGACACAGATATTTTACAAAGAGAATTAGATGAATTACAGAAATGGGAATCAAATTGGAGCATGTCTTTCCACCCAGAAAAATGTCAGTTATTCAGAGTAACAAAAAAGCTAAAACAAATTAATTCCACTTATCTTATTCATGGTAAACCAGTAACACAGACTAAAAACGCAAAAATACCTAGGTGTTATAATAAATGAAAAACTGTCATGGAATCCACATATTGATGAAACTATAAAAAAAAATCAAACAAAGCATTAGGATTTATTAAAAGAAATTTCTATAAATCAAATAAGTACATAAAACTAAAATGTTATTTAACCTTGGTTAGGCCAATAATAGAATATGCATCCTCCGTTTGGGACCCCTCAACTCAAGAAAACATTAAGAAACTGGAACAGACACAAAATAGAGCAGTGAGATTCATAACAAATGAATACTCACATTTGACTAGAGTAACACCTATAGTAAAATCACTAAATTTAGAAAGCCTTCAGGACAGAAGAGTCAAAAGTAAAGTAGCAATTATACATAAAACACTGAACCATAACCTTCAAATACAAAAACAAAATTTAATAAAATACTCTGAAAGACACAAAGATAAAGGCACATTCCTCGTCCCATATGCTAGGACAAATTTGTACAAATACTCCTTCTTCACTAGTGCTATTAGAGCATGGAATGGGTTGCCTGAGCTAGCTAGGAAAACCAGTGACTTGGCAGAATTTAAGTCATTGGTTAATATGCATGACTAAATGCATGACGCGTAGGACGTAATCATCTTCTTTTTTGAAGTAACGTTTGTATTATATAAGAATAAGAATATATAGGCCTATGTGTCTATGTTTCAATCATTCATTTAGATTACTTTCACGGACCTATATACTACTCTATCACAGTCTGTGTCTATGTTTGCTAACTTCTGAGCTGAATCTACTGTATGGATGAATCATAAAAATCGCTCCTTGATTGCTTTGTTTTAAACAAATACGAACTATATATTTATGCAAGCGACGGACACTACAATGGCACAAGAAAAAATTATGACCTAAGAAAATTAATTCTCATGTCCAATACAAATTACCTCATCGATCAAAGTTAATCTAAACAATTTTCTAGAGCTAAATAATGAGCGAATACAATGCAAACAATTAATAAACTAAAAAATGCCAAGGACGCTTAGATGAACTTAAATGTTGCCAACTAACTAAATGTTACAAACAGAAACGGTTCTGCTTGACTGAATTGCTCAAAAGTCTTCATTTAGCTTGAAAAAAAACACACACACACACACAGCTTAGCACACCTCTTTTATTTTGTACATCGGATACACCAAAAAAAATCAACAATTTATTATTTATAGATATAATTGCCTTCGTGCATAAAATAAAATTTAAGGCGTTACTTTCCAAAACCCAGTATTAATATTAATGTCGATTATTATACGTAGGACTACTTTTGTGAGTAAATGAACGCTTTTTACAATTTCTTAAAACGAGCGAAACTCACAAATAAGCTTATAGATCCAGACAGGGGAAGACGGGGTATCGGCCCCTGACATTGGGCGTACCATAAGGCCCGCAAATTAATTGCCATACGATGTAGGCTACAACTAGTGCAGATATCCTCTATTGGCAACACGAACACGAATAGTCTACCCGTATAACCACTGACTTGTACTGAACCCTATATTCTGATGTACTAAAATCTACACTCTGGCTCGCCCTTAACTCAGCTGGAATCAACTGTGTAATATCTTGTCTCCGCCACTCTCTATCTCTTTATAAAAAAATATATATATAGGCCCTATATGTATGTAGAGACTATAGAAGAGAGCACCTGGTTGCATGCGGCCTCAGAACGAGACAGCTGGAGGTCACTCACAAAAGCCACGGGACACACATTTGAAACCAAAAGAAAATCCGCTGCCGTCGACAGACGCAGACGTCGAAAAGGAAATCTAAATCGACCACCTGCGGACAGGGGTTATGCTTGCCCTGGAAGTGGTAAAATATGGAGGACACAGCTGGGGCTGCGCAGCCACGGGAAATACTGCATTCCTTACTAATCTTCGGACTCGAAGACAAGCCTTATTAGTATTATTATTATATATATGTATGTATGAATGGATGGCTCCTCTTGTCTCGGAAGACAATGGATGCGCCCAGGTGAGTTTTGATATAGTATACAATAGAGGGGGTTTGATCTTAATGCAACTTTATAAATTCTAGATTTTTCTAGATCTAGATATATTTAGAGAGTATAGACCTAGATCTATAATTTCTATATAATAACATATGTAGCCGAATGACAAGCCACGGAATAGTTGCCAGTTCTTTCTAGAAAATCACATTACCATATCACGGGGATTTTCTTTTTTTTTTTTAATAACGTCTGTATTATATAAGATAAGATAAGATTTGCATTCCGAATGTGTGTACACTAAAAAAATAACACAGATTTACTGCTGCAGGGGCTGCCTGGCGACGTAAAACAAATGACGTTTTAGCCATTTGTGTTGACTGTTGTCTTCTTTGTTTGTTTGTTTGTTTTGTAGTGGAAGAAGGTCTTGTGGCTCAAACGTCTTTGTTTTTACTGGTCCGGCAGGGCTACCTAAATATAGCCTATAGCCTAATATGTTTATTGTATTTTCTATACGAGTGCTTAAACGTCCGTTCTCAAATAGACGTTCCTCATCACGCTTGACTGCTTACAAGGCGCACTATCAATGTTGTACGACTATTTAAGAACGACTAGTCTAGAACGACTAATATTCTTATCAAAACTACTGTCTTTCCATGGCGCATGTGGGTCCCTATCAGACATGGACCAGGATCAACGGACATCTTCATGGCATATTATAGTTGCTACGCCACTGCCTATATGGTGTATGATAGTGATGATATGAGTAGCCTGCCTACGATGTAACCGGACATTCAGAAATGGTTTCGAAGCAAAAAAAAACAAATATTTAGGCCTACTAGTCTAATTGCTATAAAATTAATGCTAGATAGAACGCGCTTCTAATAGTAATCAGTGGCGTAGCAAGGTACCCGTTGGCCCGGGTTCAAGAATATTTTGGGCCCTCATCCCCTATTGATTCAGTGTTTATTTCTTAAAATTTAATGTTTGTACAACTTCTTAACAGAATTAAACGAATTAAAATGTGTTTCAAATGAACAAACAAATGTTGTTTTTTGTTGTTCATTTGTTTTTTGTTGTTGTTAATTGAACCCCTTCTTGCCATGGATGCTACGTCACTGCTTCAAATACAAAATGATGTCTTCTCTAAAGAGATATAGACTTCTATAGCGCTAGACCACAAACCTACATGTTATACCATATATCAGTGATGCCCGAAATTCGGTCCTCGGGCCAAATCCGGCCCGCGACGTGGTTCCAACCGTCAGCAAAAAGTGTAGAAAATTCCTCTTTAAAAAAAACTGTATGTTTACCTATGTTAGGGACCTCACTGGTGGATTGGTGTCATATGACCTCTATATGTTTATGAACTAGGACTCTAGAATCTTCTAGAAAATTTGAACAGTTCTTTCCTTTTTTGTGTAATATGATAATAAGCCAAGATATTTGTATTATATAGCGAGTGTGACTATTTTGAAAAAGAAAACAACAATAAAATATAAACATTATCAAACAAATATGGCGGCATTATTGATTTGAGCCACGAAAAAGGACCGTTAAACTACGCCTAGAGATTAGAGGATTGATGGGAATATTTACCAAAACGTGACACGAAAATTTGTCAGTTGTAAAGCTAGGTACAATGTTCCTCACATTTTAGCAGAGTGATGAAGACATTTTCAGATGCGTAAAAAAATGGAATAAACCTCAAATATCTCATTTATTAATATCCACGGGTCTCTAATAAAATAGTTTGACCTAAATTTCATTTCGTTTTTGCACCTTTTCAGTGGTATGGCCCGCGACACGAGTATTGTAAATTAAAATGGCCTGCACAACGAATTAGGCTGGGCAACACTGTCAAACATATTAATAGACAGAGCATTTTTTTTGTAAAAAAAAAAAAAAAAAAAAAAAGTGCCGGTACTCAGTAATTGATTGCCTAACTTTTAACTACTAAAACTTTATAATATACGTTAAAATACAAGAAAAGTAGGCCTAATATTAAAAAAAAAAAAAAAGCCTGTTACTAGATATAGATCTAGGTCTGTGAGCTAGACTAGCTTTATTTTTTTTTTTTTTAGACACACAATCCATGCATAACCATTTTATGTTCTAAGCACACAACCCAGATTTGGCGCTCTTCTTGTTAAAAGTTTAAAAAATGTGTAACTGCCTCTGCATTAGTATTGCTATGAAAAGAAGTGTTATTGAGTAAATGAACATAATCTTAATGATGCATCCGACAGTGACTGGTAATATAAAATTATATAGTGAATAATAGTGACTATAAACCTAGATCTAGTGTCTAGTACGTATCTAGAATCTAGATTATGTCAATCATCATCTAAATTTTATTTCTAAATCTAAATTCTAGTAGATCCACTTTGACTGTGTCACATTGTGCTATCCTCATCAGATTCAGACGCATTGGCCTTTTGGAAGGCTTGGCCACATTCATAGAAATAAATAATTAAATAATAGAATCTAGACTTCTAAGATTCAAGAATGCCAGAGGCAGATGAGTAGTTCCACAAGACATTCTCAGATTCAGAATTTATACTCAGATTCTCTCGTTTTGTTATCTTATCTTATATAATACAGACGTTACTTCAAAAAAGAAGATGATTACGTCATACGCGTCATGCATTTAGTCATGCATATTAACCAATGACTTAAATTCTGCCAAGTCACTGGTTTTTCTGGCTAGCTCAGGCAACCCATTCCATGCTCTAATAGCACTAGGGAAGAAGGAGTATTTGTACAAATTTGTCCTAGCATATGGGACGAGGAATGTGCCTTTATCTTTGTGTCTTTCAGAGTATTTTATTAAATTTTGTTTTTGTATTTGAAGGTTATGGTTCAGTGTTTTATGTATAATTGCTACTTTACTTTTGACTCTTCTGTCCTGAAGGCTTTCTAAATTTAGTGATTTTACTATAGGTGTTACTCTAGTCAAATGTGAGTATTCATTTGTTATGAATCTCACTGCTCTATTTTGTGTCTGTTCCAGTTTCTTAATGTTTTCTTGAGTTGAGGGGTCCCAAACGGAGGATGCATATTCTATTATTGGCCTAACCAAGGTTATGACGATACTTGAGTGTATCAATAGTATCATATCATATATGGTGATCTAACAGAAGGCTGGTCTTCCTCTTTACGCCCAACTTTACGGTATATGGATGTAACTTAATTTAAAATGTAAGCTCTTAGAAATCCACACAATCAGCTAGGAAAACGTGGCACTGGATGGATCCTTATGACATGACGATGGAGAGCAAGCATAAAGGAAGGGTCCCTGATTTCAGATCTAGATCTATGTATAGATGCCATACACAACAGGTGTCTTGGTGATTACATATATGCCCAACCTATGATCGCAGCTGTGTATCAAGGATTGGCCTCTTTAGTTACACAAGAAGTTGCAAAGGGAAAAGATTGTTTCTAGAGACATAAATTATGCCAGTGCAGATATCTAGAAGTTTAGATAGTAGATCGTAAATATTATAGATCTAATTGTTTAATCGTTATGTATTGAAATTTCTGTATTACTTATTTAGCTTATTATTATTTTATTTTATATAGAAAGATAATCTAGATCTCCAGACCTAAGATAAGTTTATATTATAATTTAGATCTAGATCTTTATTAGATGGTAGATCTATTATAAACTATATTATTATAAAAGATCATGATCCATGAAATCTAGATTACTAGATTGTAGATCTAAGTAGATCAATCAACTTTTCAGTTTAAGCTTGATTTAGATCGATTTCTAGTTCTATAGTTCTACTCTCTCTCTATAGATCTAGATCTAGAAAAATGTAGAATTTATAAAGCTGCATTATGATTGAACCTCCCTCTATTGTATACCATATATCAAACACATTGCCATATTGTTAGAATTGTGTTTTTTGTATCTATACTCACTACAGGAAACTTTATTAATCATATGCAATGACCCATTTTGCACATACCCAATGCTTGCTGTTGCCATTTTCTTCAGAATTGAGAGTACAGCTTACGTTCAAGTGACTAGGTATGTGACTTCATTTTTCTTTTACCTACCCAAAAAAAACCCAACTAGGTCATGCCTTAGGTTGTTACAAAGCCTGGTATTGCGTTTATTAGAAGAAACTCATACAGCAGACTCATAAATAGGTTGAAGAACATTTGTATTCTATTGTTCATGCAATCCATTAAACAAAGCTATAATAATATAACTATAATTGATAAAGTTGACTTTTTAAATTGTTAGCCTTTATCGAACACATTTATTTAATTAATAAACAAAGAGGAATAGGATTGATTTAATCTATTTTAAATTATGATCTAAATCTAGATGTAAATATTGATTTAGCTCTAGTCTGCTATAGATTTTGATATTGATTTTGTTTTTTTTAGGTCTATCCAGCTCCTAAGATGTCTGTGCAAAAGCTGAAAAAGACCTGGACTTACCATGACATTGAAATCCCAAACTGCTCTGGATCACATAATAATCAAATGGATGCCATTAAGAAAAGTATATATTCTTTAATCTAGTCTATATCAGTATTTTTCGGTCACAGATTTTTTTCTCCTTTACAAAGGCTAAACAAGGCTCATTTTCGACAACTAAAATTATAATAACTTTCCTCACAATTAGCTCATCAAAATGAAATTTCGTCATTGGAAAGCATTTCACAAGCTCCAACAAAGGAGGTTAATTAAATTTGCTTTGTGATCATTAAAATTTTTTTTATAGAAATACCTACTAAATTGATCTATAATTTTTATTCTGTAGCTCTAGGGGTCATAATATTATTATTAAAGAAAAAATAAATTATTATGACTTATGAATTTTTATATATTATATATTATTTAAAGGGTGCGTTGTGGCTGAGTGGTTAAGTGCTTGGCTACCAAACCTAAGGTCCTGGGTTCGAATCTTGGTGAAGACAAGAATTTTGAATTTCATGATTTTTAGGGGACCCCTGAGTCCACCCAACTCTGATTGGTACCTGACTTAAGTTGGGGGAAAGTAAAGGCAGTCGGTTCTTAACTGTTGGGAACTTTATTTATTATACGTATTTCAGAGGTCAATGCTGTCTATTTAACTAAAGCAGTAGGCTTATAAATGGGAGTGTTTGATAAAGTTAAAAATAGAAGTTTTTTGTAGATAGATCTTGGTTCTATATGTTAATTTCTTTTTCTTTTTTTTTTTATTTTTAGATTCATCAAATCTATCAGGGTCTATAAATCTGCATTTTTGTTCCAGCATCATTCATCTTAACTAATGTAGAAAAATAGTCTACAGCAGTAAAATATTTAATGATGTTTTCAAAGAAACCAAAATTGAACCATACTTATGACACTGCCATATCTGAACCAAAAGCAATTTTCATTGAACATCCTGCACAATACACAGAAAGCAAACCTTAGTTTGTCAAAAAAATCTTGTTTAGCTAAGGATGAGGAGAAAAAGCTTTCCAAATGAATTATTGAGTTCGCCAGACATGCTAACACACTTTACCAAATTTAAGTCAGGTACCCATTCGAGTTGGCAAAAGTAATAATAAGGGCGTGTAGATCATCACTACACCAGAAAATCTCAAAGTGAGGAACAAATATAGTTAACAACACAGTGGTTGCTAACAATTTTAAACCTATCATCTCAGGCTGTCTTTAAGAGCACCAAGTCCCTTGGTAAAGAACATGCACTTGTTTCACATTAGTTGGTGAAATAATTTTATTGATTCCACTATATTGGCAATTTTAACTGGATCTTCAATGTGGATCAAAGGGGTTTTGGTTTGAATCTCAGAAATGTCACTTATTTTTTCCCAAAACTACAAAATTCTGTATTGTCTCCTACCTCAAGCCACTAGACCATCACAGGTCCCATCAGAAATCTCTGCTTCATCAATATAACCTGAGGCCTCCAAATGCCCAGTGCAAGAAGTCATCTTTATCTCACTCACCAAGTGCACCCCCCCCAGTCCAAGCGGATTATACCATATTTCAAACAGAGGCCTCTAAATCCCAAGCACAAAAAAGCCTTTTTATCTAACTCAACATGTCCACACCTCTAAATCTTCATCTCATTTTGTGGCCTCCACATCTCCACAAGAGTCCTCTATAACACACCTACACGTTACAGTCTTGATCCAACCACTAGACTCTAGATCCACAGTGCCCCCCCCCCCCCCCCCCCCCCCCCAGATTTTTTTACACTCTTCTCACCATGAATTTCACCAATCCTTTATAAGTCCTCAATGTTCACCTGAAATCAATATCTTCACCCCCATAAAAGTCTAGTTCATTGGAAGAGCATTCTTATTTTGTGTTTTTGAAGAGATGACAAAACCTGAATGATCATTTTTTTTTCCCTAGACCAAAAATCGCAGAAAATAAGAGATTTTCTCATTTCCTGTGCAACAGTTTGAAGTTTTAACTTGAGCCATTGCCCATGCATTTAAAGCTCCAGAAAATTCACCAACTAAATGTAAACAGCAGATCACATATTCAATTTCTCTTTCTTAAAAAGGGAAGAATGGAAAGAACAAGAATATGAGAACTACTCCAATATCCAAAGAAAAGTAAATCAGTTAAGGAGGCTGATCACTTCACTACAAACATGTGACACTGATTATGTTTGTATGACCTGAAAAGAAATGGGCATTAGTAAAGGGGATGACATTGAACAGTTTTGTGACATTTGCTCATAGTTGAGTACCATAGACAGATTTAACATTTAGGTCCTTTGTGAATTGTGTGACTCTTGGTGGTACAATTTTTGCATTTTGTCAGTATCTGACTTTTTCAAGAAATTTGGTAGAATAAATTGTAAGTAAAATAAAATCACACTGTAAATTTTGTAAACAAAATATAGAAAAATATAAATGTGTCAGTTTTGAAATTATAACAAATTTAAACACACTTTTTAATGTTTAATCTTGACTTGGTTAAGACGTTACACAACTTGAAATGGTTAATAAAATAAATAAATTATATCCCCTGCTTCCAATTTTCAATCCAAGTTTATAACTATATTGATCAAAATATGAAGTCAGAACATGTGGGGATAGGGCCTGGGAGCATGAAGACTGTGAAGTATTATAGTCTGCATGCATCTTGAATCATTACAGATACCATCTCAGCTATGCAGCAGCAGAAGCTTACTGAATCTGCACATGTAGTGGACTAGTCAATATATGGATTTTAGTCTGTTAAAATTATCTATACAAGTATATTTGAGTCAAGTAAGAACTGTGTATAATTGTTTAATGTGTGCATATATATATATATATATATATATATATATATATATATTATTTTTATACATTGTATTAAAGCAGTACATTCTTATTGAAATACTTTAATTTATCTATTTATAATTCAATTAAATAAATATATTTTGCATTATCTCCCTTACATCATACAATAACAGTGGTGTACTAAATTTTACTCATTGAATATTTTGTTTATACTTTGTAGTTGGCTAAAAGTAGTCCTTACATTTTATAGATGGTGCTAAGTGAAATTTTAAACTGCTTTTTTAATGGAATAGATGTGATGTGATGGACTAGGGTAATGAGAGTTTTTAATTGCTTTCAGAAATAATAATGAATGGATTTTTAGAATTCTTTTTTTTTACACATAGAGATATTATTTGCTCTAATGATGAAAACAGTATAAGACAGTGGTTCCCAAACTTTTTTCTCATAGACCCCTTTGCTATGTTTTCCAGTTTTTGTATTCATCAACTTCAAATGTTTTTTTCTCACTGATTTCTGGGCCATATATATTATATTCATTGATGAAATTCAAATTATAATGGAGGAATGTGAAAATTATAGGCATTATATGAATGGACTAAAAACAAAAAGCAGTAGGCAGCTTTGATTTATAAATTTCAAAATTGGGCTTTAATTCAGTTAGGTTTAATATTATAACTTCTTGATTAAATGATGTTAGAGTGTTTTAAATTTGGAAAAAAAAAACAAGGAACATTGGGACTAAGTTTTAATTTTTGTTTTGATCATATTTAGGTTATCACCTTGTAACCTGATGATACCATCATTGATTAGACCTCATCAAATTAATTTGTTTTATTTTTTTTAAACTTTAATTTTTGTTAACATATAAAGAGCATGCATTCCCCTCTAATTCTATATCAAATAAAACATTTTCTGATAACAAACAAAAAGTTATTGAAGCTTGATCATAACAGCTTAGTGAAATACTACTGAGCAAAATGAAGAATTCTGACGAAACAAGGAAAAATAATTTAAAAAATAAGAGTTAACCTCATTAAATTTATGAAACGTATGAAACATGTCTGTAAAATATACTTTAACCGATTCCCACATAATTTTTTGTTTTAAAACTGGGTGTGTAAATTTGCATAAGAAAAAAATATTAAACATAAGCCTTTCAATAACTATCATACTTCAGTTTGAAGGAGCAATTGATCAAAGTTTGAGGCAAAGAGCAGCTCTTTATGGATTTCTTGATTCATAATAAAATAAATATGATAATAATAACACTATATTATCAGGCAATATTAACTAGTCCAGCTTGTTTTTTTTTTTTTTAAGTATATATATAACAATAAATGATAATAAGAATAACATTATATTATCGGGTAATGTTAACTAGTCCAACTTTTTTATTTTTAGAAGTATTTGTTTGCAAATAATTATATAAGAAACTGTCAGTGATACCAGATTCTGGAATGTGTAAAACAGGTTTTAAAACCTCTTCAAAGGCTGGCATCGTCAATTTTCTGCCTATGATGTGCAGTTTTCTGTAGTTTATATAGCCTATGTAAAAATATTGTAAGACACTCACTAACCTTATCTTTAGTGATGTTTAATCAAACATTTTTCTAGTGTGGGTCTATTCTGAACTTACAGTGTTGGCAAGTATTTCAAGTCTCAATCTATTTTATCATGTTGGCATTGTCTAATATGATGTTCCACCTTAGTTGGTTTCATAGCAACTTAACTTAAAACTTTGTTAGGTAAAAGGCACATGGACAATTGCTTTTTCGACAAGGACAGAATGAAGCCGAATTTCTAAGAATCAACACTGTACTGTCTAAATTTCATTTTATAGACTCAGCCATAAACAATATTACTTTTCATTTAGACACCATTAAGCTATTTAAAATAAGATGTTAAAATTTTTTAAAAATTCATTCGATTAACAGGCCTAAATTTCAGAGGATTAACTAAGGTACAAATCATTAATGGGAAATAAAAGTAAAACTTATACATGAGATCCATTATAGTAGACCCCCAATTAATTTTTTTCACTTCTGTAGACCCCTTGAGAGTCTATATCTATATACACTAATTTGGGAATCGCTGATAAAAGATACTTGCAGACAGTGATATGAGGATAGTAAGACTTCCATTTAAAACTGGAAAAAAAAATAGGCTTTTATGTGGTGTTTGATTACCATTGAAATATGTGTGAAATTATTTTTTTAACTTTTTATTCCTAAATTTTATCTTTTATATTTTTTCTCTCCATTTACTATGCATGCCTAGATTATTTCAATACAATCATAGTATATCTTAGTCTAAGGCCTTATGATTTTGTGGGTTGTAATCACATATTGTTTAACTTGTATTTTCTCACAATTATCTCCCTTACATTACTTGCACAACTGTCAGACATTATGGTATGAAACCAACATGAAAAGATAATTAATTAAATCATTATTCACCATAAGTATATTTTATGAAGAGAAATCTTCATGTCACAAATATTGTGGTAGATGAAAAACTACTTTTGATTTGTGTGGAAAACCAAAGCAAATTGATCTCTAGTTAAAAGTGGCAGTCTTGTCCAAATAAAATTGACAGGTTCCCATAAAAAAAACATCATGCATTTATGTTGTTAGATTAACGTTGGCAGAATTTAACAATCCTTTCATTACAACACCTGGCTTGTAGAGTTTTCATATTAACAATACATATGAAAAAGGTGTGTCTATTTTTTTTTTTATTTAAGAAACTAAATAATTTTTTGTTATCAGGTTTGATAAAGTAATCCTTTGTGGTTCATCTTCCATGAATTCCATACTGCAGTGTTTTTTTTGAAGGGGACTTGTGGGCTTATGATTTTTAACATACTGGGATACCATATGTTGATATTTCACTTATCATACCAATATGTTAATAATGGGCTGTTGAATTAAGCTCCAACAGTTATTACAACTAAATGCAGGAGTACCATATTTTAGTGTTTTAATTGGAGAACTTAAAATAACTTGAACAAGTGATTTGTTTTTTTTTTTAACAAAAACTTAATATAACTTTTATTAACAACATACACAGATTCAACTTGAGATGAGATATAGCTCTAAATATACTAATAGTAACAAAGTGAAGTTATATTTAAACAAAATTGACTACATATGCATGTTTTTACTCTCTTATGCTTCTGATCTGCCCATTTTCAAAAATCAATCCCATGACTTATATTAGCATGAATTATGACAAACTTTGTCATGATTTCATCACCCTTTCCTAACCTTAGAAGTATACACATACACTTCATAACATCTTTTAATGCTTTTTTTTCAGGTTTAACCTTTACTCATTTTGGTGTGGGCCTTAACTTTACCTCATCAAGTACATAGTAAATGATAGTTATTATTTTATATAATGGGTTTCAAGTCAGCGTTAGTTTACTGATGCTTATTGGTGGTTTTGTATTGTATTTATTGCAACCCCAGCTTAATTTTTCAGTTTTCTATACCATGAATTAAGCAAGTGCTTTGCATAGGGGTTTGGTGTTTTATTATAGATGTTTGGTTGGCTTAGCAATTCAAACTAGATGAACACCAGAATGAGCTAAAATCAAGTATTCAATGTAAAAACCTTAAGTTTTATAGCTAGATCTTCAAATCCAGAGCCACTCTGTTCTACTAGAATGCATCTCCTTTTTAATTTTTTTCAAATGAATGTTTAGCAAACAATATATTTACATTTGTTTTATTTCATTAATTCTCACAGATCGCACAGCGAGGTATCTTATCATATTCACCTCCAATGTGACAAGATCCTGTGAGCAATCAGTGTTATGATTAGAATTTTTTTGTTGTCTGTCACTGCAATGAAATGGAACTAAAGAGTTAAAAACAAAAATATTTAGTAAGTGCCAAACTATTTCCGTGCACATCATATTTAAATATGAAACATCACATTCATTCATGGCTCTACATGACTTTCTTAGATCCTCCTGCTTGTGCTGTTCAGCGCTTAGAGCAGCAAGCTCTCTCCGTAAGGCTGTCACTGGCAACATCTGAAGCCTCTACATACCTGGTGTAACTGAGGTCCTGCATGAAAGGTTGGAGCCAAGAAAGGTCAATTAATCCTCTGCTATTTAATTCTGTCATTTAATCCCTAATTAAATAAAATTAAATCATTGTGTAATGTAATGCTAAAGCTTTGACTGAAGTATGCATTTAATTTACTACAGTTGGCTCTTGAGTGTGATATTACCGGACTGAGGAGGATCAGATCACTGAAGGTTAGCTGTACTTCAAAGAATTTAACAGTATATTTCAACAACTTGACTTGCCCCTGCAGTGACTGTACGTTACAGAACCTACTTCCTCTCCATTGCCAATGGTGCCTAGTTCAACAATGTGTGTACTTGCATGGCTGCAGGTAAATAGATTTCGCTGTTTCTTCTACTGAAAACTAATATTATTTAGAAGTTTACATTGAATATCTCTACCTTGTTTTTCGTCTACCTTGTTGGACTATCCTTATTTTCAGAAAACCAGCATGTAAATTAAATCATTTATTGAATTGCGTATACTAGATGTAATAGGTCCTATATAGAATGTTAACTGTCCATCTTGGAAATGTATTTTTACAAGTGTGTAGATACGAGCTTTTAAGAACCAGTGTGAAGATTTGATCTTTTCAATTGTTATAATTTTTTAATTGAAAAAGTAACGAGTAAAACTATTAAAACAATGTATGTTTGCTTTATGTGGAACAAATAATTGATTTTTAGAGAACTACTTTGTCTTCAATCTTTACAATGTTTCTTATGTTCCATAACTTTCTTATGTTCATACAAGAGTTGATTGGATTATACTCTAAAATTTTGTTTTAAATCTAGTTTTTAGACTGTCTCAACCCTTACGCCCCCACTCCTCACAACCTCATTTTACTACACTTTAAAATATATCAATATATGTACCAGTATAATTAATTTGGCTTTTCATCTAGTGATGATTCTCACTCTTGGTGCATGTAATTACTTTGTCAGCATAATTATTAGAGTACTTTAAATGTGTATAAATTTAACTAATGACAACAATGTCACAACATCAATGACCACATAATGAAAACTCATGCATGAACTCATACTCTCTAATTGAAACTAATATTTAATATTCTAAATAGGCCATCGATGGCCACTTTAAAATCATGTAATATATTTAATTATTGATTGAAGAATGAGTTGATAACTGCAAACACGGCTTATTAATAATGTAACATAATAACATAAGACAAGTTGCTTCAATACAATATACTAAGATAATAGAGACTAACAATAAAGACATAATGAACAAAACAACAATTAGTCACCTATATCATTTAGACCACCACCGCTACTCCCTCCACCATGCACTGGACTCAGCGCCGCAGACTGCATTAGAGTCAGGGGTACTGATGTCTATGTCATCTGATGCCAATCACTGTATGTTGCTCATTGTCTTGCTAACTGATCTTTGCCACTGTCTCTAACATGTATTCAGTCCCTATACACTTAGACTGTCATAGACTCAAGACTTCCATCTACCGACTCAAGATTGTTACTTCAAAGATTCACTCTATGAACTGTCATCTACCCACTCATACTGTTGCTGACTCGGACTCCACCGACAGTTACTCAAATTAAACAAATAACCGAAATATCGCTAACACCTAGCTAAAGCGCAATTCTATTTATTCATAATGGACTAACATTTAACGCAAGATCTATAACTAATCAAAACATTAAGAGGTAAAATTGTCTATAAAAGGTGAGGGTGTTCACTGACCTTTACTATTTATTTATCTACATGTCCACTTGACATTTAAAAAAACACATAATTTAAAATGCCTCGCCATTTCAGAAATATTTCAAATAAAAATACACTAAGTTTTTAGTTAATTAAAGTTAACATAGACTAAAATCGAATATTTCATACATACAAAATTATAATGTTTTGGATAATCCTTTCTATTTTTACTATAGATAATATAGATCTGGTTCACTGAATTATATTATATGTGGTTTTATTGTTCAACTCTAAATTGTACCTGACCAGATTCACATTCAGGATGTTAACAAATTGCAAGATCCAAAAAAATGACTTATCTATTGAGCTACATAAGAAGACAAGTAGATAAAAATTGACCCAATCTAATATGAAATACAACTTCAGGACACCAAGATTTAAAAATGTATTGTACGAGAAAAAAAAAGTTCAGCCTATTAGTTAAACATCCAAACAATCCAATTAGCCAATCTATGAGAACATAAGATTCTTAAAAGCAGAAAACCAAATCTCTAGGCAAGAGAAAAGCTAAGAAAAATAAATAATTTATTCCCATATTTATTTACATCAATAAACCAATTTTAAAAAAAGTTTAGATGTATGATGCTTGTCTCCAGGAAATATTTTCATTGTAAACAAATTAAGCTCTGTAGCAGAATATCAACAATTAGTTATGATATTTTTGGCATGAAGGCCGAGTGCTAACGTGATTGGCTTCTGAACCAAGAACTCTGTAAACTCAAAAGAGTCCTCTACAGTGTACACTTTACCAAAGTAGAAAAATTATATTAAATTGAGCTAAAAAAAACATAAGAGGTGTCACAGACCCATATTGAATTGTGAGAGACATTTGAGGCACATGTAAAGATGTGATTGTTGTAAAATTATGTTGTGTAGTTGGCCCATTTTGGTCACACAAATGACGTCAACAGAATGATGACAAAATTTTGACTTGACAAATTGATAGAGAAGTTGCATTAAAATGTCTTCTTGAAACAAATTTTTAAAGATGTTTGTTAGAAGACAATTGCATTTTAATTAAATATGTATTTAGAATTTATATTGATTTTACTATTCTATTCTTTGAATTTTTTAAATAATTTATTTTCAATACCTGTTTAATTCAGATATGTTGATGTATGGTAAAGTTAAGCAATTATAAAACACAAATACTTTACAGAACAGTGTTACATACAGTGGTACAGTATGTAGGCCCTATGCACTATAAATATCAGTCTGTTATATTATAACTGTCATAATTTAGAAACTTGTTGTACAAGAAAACAATGGTTCAGCTATCATAATCAAGCTTGCAATAATTGGAATTGTCATCTAGTGAGGACTACCTGTAATTTAAAAAGAAAGTAGTGCTTAGACTTACCATCACAAACACAGCAGACTTTCTTAGAGACTATATATCTTCTTTGCCATGGAGGCTAGATCTCGTTTGACTAGAACCTATTAATATAATATTAGTAGAATTTTCTACATCATAGAGTAGATAGGGAATTAACCTTTAACTCAAATTCCATTGACAGGTGTTTTTTTCAGATAATATATTATTCTGTTATACGAAAAAGGAAAAAGCTTAATATTGGAATAGAAAAATCTGAACAATTATGTATATAAATATAATGGTGCATTTAAATGTACATTATTTTAATTAATTTATATTTTTATAAAGTATAAACCCTGTTCTGTTTTTACCCAGCATGTCTACATTTTTTACCACAATTTAATTGGGACAGTAAATGAGAATAAAAATTACTTTTTTTTTCTTGACTTGTAGAAAAATACATATTAAAATAAAAAGGTACAAGAAAACTAAATTAGTTTTTTAAAATGATCTTTCATAAATGAATTTGTGGGAGAATATTGCATTAAAAAATTTGACAACCATGGGCTCTTTCTGTTTAAATAATCTTGATCATTTGATTTTGCACAGGATGTTTTTTGACTAATTGTTTTATATGTCTTTAAAAAAGAAAGAGAAATATCAATGTTTTGCATGTGTTTTTATGTTCAGATGTATACTTATTGTTAAAGGGAAACTCCGATGGTTTTGACAGTTTTTGATATAATATGTGTTTTGATTTACAGATAATGAATATATGATTTTTTTTTTTTTCTTTGCGATAATAACTTAGTAATTCATGTTTTTCCAACGTAATTTTCCTGCGCATCCAAAACAGTCAGACTTTCACCAGGTTTTTATGTGATGTCACAAATGTGTTTTAATCTATTGACTTATTGTCTAACAGGAGACCATACATCAAAGTTTACATTCTCGTAAAAGAAATATATCTTGGTCTATGCAGTTAGATCTAGGATCTTGTAAGCAAAGAAAAAATGGGTATTAAAAGTAGATTTACATGCTTGACTAACCACGGAAGTGTGTATTTTCCTGCCAGACCACTCAACACACAACAAACACTACTACTTGGTTGTCTTATTGTCATGACCGACTACACGTAGTCTAGACTAGCCTTACACTGACCAGTTTGTTCGAATCAGTCGTTAAAAAAGTTCTTCCTGGAGATAGAATTGAAGATATGGAAGGTTTCCGCTCAATTTAGCTAGAGGGGTGTGAACCTTTTTTTTTTTTTTGCTCCCCCCCCCCCCCTCTCCCTCCTGTTGGTCGATTGTTGGCTTGTAGCTAGATAGCTAGTCTAACTGAGCTGATGAAGGTTTTTAATAACTTTAAAATAACTTGAACAAACTTCTTTCTGAACAAAGACTTATTATTCACGATTTAATTTGAGATGAGATATAGATCTAATAGTAGGCTAATAAAAAAACTCCTTGATATTTCAACAAAATCTAGTTCACAACAATCTATTTACTTCTTGGGACAGAGAGAGGCTTACATGAAAATGTTACTCTTTTTCTCGAGTTGATTATCCTAATGCTTTTAGATCTATCTATACATGTATATATATATATATATATATATATATATATATATATATATAACTTTATCATAGCTCTGGACTAGGCCATCACTAAGCCTAACAGCTACTGTAAGAATGAAGCAATACGATTGGTCAAATCTAGTTTGTCTTTCAGTATTGTTGAGCGAAGTGACGTATGAACTAGCTTAAAACGAAATCTCATAGAACCCCGTTTTTTTTAGATATCAAGAATTTACTGACTAATTTATAAATGTTTCTAAGCATTTAAATAAAAAATGGTAAAATGTTTACTATTACAACTTTTTACGCAGAATTTAAATATGTCAATAACTCAAATTTGAAAAACCATCGGAGTTTCCCTTTAAGAACAATATTAATTTGTATTCATTAGATTTTAGATTTAAATTTGTTGTCAGCCTATGATTGTCATGTAACATCAAAATGTGTGGGTTTTAATATTGTAATAAAAACTAAGTGAAACAATGATAGAAAAAAACATAAGCAATTTTAGTGGACATAAAGAGTCATTTATTTAACTTATGGTATTTCTAAACTAAATGTAAAAAAAAAAAACATCTGTGTTTTGCATGCACACCTCATCTATAATCAACGAAGGGAGGCATGTCAATTTTGTGGTCTCAGGTAGTTGGCAATATGTATTCACGAAATAGTTAAAACCTTTATTGGAATATTTTCTTTTAGAGGAGAAGAAGTGAAAATGTATAATAAATATACTGAAGTGAAAAATATGCTCATTCTGAAAGTTGAGTGTTCTTTTATTATTGTCAGAAGTTATAGTGCCAACATGGTTCCAACTGAAATGGCTGTGCCAAAACATTACATACATTACTGTAATAAAATGTAGGACCATAATTTTATTTTACAGTCTATATAGTTTCATAAAATTGTATAGTTCACTCTGAATGTTTTTGTCTTCTTTTGCAGATGTTGAAGCGAGAAAGCAAATATAATTTGCTAATACCCAGAATTTACAAAAAGTATTCATTATAGTGCCCACCAAGACCCGCACAACAAGCTCTTCTAGGATGTCTGAGCTCTCCTCGACTTACAGAAAGCCTAATGTTGTTGGCAGCCTCCCATGACTTTGGCTTGACATTGATTTGCCTGAAGCTGGCAGCTATATTCACTAACTTCTATTACTTCTATTGTCGTAAGTTAAATAATGATTCTATTTTTTTAGGGGTACACCAGATAATCGCTCTGTCTCCAGCTTCTCCCTAACATCTGGCATTGTTTCACTATCTGGCGATATTCGGCTCCGGCCGAAAATCAATACCGGATAGTAAACCGTACACCTATTTAATATGCATAAAGTGGACCTCGTTCCATTAATGTCTGTTGTAGAATGGATTAATGTTTATATTAAAGCAAAATAATGTGCTTAAAAATAGAGCCACTATGAATATACACCAAACATGGTTTATTATAAAGACAAGGCGTGTTAATATAAATAGAAATGAAACTTTACATCATAAATGCGTTTTACATACTGAGCAGCAATGATAGGCACATTTTTTCAATTTGTCTTGACCTTTGAGTAGGTTAGTTAACATGTTAAAATGCTACATTCCTTGACTAAATCAGGCTGACCAGATGTTCGTCTAGCTGTGCGGGTATATCTCCAGCGGTAGAGATAAACAATTCTCACCCCCTTTTATTTGTTTAGTCCATCACATTGAGTTTATTTATAGGCAGGTGACCACAAGTTAAATATGATGGACGTAGGTTTAATGTCAGCATATTGACACTCTCTAGATGTCACACCTTTCGAGGGAACTGAGTTTGTTTACTTAGTAGTTAATCTTTATTAGGGGGGCTGGACTACAACAGCCACACCCCTATTAAGGTAACCAGGTATATTTCCAGATGAACAACTCCCTCCCCCTTTTATTTGTTTAGCCCATCACATTGAGTTCATTGATTGACAGGTGACCACAAGTCAGATACGATGGACGTAAGCACTCTCTAGAGGTCACACGAGGGAACTAGGTTTGTTTACATAGTAGTAAATCTTTATTGGGGGATGGACTGGACTTCAAGCCAAACATCTACATGGGTATCCGGACAAAGAGTTTGCTTATTTGGAGAAAAATCTGAATCACGTGGCTGGGCTAGAGGCCACACCTTTCCAAGTGTGCAGAGTTACTCGAACATAAATCTTAATCAGTAAGCTGGACTAAAGATCACACACTCCTAAACGAGTGACCTTTAGCTACACAGAACACAAACGCGAGATTATATAGCCCAGTAAGCCAGTAACTAATTATTTTGTAGAAAAAAATCTATATTAGCGTAAAAGACACGACCAGGGCTATCTTTAAATGGAGAGTTAAACACACCCTACTCTTTATTTTATTTCTTTGGTCCTTGACACCCAGTTTAACAGACATTGACCATTTTTAATCCAGAATGAAAAAAAAAATATGCTAACAAAGGATATTACACTTTAAATAAATATTAAGGTTAAATAATTTTTCTAACGTGTTAACTTGAATATTACTCCTGCAGTTAAGTGTCTAGATTTGATAACAATATTCTTAATAATTTGTGACAGTCAATTAACTCCTTGTTATTACTATTTTTTTTTTTACTTAAGATGCATACTTAGCCACAGTGTATCAGGCCAGGACGACTTTTACACAGCTGACATCCATAGGCTTACTATCGTTCCCTTTTGTTACAGTTATATTGAAACCACAAATAAAATAATTAATAAGTAATAATTAAAAAAGATGTTTCTAACATACGTTCTTTGCATTTAATGTTTCTTACGTATGTTATTTGCACAATAAAATAAAACAAATATGTGCATGTTTGCGTGTGTGTATTTTTTGCCTTGTAATAAAACCTTTAGAAAGAAATCTAATTTCATTATTTAATTCTTTTAACTTAATAAATGACGGAAAACCTTACAGTAAATTTTTAAAATCGCATAAAAGAAATTGAATAATAGTGCCACAGTTAGATCTAGCAAACAAAGAAGCAATATGCTGGAGTGTAAAAAAACAACAACCCTTGACCTCTGTAACTAATGGACGGGTATAATTTATCTATATGCTTGACTGACCATGCCAATGTGTTCTTTTTTTGACTGACCACCCAACACTATTGCGTGTGTATGCCCAAGGAAAAAACAATGCGTGATGGTTAATACAAACAACTATTCACACTACACTACGACTATATCTGTGGGCTCACTAGGTATATCTGACCAGGTTGTTGGTCTGAAATTCATTAACACATACATCCGAGCACTATACAAGGCAGATTGCACTTTACTTATGAGAGATTTACATTAGTAACTAGTTAAATATATACTAACATATTTTACATTGACATTCCTACACACATCCTTTACCGTTGGTGGCATCGTACATACACACAGACACACTCATGCTATACAGATTTTATAAATACTGTTAAGCTTGAATAAATCAATCAGTAACAGAGTTTAAAACAATAAGGTATATAAAAGGAAAAAATGAATACCAACCAATATAGGTATGTTATTTAACAGTTTCGTAAAATGTTCAGCAACACAAGCTATTTACAAGACACTTAGGTATCCGGCTCCGGCCGTATATCGAATTTACTATCGGTCATATCCGTTCCGGCCGGATATCAAAAAGTACTATCCGGTGCGCACCTAATTTTTTTTAACATGTAACTTGATAACAGCAGCTTATAAAATCAAACCCTAAAAGTCCACAAAGAGTAGAGTTTTGATTTAAAGTCCAATATCTCCCTTTTGACAACTGGCCTATTAGTAAGGTTTGGAAAATCTCAATATACAATCTGATTGAGATGCCATGTGTTGCTTGTCGCTTTTACTGAAATCAATTATAAAAATATTGTCATTGTATCGCTAGGGTCAATGTTGTTGAGCATGAAATGTCAGTGTCTTTTTTGATTCAACTATATACAAATGACATCTTGCAGTTCAATGTTGAAGTTTCCTTCATAAAACATACTGTTATACTGCAGACTGAGAAAAAATGTGCTTTTGTGATTTGTTCCTTAATAATTCATCATCAACATCTTTCCTTTGCGTTCCTCATGGAACATAGGGCCTCAGTATTCAGTAAAAACATGCCACTCTCAATGATCTCTTGTTAGTTTTTTAATGGCTTCCCAGCTCTTTCCTGTCCTCTCGGCTTCATCTAGTACACTGCGTCGCCATGCTCTTTTTAGTCGTCCTCTACTTCTTGTGCTCAATTGTTGGTATCTACTCTGAGGTTGTGACCAATCCATCTCCACTTTCTCTCTAGGATCTGCTTCTCAATAACTTTCTGTCCACTCATCTCCCACAGTTTGGTGTTTTCTACTTTGTCATACCAATGTATTTTTAAGATATTTCACAGACATCTGTTGATGAAGGTCTGTACTTTTTTTTGTTGTTGCTTTAGTTGTTCTCCATGTTTCAAAACCATACAGTAGGACCACCTTGATATTAGAGATAAAGATTCTTTTTTTAGTCTTGTTAATGATTGGAGTTCTTAAATTCAAATTAAATAATATTTAAATACCATTTATCATTGAATAAGATGGTCACCAGGTTGTGTCTATATTAATTATATGCTTCTTACTGTCGTTACGCTGGAGAACTTAATAATTTCAGGAAATTTCCATTAGCTCCTGGAAAATCAGGAGGCCCCAGGAACCCTGTTATAAGTTATAATTGTTTAATTTAATAATTTACACCTAGAGTTAGTGCTAGACCCACTGCAGCCTCATAGGTTGTAGTGGCCTAAGGCCCGCCCTGAGTAAAGTCAATTTGTCGTTGTGCTGGCTACATGGGCCCACAGGACACCCATATTAAACGTGGGCCATAGAAATAGATGACCTTTACATTATATCTCCCCTAAGGACAGCATGATCTTAAAGGAGAACTTTTCTGGACAGTTATTTTTTGGATATTCCTTAAAAAAAAACAAGTTTTGTTAAAGTTGATTATTATGTCCAGGCCTTAACTCTTTCTCGCAGTAATTATTTACCACATTCTGGTGGAATCAACTCTGGTATCTTCAGTTAGGAGAGAATAAAATTAAAGCCTATCCCTCAGGATAGGGGGTGATAATTGTGTGGGCAGGGTGAGAGCTTAGGGTCAGTGGGACTCAAGTTTGAATGGCCAGGCTATAATGATTTATGTGCACCTTTGAATCATAAATTTGTGTACTCCATTTATATTTCTGCTCTTAAAGTTGATTTTTGTTTTCCAGTCACTTAATTAAAATTCACAATAAAATGCATGTTTAAGTTTTTTGTTGTTGTATTCAGGTGTGCTTTATTTATTTTTTATTTACATAACATCATTATGTTGGTGTTTACATCATTTTCTAACATTAGCACCAAATAACGAAACCTATAGTAAACAAATGAAAAAGATATACATGATGCAGCATGGACACGTAATTTAGTGCAGCTTTACACGCAATGCGGGGAACCACTTTCGGGGTGACCATACACGTAATGCGGGGAACCACTTTCGGGGTGACCATACACGTAATGAGACTCGAAGATTTCCGCTGATCTCCGTGTGCCGAGCGAGGAGCAAAGCTTTCACCCAATGGTCTTCCACGTAATAATGCCTGACCTACTTACGCCATGCCACCTAACGGGGACCCGAGGATTACCGTTTTCGTCCACGTCATAACACAAGTGCGATCGCTGTGACTTAGTTTCACTAAATACTGAAACCGACAGCGAAACCAAACGACGACCGTGGCGAGGATAAGGAGGATAAGGTTCTAAGTCCTAACTATTATCTGACTTTTGGTAACGGCAATTTATCAATTACGCACCAGATAACTCCGTCTGTAACACACTGAGTCCCTGTGTAATACATTACAGGTTTTTTTTGTCTTGCTTCAACGCTTTGTTCACTCATATTGTAATTAAATACGTGGAAGACACGCCCTGCTGTTTGTCCACACAGTGTAAGGCTAATTATAACAGCTTTGCATTCTAATCTGGGGGTATGTGGGGGCCATGTACATGCAAAATAGTTATCTATATGTTGGATACACTCTTTGGTGGGCCCCCCCCCCTACCGCAGTTTGCCAATAACAAAGCTCCGTCACTCTGTTTTATGTTCAATATGAGAATAAAAATGAATTAGCCAACAGTAAAATCTCAAGCCTTCATAGTGTCGCTGCTTAGTTAAATGTATCTATACTATTCTATATTGTCCTATCTATCTCATTTAGTATACTAAATACTAAAATACTTAATGTCAAATGGCAAGACAAAATACCAGATATAGAAGTTCTTCGAAGAGCGTGTCTGCAAAGCATCCACACAATCCTGATGCAGTCCCAGCTGCGATGGGCAGGTCACATCTACAGAATGGAAGACCACCGCATCCCTAAACGACTCTTGTATGGCCAACTAAGCGAAGGAAAGCGCTCGCAAGGTGGTCAAAGAAAGCTCTTTAGGGACACCCTCAAAGCTTCTCTGAAGCATAACCCAGGCACCTGGGAGACAGAGGCACATGACAGAGCATCATGGCGTCGCGCTGTGAAAACTGGCGCACAGGTTGCTGAGGAAAAAAGAACAACGCTGGCAGAAAAACGCCAGAAAAGAAAAGCAAGGCAAACGACACTAGCTCCAGCTGGAATAACCTGCCCAGTGTGCGGCCGAACATTCCGGGCTCACATAGGTCTCATTAGCCACATGAGGAGGCATAAAACCCCAGTGCAAAGCCCTCAGCCCCATGGATGACAAAGTGGTCATCATCGAACCACGATGGACGAACTATATCTATCTCCTTGATTGTCAGAACTTTCTTTCTGGAGAAAGAAATATTTGTTAAAGTACCGACATTTTTAGTTATCGTTAAATTTGAGGTTTCTGTTCCCAGTGCATCAAAGTGACAACATTGTTTTACGCTCCCGCCCCCCACGTCGTTTTCATTGTACACCATTCCACGTAATTAGTACAGCGACACGTACTATGTTCGGCTCGAGAGTCAAATTTTTGTATAGCGATTATCTCGTGAATACAAACTCAAAGTCATAGTTCTGCCAAAATTAACGAAGAAATCTCCCTTGAAATGACGTGGAAGGTAGGACACGTAACTCACAAGCCTGTGCTTGTAGCTTTAAGTCACAAGTTGTCTGTTATCTAGAGCTACATATTTCTGCTGCTTCCACGCAATGCATTTCTTCCTATGTTACGTGTACCATGAGCTGGAGAAATCCCCCTTTTTTACACCGTGCTAAACGTCATAGCGAAGGGAGACACGTCATTTGACCTCGTTTCTAGGACTGTTGGACTATTTTTAGTCTGCTTTGTATAGTGTACAAGAACGAACAGTTTACTAGCCCAAGAGTTATCTGTCTATGAATGCCTACACAAAAATACCTGACATGATACCCAGCCCCCCCCCCCCCCCACCTCAGCTAGCTGCTCAAGAGCTCTTTAAAAAATTTATTGGGTGTGGGGGATATTATCGTTTATGTATTATTTATTATTATTTTCCTCGGTGATTTATAGAGTTATAATTATATATCCATAGTTTACAGCGGGGTAGCCAAAAGACTTAGTCGGATGTTATTTCTACATCTCTGTACCACTGATTTTAGTAGATTTAAAAAAAACAACAACAAATATATATTGTTACGTATTTCTGAATCTTCTGGCTAAATGTACTAGTAGGCACACAAATAAAAACACTGCAAAGAACTTGACGACTCAACTTTCAGCTTTATATAACTTTATTGAATATTAACTATAACAATTCGTCACTGTAACATGTAGCGTATACGTCTTACATCAACTGTAACGGCTCAAGTCCACTCTTTTCTACTGTCTCGCACAGTAGACAACAGTAACGACGACTGTACTGACCCTTTTCACATTAACTCTCTGGTTTATATAGAGTCCCTAATCGCTTGTCCAATATTGCAAAAACACTGCTAGTATCCTCTGGAACAACACGGGAGGAAACATCACATCCTGTCGTTGTTTATGCATGTCGATTCCAGAGAACTCCTGCTGCAGTGTCATCTCGCCGAGGTCACACGTAGTGACCTCTAACTGTCACTGTTCATTTATAACACTGCCCCCTTCGTAAATCTGTTCGTCCCCTGGAATAACACGTGAGGGCACGTCACATCCTGTCTTTGTTTACACGCGTAGATTCCAGAGAACACTCGGTGCTGTGTCATCTCGCCAGGGTCACACATAGTGGACCTCTACCTGTCACTGTTCATTCGTAACAATATGTATTGTGTTTGTCATCACTCTCCTTTCTCCCCATCTTAGACAATGAGTTAGGACAAAAGCACTGACCTATAGAGACTTTTTTTCAAATTCACGTGCTCGTCCAGTCTCGATGTGAAGTGGTCTGCGGTTGCGCAGTAAATAAATAGATAGAAGAGGGATGCAGAAGTGATATGTCAAAAGGTTACATAATATAAGACTTGATTACTTTTTGCACACGTTTGAACAGAAAAACTGAGGACGCAGGTGCAAATAATTTTAATTGTCCCAAGAGTTGAGCAGAAGACTTTTGAAACTCTTTGAAAATCCAAATGCTTCTGACATATTTTACAATGTATATTTATTAAAACAAGATGGCATTCCTGCTGAAGTCATTCAGGCTGGAAAACATGCTTTAATCGAACCACTCCATGAACTGCTAAGCTTGTGCTGGGAACAAGGAATGGTCCCCCAGGAATTGAAAGACTCCAACATAGTTACAATTTATAAAAATAAAGGCGACCGCTCTGATTGTAACAATTACAGAGGCATCTCACTGCTTAGCATAGTCGGAAAGGCTTTTGCTAGAGTATTACTAAAGCGATTACAGATCCTGGCAGATCGTGTTTATCTAGAGTCGCGGTGTAGCTTTAGGGCAGGTAGATCTACAACAGATATGATTTTCTCTCTGCGGCAGCTACAGGAGAAGAGCAGAGAACAAAAGTAGCCCCTCTACATAGCATTTATTGATTTGACCAAGACCTTTGACCTTGTTAGCAGAAGCGGTCTGTTTGCTGTACTAGAGAGAATCGGCTGCCCAAATAAGTTAAGAAAGCTAGTGTCAGCTTTTCACGAAAATATGCAGGGCACTGTTCAGTTTGAAAGTTCTTCCTCCAGGCCGTTCTCCATTAAGAGCGATGTGTACTGTACAAGGATGTGTACTGACCCCTACACTATTTGGCATCTTCTTCTCAGTCGTACTAACCAGTGCTTTTAAATCCCTGAAAGATGGAATATATATTCATAGCAGATCTGATGGAAGGCTCTTTAACCTGGCACGTCTTAAAGCCAAAACGAAAAGGCGTCGTATCTTGATAAGGGAGCTGCTGTTTGCCGATGACGCGGCACTCGTATCTCACTCACAAGGAGGTCTACAGAAACTAGTGAACGCCTTAGCAGCTGCTTGTCAAGAGTTTAGCCTTACTATAAGTCTCTCCAAGACCGAAATCCTGGCACAAGACGTCACAGAAATACCTATAATACATATTGGGGACCACACCCTTTCAGTGGTGCAGGATTTTTACCTACTTGGGTTCAACAATTGTCAGTAACCTAGACTTAGACATCGAGCTGACAAAAAAGATAGGAAAAGCTACCACAGTGTTGGCAAAACTCTCCAAGCGCGTCTGGGAAAATGGTAAACTGACCACAGTGACCAAAATCCTAGTCTACAACGCCTGTGTTGTGAGCACTCTCCTTTATGGCAGTGAAAGCTGGTCAACATACATGTACCAAGAGCACAGATTGAATAGTTTCCACTTGCGCTGCCTGAGACGCAAAATGTGCATCTCTTGTAGGGACCATATCTCCAATCAGGAAGTTTTGAGATTGGCCAATTTAAACAGCACGTATGCTGTCCTGACTCAAAGAAGATTACGCTGGCTCGGATATGTCACCCGCATGCCAGATGGTAGAATCCCGAAAGATATCTTATATGCTGAGCTTGTGGAAAGAGTCAGATCCAAGGGCCGCCCAAGACTAACATGTAGAGATGTCTGCAAGCGAGACATGAGAGCCACAGGCATCAGCGAAAGTATGTGGGAAAACATAGCCAAAGACTGCACAATCGGCAATACGTAACGTGACTGTACAATGCTTCAACGTGGTTGTTGTGCTGGCCACATGACACGCTCGTTTATCGTGGGCCACAGAAACTGCGTAGTCACTTCTCTTTTCTTCGCCAATTACTAGTTGTTAGAGAGAACCAAGCAAGCCCTATCGGGGATGAAGTGGTAAACCAGAAGTATTAGATCGGCCAGTACAAACAAAAATCTAGTTTGTTGACTTCAAAATGTGGCGGACAGACGCATAAAGAGATCACACGAAACTAATAGCGGGTTCTCGCCGATGGGGGCACATAAAAGTCTATTAAAGAAAGGCGACTCTATTCAGATCATTATAAGAGCAACATATGGCGGAAATATAATATCAACGATATGACCATAAAAACAAAGTATTTTCCAAACTGAACATGCAAAGAAATCGATCAACTGTTTCATCCCTATCTTATTATTTACCTATGCTCTTTTAGCAGTACTGACTTCAGAGACTTTAATATTACTTCAGTGTTGCCTTCGTATCAATACAAACAATCTCATTGTTTCTCAAATCGTTATTCCATTTTTACCATTTGTTTACACTACTTCCGGGGTCTTTTCAAAAGCTTTCAAAATCGAAGCTTGTTTTCCTTTTCTTTCTAAAAGGACATTTTCTTTCTTTTTTTGTAAAGTCAATGTTTCTGTATATCTCTTCTGCCCCTTCCCAATCAGGGATACGCGTAGCCAGGATGAGAAATGTCAACCTAACTTGTACCCTGTAGTTGGTACAAAAACATTTCTGCTGCGCTAATACACAGTAAATAGTCACCATAACGAGACTTCAAAGAAAGCGAGCAAACTAATTGCCATTTCATTGTCTTTTTTTACTGTGATTATTTTAGTATTATAAAGACCAGAAAAGGTATATAAAGGCTTTTAGTTTCTGCTTAGTGGTAGTATTAAAGTGACTACTGACTTCACCGATATACCTGTATTTACACAGACATCAAGAAAACTTCATCAGTGAGTATTTGTTTATATTAGTACATAATAGTATTAATATGTAGGCCTACGTCTTGATGTTCACAAAAGATTTTTTTGTTTAAGATATTTAAAATTCTGCATAAATATTATAATACGCGAACATCTGTTTAGTTGTAGGACCACTAGCTGTCTGGAGCTACAACTGTAACAACCCAACGACCGATCAAGATCAGGCAAAATTTTTTTTAACAGACGAATATCGATTTTGTGGCCTTTGGATTTGCTGAGAAAAGCTTTCTTCATATTTAGCATTGATATACTTCTGAGCATGCTATAGGCATGAAAGTAGCGCTATATAAAAGCTATAATAATAATATCTTTAGCTTCATTTGTGTTGATGAGGATGAGGTTGCGTGTCAATGTGTTATGTGCCAGGACTCCGACATTGACTCCGACTTCAGCCAAGATCATTTGCAAGGCAGCAGGTGTTTATTTTCTGAGTTTTCTCTCCTAGACGAACTGCTATCCCTAGCTAACGAGCGTCATCTACCCGGGTTTAGAGTTAGAGCGCCCTTTACTCGCTTTTTGCAATCACTTCCCTGGATTTCTGAGATGTTTTTAGTAAACATTCTAACCACTGGGATACTCCACCTCATCCTCCATGACTGCAAACCAGTTGGTCCGCGGCTGTTTATTTGGTGTTCACAGCTAACCCTTATATCTAAGGGTCCTTCCCCTAACCTCCACCCGGGGACGCGTTTGGTAGAAGGTGGTAGCTCTTCCAAAAGCTCCCTCGTTTGAAAACCACTGGTCTAGTCATCTGAACTCTCCAAAATACAAATGAGAACGAGGAAGAAGAAGAATTTTTTTTGAAAATATCAATCATCAATCCCATTACTTTGCACGTTTATTGCGCTAATAACCCTTCCTGACAAACAGTATGGGATAGGATGCCCGAGCAAATGCGCAAAGACCCTGTTCTGAAGTTGCTGTTCCTTTAGTATAGTTCCACGTCCGGAAGTTTCTCTTTCAAATGAATACCTCTCCATTTCTTAACTTATCATACCACTCGCTTTATCTGTTGAAATCGAGTGTAATAAGAAATAAAGGAACACTGAAGAGTAACCTAAAACAAGGCTTTATTAAACTAGAACGACACATGAACTGACGAAAGAGAATTGGATAGTAGCACACTAAATCAATGTTGTGAACACATTCTCACGACGTTACACAAATATAAACAAATACTAACTATTTCACCACATTCACCCCGCCTAGAATTAAAATAGCAAGTATAGTAATATAGTAGGCCATAGCATAAATAAAAAGAGAATGCCAGTGCCTGTAATACAATAGATCAATAAATAGTGTCGAAATATTAGTTTCTCTTGTAAACAATAATGAGGAGTGATACAAAGAAACCTAAAAACCAGTATCTGTAGTAGGACGTATAAACAATTACTAGTTTCTGTTTTAAGCAATAGCAAATAGTGTAGTAAGTAAACATGTATGTAAGTGAACAAATAAATTCTAGTATCAGTAGCAAGGGATAAACAATGCCAGTTTATGTAGTCAGTATAAGTAGAGTAATAGAGAAACAACTCTAGACTCTATAGTTAGGTCTGGTTCTTCTCTCTCTTAAGTTGTAACGGGGTTGACTATCATGCTCTACAGTTTGGGAGTCACTAATGAGTTCCTGAGCGTCAAGCGGGGTATGATGGTTCTGTGTATTTTCAAGAGGAAGCGCTCGGAGATCCTCAAAGCCTTCCAGGGGTTCTTTCCTTTCTTGTATCACCGTAGGGGTGTTGACTGGTACTTCCATGTTTTGAGCTTCTGGAGGATGTTCATTATCCTCACCCTGAGCGAAGAACGAAGGTTCACTTGTTGTTGTGGATGGGGAGGGGTTGGGAGCCAAGCGTCTTAGAGAGACCGTCTCCTCTTTACCGCTGGGCAACCGTACCACGGCATATTGGGGGTTACACATCAGTAATTCGACTTCTTCCGTGAGAGGATCATACTTTGAAGATCTGTTCTCTCTTCTCAACAACACTCGACCTGGGCTGGATAGCAAAGTGGGGATAGATATCCCGAAGGAGGATTTCCTGTTGAACCGGAAAACTCTCTCATGTGGAGTTTCGTTTGTTGCCGTAGATAGTAATGATCTAATCGAGTATAGGGCCTGGTTCAAGACAAGTTCCCATCTTGAGATCGGGAGATCGAGGTCTTTCAGTGCTAAAGTAACAGCGTTCCATAGAGTTTTGTTTAGTCGTTCAATTTGCCCGTTGCCTGAAGGATTAAAAGCGGTTGTTCTACTTGTAGCTATTCCCCTCTCGTGCAGAAAAGATTGCACCTCCTTCGACATAAAGGACGTACCTCTGTCGGAATGGATGTACTCTGGCATCCCAACTAAGGAAAACAGCTGATCTAAACACTTTATGACAGTAGATGAGGACATATCGGGACATGGGTAGGCAAATGGGAAGCGTGAGTACTCATCCACCATTGTTAATAAATATTTATTGTGAGTAGCAGATGGGAGTGGCCCCTTAAAATCGATGCTTACTCTCTGAAATGGTTGGGTAGCCTTGATGAGGGTGCCTGAAAACTGTTTGAAGAATCTAGGCTTCAGTTCAGCGCAAGTTTTACATTGGTTTACCACTTTGCGGACGTCTTCGCAGGAAAAAGGTAAGTTCTTAGTCCGAATGAAATGGAGGAGTCTCGTGACCCCTGGGTGGCAGAGGTTGTTGTGTAACAGTTTGAGGTCTTCTCCAGTCATTGCTGACGCAAAGTGGTTTCTTGAAAAGGTATCCGCCGCAGCGTTTTGTTTCCCGGGTCGATATACGACGTCATATTGGAAACAACTAAGCTCCAGTCGCCATCTTTGTATCTTTTCGTTTTTGATCTTGCCCTTGTTTTGCTGGTCAAACATAAAAGACACTGAGCGTTGATCTGTAAACAATGTGAAGGGTCTACTGATAAGGTAATGTTGCCATTTTCTCAGGGCTTCTACGATAGCGTACGCTTCCTTTTCAACTGCAGAGTGTCTGCGTTCACTATTAGTAAGTGTTCTTGAAAAGAAGGCGACAGGACGGCCGTCTTGATTAAGAGTGGCGGCGATCGCGATGTCAGAGGCATCTGTTTCGACTGTTAGTGGTCGATTATAATCTATCGTCGACACAACAGCGTTTTCAAGTTCATGTTCATGTTCATTGTTCAAAGTTTGAAATGATTCGAGAATGGGTGTGGGAGAAATAACATTTACACTTATCTAAGGGATCCCAACTATGAAAATCCCAGTCTTCACCAGGATTCAAACCCATGACCCCCAGGTTTGGTAGCCAAAAACTTCCCCACTCATCCGCCGCTCCTCCATATCTTTGAATAATGAAGGATTAATTTACTTTGGTATCAAACAAAATAAAATTGATTCGTGTCTTGTCTATGCCAATGAATAATTTTGCAAAGTTTGAACTCGATCCGTGAAACGGTTGATTTGATTTGATTTTGGGCACATCGGCACAATTTAGGCCATGTCGTGCCTGCAGTCCCTCAAGGGCCACTCTCCCTCCACACAACAAGGGCCAAATTCCATAGTCAAATCATTAAGGTCTATTCACAGTTAAAATAGTAGAGGTAGTAAAAATTTAATAATTTGGTAAAAATCTAATGTAAATAGTGCATGTTTACAAATTCATAAAACAGATCTTCGTAGACAACCCCACTTCCCGGATAAAGCCCAGTACCTTCCCAGGGTCGACATTATTGAATAGTGTTTTTAAATTAGTGTCTCTAAAATATTTCTCCCTGACATCCTGGCATCTGGGGCAGTCGATGAGGATATGTTCCACGGTGAGGTGAGAGTCACAATACTCACAAAATGGGGTCTCTTCTTTCTTCAGCACAAAAGAGTGCGTGATGTAGGTGTGGCCAATCCTAAGTCTGGACATGATCGTGCTACCACGCCTTGTCAGACCCTTAGATATGGACCGCCACCTGACATCCGCCACAATCTGCCTGAGTTTATTTTGAATCTCAGCCTCTCATCGTTCCTGCCACTCTTGGTAGGTGGCAGAGGCAATACTTTGTCTCAGGTGCGAGCAGGGAATTTGGGTTCCTGACACCGCATGATTTACGGCTCTCTTTGCTTCTCTGTCTGCGGCTTCGTTTCCCTCAATGCCCACATGGGAGGGGACCCAGATGAAGGTGACATCCCTATGGTCGGCTGTTATTTGGTCCAACAGCTTCAGGCTCTTATGTACCAATGGAATGATAGTGTTTATCCGCCCCAAAGCTTGCAATGCAGATTTGGAGTCGGAGCAAATTATAAATTTCCTCCTTTCTGATGCTTTGACGGCCATAAGTGCAAGCGATATTGCATGCAATTCGGCCGTAAAGATGGAGCAGCCATCGGGGAGTATACGGGAGATTGTTTTGTTCTGAAAGGAGCAGGCACACACGACTTTTCCATCCATTTTGGATCCGTCTGTGTAGATGGTGCCACAATCTCCGTAGCTCTCTTGCAGTTCCCTAAAGTGGACTTGTAGTATGCTTGGGTCTGTATTTTCTTATTTGAAATTAAGGAGGGATAAATTTAATTTGGTTTATTCATTAGCCAAGGAGGATTCTATTTTAGAGATTTGGTCAATGGGTGGGGTTAAATTTTGGATGGGTTCTCTCATTCGAAGGCCCAACGGCTGTATGACGTTAGGCCTTCGATTGTATAATTCTACCTCTGTAGGGTTAAATATGGAGTCGAAAGCAGGGTTCGTGAGGTTGGATTTTAGCTTGACTATATACTGCATTGCAAGCTTTTTCATTCTTATATCCATGGGGAGTTCTCCAGCCTCCACATGGGGGCTTGGGATAGGTGATGTACGAAACGCGCCGAGACAGAGACGCAAGGCAGCATTTTGTATTGGTTCCAGTATTTTTAGGTACGACTTCTTTGCTGCTCCATATATTATGGATCCGTAGTCTAGCTTGGATCGAATTAAACTCCGATATAGAAGCAGCAAGGTATCTCTGTCAGCTCCCCAGTCCGTATGGCTGAGTACTCTAAGTATCTTTAATGACTTTTGGCATTTCCTCTTAAGTTCCTTAATGTGGGGGAGAAAATTAAATTTGGAATCTAGAGTGATGCCTAAAAATTTTGTAGTTTTCACGACAGGGATCTTCTTTTTGTGTATAAATAGTTCAGGGTTTGGGTGGAGTCCCCTTAAATTACAAAAATGCATACTAACTGTTTTGGAGTCCGAAAATTTAAAACCATTATCGTTTGCCCAATTTTGAATTTTGTTTAAACATAACTGTAATTTTCTTTCTAAGGTGTTCATGTTTTTCCCATAAGTAAAAATGACAAAGTCATCAACATACAAAGAGCACTCTATGCCAGGGGACAGAGCATTTATGATGCTATTTATTTTAATGTTGAACAGGGTGACAGAATGCTGCCCTGGGGTACACCCATTTCCTGGTCATGAGTGTCAGAAGCGGAGTTGCCCACTCGAACCTGAAATTTTCGGTCTTTCAGGAATTCCCCCACAAAACGGGGAAGGTGTCCCTTAAGCCCCATAAGCTCCAGGTCACGTAGAATGCCATGTTTCCAGGTTATGTCATAGGCCTTTTCTATATCGAAGAATACAGCTACTAGATGTTCTCTTCTGAGTAATGCATTTCAAATATAAGCTTCCAGCCTTACCAGGTGGTCAGTTGTTGTCCGCCCCTGCCGGAATCCGCACTGATAGTTGGAGACCACTTTATTCCTCTCCAGGTACCAGACCAGCCTACTGTTAATCATTCTTTCCATGGTTTTGCAGATGCAGCTTGTTAGTGCTATTGGTCGATAGTTAGCTGGGTCAGAGCCGTCTCTTCCCGGTTTAGGTATCGGTATAACTGTGGCTTTCCTCCAGCTGTTTGGGAAAGCGCCTGTTTGCCACAAACAGTTATAGACCCCTAGCAGGACTGCCAATGAGGGTTCGGGAAGGTGCTTGAGGTACTGGTAATGGATTTCATCTTCTCCAAGCGCTGTGTCATGTGACTTGTCTAGCGATTCCCTCAGTTCCTCAAGCGAGAACGGTTTGTTGTAGCCTTCATTGTTCTCTGACCTGAAATCAATGGAGTGTCTTTCCTCCCTGGTTTTGACTTTTTAGAACTCTGGCGTGTAGTGTGCAGTGGATGACTTTTCTGCTATTGAGGATGCAAGGCAGTCAGCTATTTCTCTGGGGGACGTGACAGTTCGTCCTTGGTTTTTCCAATGCCCTATTGCATTTGATTCTTTCCCTTTGATTCGCCTTACTGCCTTCCAGACCGCTCTAGCAGAAGTTTTGGCATCCAGACTGCTGACAAAACTTCTCCAGGAATTCCTTTTGGCTGACCGTATGGTTTGTCTAGCCTTTGCTCTAGCTATCCTGAAAACCTTTAGGTTTTCCTGGGAAGGATTTTTTATAAATGTAGCCAGTCATTTTTTCCTATCGCCAATAGCACTTTTGCAAGCTGTATCAAACCATGGTTTGCTAGGCCGTTTTGGATTTGCGGAGGTTAGGGGGACAACTTTCCTAGCTATACTAAGTAGCTTGCTAGCAAAGCTATCAACTGGGTTTTGTTCATCGAGGATATTTTCTGTGATATCCTCGGAGCATTTTTTTTGGAATTGTTCCCAATCGGCCTTATTCAGTTTCCACCGCTGAGGTCGTCCCAATGAAGGGAGATTGTTAGTAGTGATGATTGGGAAGTGACCACTTCCCCGTAGATCATTGCTAACTGACCATTTAAAGTCATCCAGAAGTCCAGGGACGCATACAGTGAGGTCAATGCATGTGAGAGATCCAGTTCCTGGGTGCAAGTAGGTCGGTGATGCATCATTAAGTATGCATAAATCATGTCGGAGGAAGATATCCTCCAGCATATGGCCTCTTGTGTCGGTTTTGTTGGATCCCCACATGGTGTTATGTTCATTGAAATCCCCAAGGATTATGTAAGGCCGGGGAGTTGTTTCAATAGGTCCTCCATGTCTGTTTGGTTTAATGGAGCGCCTGGTGGTAGATACAGGCTGCAGCAAGTGATAATCTTGTGAAGGGTTATCCTAGCTGCTACGGCCTGTAGTGTGGTCTGTAGTTCTACCCTCTCATGGGGGATGCTATCCTTCAGAAGGATACAGACTCCACCTGATGCTCTCTCTGCATCCTCAACATTCTTGCTGTCAGCACTGTAGCTTCGGAAGCTGATGCTATCTTTCAGAAATGTTTCCTGTAAGCAGACAGCTACAGGAGTCTCAGAGTCCATCAGTAGCTGCATTTCCTCATAATTGGCCTTGAGGCCTCTACAATTCCACTGTACAATTCTGGAATCCATGGCTTATTCTAGATGACCTACTTGGAGCTATTTGGCATTGTGGGGTCCCCGGAGGGGTTTCCCTTTATTCCAGTGACCTTGGTATTTTTATTCTTGGGTTTGGATGGAGAGGAGGACGTCTTGGGGGAAGTCTTTCTCTCTGGAGACGGGAGATTCCTCTGGTTAGAGCGGAGGTTATTTCCTCCTCGCTCACCTCGGGCATTCTCTCCGCTTTGATTTCTCCCCTTAGGGAGTTGGTCAACCTCTAATTCGGTAGAGGTTGGGGTGTCTGGCTGGGTTCTCTGAGGAGAACCTGTGTCAGACATGATGTCTCCGGGTTCTCCCGGAGTATTGGTTTTGACATGCTGCTCAGTCTCCATGCTCTCATCAGCGAGCACAGAGAACCTGATCTTTAGCGTGACAACAGGGCTTTCTTGTTTCTTCTTGTTCTGTGGAGGTGATTTCTTCTGAGTTGGAGGAGGAGGAGGGGTGGCGGGGTCAATGTGTCCGTCTGTGTGGCTATAGATCTGTATAGATATGTGCAGCCCTTGTCCTTATGACCCTCTCCAGCACATCTGGCACACACATTGTTCCTCTTGCAGACTGCCGCGCCGTGTCCATAACCCTGGCACTTGAAGTACCTCATGGGGTTAGGTATGTAGGGCCTCACTGGAACGCGTAGGTATCTTGCCTTCAAATATTCTGGCGGTGTCCTAGTTCCAAATGTGAGCATAATAGTGGCGGTTTTGACCTCCTCACCATCCCTGCGCCTGGTAATGCGCCGGGCATGGGTGACTCCTTCAATGCCCTCCACTATTTCCTTCTCGGAACATTCCAGTAGGTCGCTAGAGCTGATTACACCTCTGCTGGTGTTTAGACTCTTGTGTGGCATGACTTCCACTTGGAGATCACAGTCTTCTGCATCTTAAAAGCCCATCAGAGTGTATCTTGCTATCAACTTCTACTAGAAGTTCCAAAGACTTGTGTAGCTTAGACACACTCTTTGGTTCTCCCACTACTGACTTAAGTCCCTTGTAGATGAGAAAAGGGCTCATCTTTGTCAGACTTTTCCCCTCCTCTGTGCATCTAACCACCAGAAATGATGGCCAGGTAGCACAGCTTTTTTGTGGCCTCCTCCTTTTTATCCTCCATACGGCGTCTCTTGCCCAGACATAGGTTTGGGGCAAGTAGGTTTTTTTTTTGTGTTTTCTCATCCATAGGTGTTCTTATTAGTTCGGCACCTGTGCTCCCCACCCGCCATCGAGTCCAACAAGTGGGCGGGCCATTCGGAAGTCCAGAATGAGCCCGCCAGGGCTAAACAGGTGCTATACTCAGTCAGATACTGCATCGGACATGTGCCCGATAGAGCAGCTCCCTGATTGACCCTCCAGCCACCGCTTCTTCGACCTATGCTGGTAGCTCGGCATGACCAGCCGGTTGACCCAGTGCGGGCCATCTGGGCCTCAGGTCTAGGGGAACTTGGAGCCAAAGTATTGTGTTGTGGTGGTTTATCCTCAGATAGCCACCACTCAAACACCAGGATCTCTTTTCCCCCCTTACCCGTCGCCGTCCACGGCAAACGGACTGGTCTAGGACGTAGTGAGATATTTAGAGATAAGGAGACAGAGTGATGATCAATGAAGGCAGACTGAGAAAAAGAGGAGGCAGACACAATGATAGAAAAGAAGTAGGGCTTTTTTGAGCTTCAAAAGTGCTAAGGAAAGAGGAGCGCAGTTTAACGTCATGTCTCGGGACGCACCGTGAAACGGCGAGAATGGGTTTGGGAGAAATAACGTGTTCAAAATTTTTACCAGACAGTCAGAGTTAGTTGATAAAAAATGTATTTCTTTTTTTTAGATAAAGCTTCCTTTGTTTATTCCTCTATTATCTTCATTGCTTTAAGCCAGTGGTCTTCAACCTGTTTGGTCTACCGCCCACTTTTCATATTTTTTATTTAAAAAAAATCCGCCTCCTCTAAGAAAAACACTTATAAAGAAGCGTGAGAAGGCAAATTTGAACACTATGTCATTTTGAAAAAAATTCTTGTTCTTTTTCCTGGTTCTCATCTTTATGTTGGAGCGTTCAGATGATTAGACCAATATATCAGATGAACTGTGCAGTGGTTTCCAAATGAGGGAGCTCTCCATATTCTTTTCTTTCAATTGGGGTGTTTTGGGGCCAGTGTCTTGTACGGGCCTCATAGTAAATTTTTATGCTGTAAATAACACATATCCCGCATGTGAGACGACAGTGAGCTTAAAGGAGGACGGCGTTTCAGAGGTGCCCGCCGTAAGCGCTATAAAGATCCAGTCAGGCGCCATTTTGCCCTCACTGGTATAGAGGAAAGTACCTGGCAGCAGATGACCTCTGAGAGAGACAGTTGGAGAGCTCTAACAAAAGCTGCGGGACAAACATTTGAGACTCAAAGAAAAGCAATGATTGTAGACAGGCGCAAAAGAAGGAAAGAAAACTTAAATAGACCGCCAGCAGAAAACAGCGCTGTCTGCACAAAATTAGAGAAAATATGCATGTCGCAACTGGGTTTCCGTAGTTATGTGAAACACTGAAACTCAGCCTTGATCTTCTGAATCGAAGGCATTGTCATTATTATCATTATACAAAAATTATGTCAAATAATTTACAGTGATTACACAAAAAAAATAATCTTATTGTCATTACGTTCTTTCAAATCCTAAGAACAGTTCAGTTTTAAATCATTGAATATTAGGGCCTACTGTTTTTAGGTTTGATTGTGTAAATTTATTTTTATATAAACATTATTATTGCTGAATTCACTACAAAAAGAAATTAAACTAATGGGAACCTTGTGCTTCCTGCAGTCGAACAATAATAGAAATTTCAAGCTTTAAATTAGCCAAAGCAAGGCGAATGTCTCCCCTAGTGGCTACATCCAGTCTATTTCTTTGCATATTCAATAGGTTTTTTAGACACTAAATCTAGGTTAACCATGTATGTTGGAAAAGCCGAAACATAATTCCATTTTCGAGCACAGTTTTGAAATTTTACTGAAACATTCAAGTGCAACCATATCTCTGTCGTGCCTCCTATGTGAACATTCGCTTTACTGAAGACATAATTTTGTAAATATATTTTTTCCTGCAATCAATTTGAACATCAGTAACAGATGTTTAATAATTGTCATTTGTATATATATATATATATATATATATATATATATATATGTATATGTATACATCCTAGAAGCAAATCGTAAATTCTTCATTGAGTGTTGTTATGTGAATTGCATAGATATCGATGTCCTTAGGCAATAATTCATTTGTCAACAAATAAGTTCTGTGAGATTGAAAAACCCTTTAAAATAGATTTAATATCTCGATAAAGAGAAAATGGTTTAATCTATGAAAGTACTTTTCTTTCCTTGCAGTCGGAGGTTGGTTTCATTCATTTGCGTTAGATACCTACCATGTACAAAAATTATTTTTTTTAGCCTGCTATAAGTCATCGCCAACCGTTGAATCTCCCTGTTTCTCAAAAAAAAAAAATATTCAAAAATTGTATTTAAGAGCTTAACAAAACGAGCAATAACAAACCCCTTACATAATCCAGCGAACTTTAGTTTACAACAAGAGTCTAACATCTTCTCATTATTTGTTTCAAAAACTGTTGAAAAATGAGATTAGTTTCGCACGGGTTTGGATTTTATTTACAATTTTTATAATTAGATTCAAATAGAAATGACATTGCGGGCTAAACTTTTATTAAGATGTTGCCCGTGTATCGTAACTCACAAGGTGAATAGTGAATAGATCTGTTCTTTATTCTATTTTACTTATAGCGTCCAACCACTGATGGTCCCTGTAGGTTGTCATAAGCTACATAACTAGACAATTTTGAAATAATATTTCATTACTAACCAAAAAAGTCTTTTTGTGTAGAATATATTTTGAAAAATTTAAATTTTTAATTTTATTTTTAATCAATTTTTAAATAATATCATTAAATATGCTATGCATTTTCCTAAGAGGCCGCTAAAACATATCCTGCTTTGCCGTTTTTTAGCGGCCCCCGTAAGGGGAAAAAGCCGCTATTAGGTTTTTTGCAAAATGTCCGTCTGTCTGTCTGTCTGTCCGTCTGTCACACTCAGATCTCGAAAACTAGAAAAGATATGAAAAATATTATTTCCCCATTAAATGCGGCTTGAAAAGTTTAGGTGCAACGGCTACTTTTGGTTTTCTAAAAGCAAACCGTTTAATTTATAAAATTAATTATGCAAGCGATTTTTTCATAAAAATACACCAATTCTAAAACAATAACGTAAATGTAAGGGAGGCAATGTTACAATATGCTAACAAATATGGGAAGCTTTTGCGTATTTTCAGTATCACCAAGTCAAATATTTTTATAAAATGTACTATAAATGTTTACAACAAATATAAATATTAATTAAAGGTGTTTTTTCTGGTCAACTAGCTGCTAAAATTAAAAGAAAACATTAATGTTTGTTTACAAAGGCTAAGAATGCACTTTGTATGTAAATATCACGCACATTTTTTAAATGGACTTTTTATGCAGCGACTTTCGTGTAGTAGCGTAAAGCCCGGCCTTGACATGGTGCTAAACTAATTTCTTAAACTTTTTCAAAAAATCAGATTTTATTTATTTTTTGTTTAGTGCTCTCATCAGAATAAAAAAGTTTTTTTTGTGCGTTTTGTCTGTCGGTAGGTCTGTCCGTCACGATTAGTTTAAAAAAACGACAACTCTAAAAGCTATTGAAAATCTGATTTACCCTTTAATGTTCCTCCCGTAACATCTCAATAGTTTTAAGTATCTAAAATTGATTGTTCCAGATTTTTTTTTGTAATACTAATCAACGCCAACAAATGTTTGTTCTAACTTATATTACATTTAATTTCCATGTTTAAACGTTGCAAAAACACATTATCAATAATATGTTGTACCGTTTTTTATGTAAATAGCATATTAATGCTAAATCAAAATCTCTATACTGACTTATATTTCATTAAGTGTAAAAATGTTCCGGATATTGTTTTATAAAAAATGAATTATGTCAAATGATTGTTTGAAATCGCATAATTGACTAATATTACACTTATATTATTTGACAATGCGTCACTATAATTTCATTATCGATATCAAATTGTTCCGTATTTTCATCTTTAAACAAATTTTAAAAATATCGACAATAGGTTTTTCAGGGCTTTAAAAAAAAGTAATATACTAGAATTGATTACTGAAAATCACTTTTTAGACATTTAATTATCTTGCTGAAACATAACATAAAAGTTTAGGAATCGATAAAGAATGTTCAGGATTTTGTTTTGAAAAGAAATCGACTTATATTACTTACAAATCGTCGCCAGAAATTTCCAAATTTATTTAAAAATCTACTAACGCCAAATAACTGTTTGAACTCCTTCTTCTAATTAATAAACAAATAATCTTCTCATTTACGAAATAATGTTATTCCGGATTTTTTCGAAAAATATTTTAACTCACTTCTCTCTTACAGTACAATTAATTTTCTACCTAAACCATAAAAAAATCTAATTATCGTTAATATTATGTTCCGATTTTTAAGGAAAACAACATCCAAACACCAAAGTAAGGTATGAATATCTCTCCACAAGGCTGTAGTTCTTCTAATTTTTATACGAGACCATCCAACAAATTTAATTAACGCATTACATTTATCTGGAATTCTCTTTTTCTTTTACTATTTATACAAACATCCGGAACAATCTATTATATAAACTTAAATCAGTTGTGTTCATACCTAAAATTATTGCGATTTTTGAAACGTAAAATAAAGGTTAATCAATTTTTAATAGCTTTTAGTTGTTGTTTTTTTTTGTATTAAGATGACGGACAGACAGACTGACAGACAAAATGCAAAAACAATGATCCTCTTTAAATAAATTCTATTAGAACTCAGTGCACCAATGTCTATGAACCATCGTTAAATATCTTATGTAAATAAAGACATTTTTTTTTATGGTACCGGTACTAGCCTATTGTGAGGTAATGGAATTTTTTTTTCTTGACGTCATATGAATGGACTCTTTAAATGTAATGCTAAAAGAACGCACTCGGTGCACCAATGTCTATGAACACTCGAAAAATTGCTCGTATTGATGAAAACATATTTTAGTCTAACTAAGCCGTGTGACGTAGTGTTTTTCTTTTCCTTTGACGTCATATGGAATGAATTCTCTAAAGGAAGTGCTAAAAGAACGCACTCGGTGCACCAATGTCTATGAACACTCGATAAATGGCTCGTATTGATGAAGCCGATTTTTAGTCTAACTAGGCCGTATGACGTAGTGTTTTTTTTTCCCTTTGACGTCTTATGGAATTAATTCTTCAAATGAAATGCTAAAAGAACTCGGTATAGTAATGTTTACTAAGCTTCGTTATGTGACTCGCATTTAAAAAAGGAATGGTATCTTGATTTAGATCTAATCTAGATTTTTAGCGGCCCCCGTAAGTTTAAACTAGATCTAGATTTTTATTACAGTATATCTAGAACTGGATTTATATTCTAATTAAAATTATTTTAGAGTCTAGATCTAGAATTTCTAGACAGTCCAGCACGCAAACTTAACGACCAGGCAGGGTTCATACCTTGCTTGTTGCCATCCTCCATCGTCCAGCGAGAAGTTAATTATTTTAAACTTAGAAGGAACACCCGAAACATGTAAAACAAAAAAACATTTTTTACAACGGCAAAGGAATCTTTGAAACATTATTACTTATGACCATCAACATTAAATAACCTCTTGAATATTCTTTGCGAATAGGCAGATCCGACAGGGATCCGAATTCGACGGGGGCCGCCTCTGAGTTTGTGTAACACAAACTCCCTTTGTAATCTTGTTTTTAATATTGTTTGAATAGTAGATTTGTATAACTGTTCATGAATATTCTTAAATTATTTTAGGATATTGCTATATGTTCGTGAAGCCGACTTGGTTTCATAAACTGAAAATGCCGTCATTGAAAGTAGAACATTGGAATACTTTTTATCTAGTGGCAATTCACTAAAACTCATTATGCAATTACATACCAGCGAGTTTTCGTAACAACACTTTATCAAGGTTTTTTGTTAAATAAAAAAGGTTAAATTATTCTAATTGAATGTTTGCAGTAACGTTTTTTTTAGGGCAGATGATATAAAGGTCATCTGTTTCTGTGGCCTGCAGTTAACGAGGGTGTCATCTGGCCAGCACAACGACCAACCGTCTTTATTTTCCCTAACTAATGTCAGTCAGGTACCCATTAGAGCTGGGTGGACTCAGAGGCGCCTAAAAATCCTGAAATTAAAATCCCAGTCTAAATCAGGATTTATCTGGTTCGGAAACCTAGCGCTTTATCGCTTAGCTACAGCACCTCATTATATACATGTATACTGTTCTTATTTTTAAGCCCTTAAAGGGTAAGTGCAATCTGGGTTGTATAGTGGGTATTAACACGCTTTGTCTTGTAATAAAAGATATTTAGCGCATATTCATTTATTTTTAAGCACATCATTTTGTTTTAAATATAAACATTAATACTTTGCATAACAGACATCAATGGAACCACATCCACTTTATACTAATTATTATTAGTAGTAGTAATGTATGTAAGACTGTTTACTTTTAACTACCCGGTCCACTCACTATTCGGCAGTGATATTCGGCCTGAGTAAGGGGCGGACTGAATGTCAAAATCGGCCCGGGGTTTTCTAAATAATACGGCCCACAAATTCTTTGTCATATGATGGACATCCATTTCTAGGTCTACCTGTCCTCAAAATCATTATGTTACGTTTGATATTGTATTGATATGAATGCATACAGTGAACTCTATATGTTTATATAAAATATAGGCCTTATGTTCCTTTTTAATCCCTGAGTATGTAGGCCCTAAAAGGGTGAAGCCTACTAGTAGCACTGTCTACCGATGAAGGCTATTACATTATTTCAGAAAATGTTAACTTAAAATAGTGTTACACTGTAGAGTCTGTGAAAGATGTATGTTAAACACGACGCTCTGTTGGCCTTTTTATAAGAGAATATTATAAAACCTTTAACAATTTGATGTGTACCATAGTGGCATAGTAGCCCTACAGGCCCATTTGGGTACCGTCCCACCGGGCATTTGCCCAAATGTCCATATTGCCAGTCCGCCCATGGCCTGAGTTAAATATGACTAGATAGTAAAAAATGGCCGTATATTCGGCCGGTGCCGGAGCTACTATCCTATGAAAGTATTACTATTTTATGGATCTAGGCGATATAGCCATGTTTATATATTATAACTTTCTTTTTTGTCTTCCAGATTGCATCAGTTACCAGCTAGAGATTCAATACGAGAGTTTAAGAATGTTCAAGCATTTTGGTTCAGTCTTGTTGGCTGCCTTGGTTTTAATGTATGCGGTATCTATGATAGCGTCGGACTCTGAATCCAACTCTGAATCCAACTTCTTTTGTGAATTGGCGTGCCAATTTTTATGCGCTAACAGCACCGATCCTCTTTGCCAGAGCAGCTGTGAGGCACGTTGTGGCAGTGGCAGTTTCGGAGATTGATTCGTTGTTGCAATAACATGAAGCTCCTACTACATTTCCAGATAATTGAATTAAAAGAATAACTTCCAGGAAACAATATTGTTTGTTTTAAAGTTAGTTCAATGAAAATAGTCAGCTTCTTAGAAACTTGTTTATGTGTCTTAAGTCTTGTATAATTGTAAATGAGGTTAAATGGTGTAACGTTGCAGAATGCGAATGTCGTGTAATGCTGGATTCTTGCCTCCCGAAGTACTCTTGACACGTGACAAGACAAATACTATAAACTGACTTAAGTCCGTTTCAGCAGACAAATAAAAAGTTTATTTTACTACAATAATATTAATACTGTACTCTTTTTTAGTGCTACAAGTCAAGAAATAATAAACAATCCTATCCGCATAACAGCGGTATCAAATGTATCCAATATATGTTAGTTACAAATCACGTCCGCATCTCAGCGGGTAACACTGTGCAGAAATATAGATTAACTAATACAAAAAAGACCTCTGGCAACAACTGCCCACAAGTTACTTTCTAACTGAAATTACTACAGACTTTTATAAGTCGCTACTGTCCATCCTGGACCAAAAATATACTAGACTGCCTCCTACAGAGGATAACACTTGACCACTCGGTCTAAAGGGTACCACTTGACTTAACTGACTTGACTGAACTCAAAGTCAACTTTATTCATTCTACTTCCTGTCTTCTACATCAGGAATTGCACGTGTCTTTTAACCTCTTAACATGACGTGAATATTAGATCATGTAATGTCAACTGAGACTGAGTTACATGCTAGGATATAAGTAGACCCACATGGAGTGTCCTACAGTTTCTTTTTTATCTTGTGTTTACTTTTATTAGCGAGCTAAGTCTTCAAGGGTTCAAAGTCTTCAAGGGTTCGGGTTCAGGGTGGGTGAGTGGAGAAAGATCTCGAAAACGCCCTTAACGATTTTCCCAGAAATTGACTGTTTATGTATTTCTTTTGGGAACAAAAATCTAGCTTGTAGCCCAAACTGGTTTGACCTTTCTAATTTTTTCAAAATATAATCATTTTAAAATTAAATTGACTATAGAGAATTATATCTTCAAAACATGTCATTGGAAATTTCCGAATTTACTCACTAAACAGTTTAATAAAAAATACAGACGTCCGGGAATATTTGCGCATTGTGTTATGTAGAAATCAGTCTAAGTTTATAATGGAGGTCATTTTTACTTGTTTTGTTAACTTTTAAGCTTACAAAAAAAAAAACATGGCTGCTTCTACAAAAAAAAAAAAAAATTGCTATAAATCTAAGGCAAGCATTCAACAAGATAATGATTATGTATTTATTTACAGCTATAAAACATACAGACATGGATTTAAGCTATCAATTCACAAGGAAAGCAGGGGCCCCTAAACAGGTTAAATCCTCCCCGGGCCACAAAATCCCTACTTACGCCACTGGGTGTTTGTAGTAATTCCCTGTCTTTATAACATCTCCTTGGAAAAAGTTTAAAAGAGTTATAAACAAACATGGAAAAGGAACCATAATCTAGAGCGGGTTTCCGAAGTACGAAGTTCTAAACACTCGGCCTACAATTTGCCACACAGGGGCAACAGAGTAATGACTTAATAAGCCGCACTCCCTCCCTAAAAACTAATGATTAAATTATTGTCTAGATTACTATAGATGATGGGGGATCCTCGGAGATGATAGTTTAAGAAAAATATAAAAAAAACCAACATATCAAATTCTTCGTCTCTGAAAAAAGTCCATCACTTTCGTAAGGGTCTATTTTGGCAAGTAGGATGAGACTCCCCGGAACACAAAGAAGTAAGACGAACCAATGCTTATATCTCGTTAAAAAAAGGTTTAAAATATGGAAACACAATGTGCATTTGTTTTTACAAAGCTTTACAGTAATTCACTCCGTCTGTCTGGGTGAAATATTTGAAGCGTTATTTCAACCACTCAACCCATTCTCAGATCAAGCTGAAACTTTGCACATTTATTCATAATCGATGACACCATATACAAAATAATAATCAAAAAGTTGTTTACGATTACGCGACGTTATGGCGCGGCCATGATTAGTGATACACTCTTGGCAGACAAGTGCCGTTTTGGCGCGAGAAGTTCTGAATATAATTTATAAAACACAAACATTTTTTGATACTGTATTTTAACTAAACTGTAGAATAAATAGTGACCTAGACAGGCTTTTTTTAGAGTGAAACCCCCTGGGCACAAGACGCAGAGAAAGACCAAAAACAACGTGGCGACGCAGTATACTGCATGAAGCAGAGAGGACAGGAAAAAAGCAAGGAAGCCATTAAAAAACTAGCAAGAGATCGTGGAGAGTGGCGTGTTTTTACCGAGGCTCCATGTTTCAAGAAGAACGCAAATGAAAGATAATGATGATAGAATATATAGTATACATTCTTCCTCGACCCTCCGTAAAAAACTTGTAATAATTTCGACTGTTCATGAACGCATATTGCGAGCTCTGGATGACGGCCTGGTCGTGTGGTATGTGCTAGGGACATGTCTCAATGATCCCGGGTTCAAAGTCTGCCCGTCGCAATTCTCCGTCCTCCAGTGGGAGGTTTGGGCTGTAGTGTAATAATCTTCAATGCTGAAGGAACACATGAACCATATTTTACATACAAACAATGGAAGGTCACATTCCTACAAAAGACCACGCAATTGACATGCCTCCCCTCACCGCCATATAAATTATAGGCGCTGTGCGAATAACACAGGATGACATTAATTAATTTACTCTCTATTAGTTGGATATAACATAAATTAAACAAAGGTTACAAAGACGGTTAGTGTGGAAACACAAAATCGGCCCCCGAAGTGGTCCACTCAGGCATGTAAAAAGGCAGGTTTCAATATTTTCAGAAAGAACATCAGAATGAAATTCTATCAAAGGCAAATAACAGAGTGGAATGGAGAAAGAAGGTTGACAGATCTTGTGTGGTGCTCATACCGACCGAGATAGGTATAGGTGAAGGTGAAATTAAATATAAACCTGGCCTCAGCGGCCTAACTGCTTCTGTATATAATGATTATCTAATTAATCTAAATGTTTTGAAAAAAAGGCCAAAGCCTCAACAAAAAAGAAACAACCTTTCCCTAAAAAAACAACCTTTTTCTTTTAGTAAAGTGTTTCATGGTTTCAGCAGCTTTCGCTGCTGTGACCCTTTCTTTATGCTTTCTCAACATGTGGATCTATCTAGTGCTTTTTTTCCCCAGTTGCTAGTGTCGAAATTGAAGAGCTCCATGTCGCGTTTGCATACACCCGTATACCGTTAAAGTGGGCGACCAGCGGCTCTCCTGCCTTCTGTTAGATCGCCATACATAATGTCTTGTGGAAATCAACCTACCGCTCTTCGGAGCACTTTCGTATTGGTTATTTTATCTTGCCACCTTATTTTAAATATCCGCCTTAGGCATTGGAGGTGGAAGACATTCAGCTTTTTTCCTGTCCTGCCATGAGTAGGTTGACCATGTTTCACTTCCGTTTAGCAAATTTCTCATCACACAAATCCGTTTGACTAAGGCTATAGTAATGTTAGTCAGCAATATGTTGTCCCACACTCTTTTCTGCAACTGTGACATGGTGCCCATTGCTTTGGTTATCCTGTTGTTAATGTCTTTATCCAGTAGAGCATCGTTGGATATGATGAAGCCAAGATAGCAAAAATGGTCATCAATTTCTAATGGTTCGCCATTAATGGTTACGTGAGGTGTGGTAATTGTGTTCTTAATTTGCTTAGACTAATATTTAAGCCGAACATCTGGTAAACAGCAGATAGTTTGTCAACCAATGACTGAAGCTGAATATCAGAATCAGCCACAATAGCTGCATCATCAGTATACAGGAGTTCCCTGATAAGTATCTTCCTAACCTTGGTTTTTGCCCGCAGCCTTGATACATTAAATCGTTTTCCAGTGGATCTTATAAGGAGAAATACACCTTCTTTGATATCGTCGTACGCATAATGCAGTAGACAGGAGAAGAATATGCCAAACAGAGTAGATGCGAGCACACATCCCTGCTTGCCACCACTGCTAACCTAAAAAGGTGCTGATTGGGCTCCATTGAATTTGACAGTACATCTTCTTTCCTCGTGAAAGCACTCAATGAACTTCAGAAGTTTGGGAGGGCAACCTATTTTCCTTAGGAGTTTGTAAAGGTCACTTCTGCTGACCATCAACAAAAAAACGATGTAAAGAGGTCTGTCTCTCTCTCTCTGATTTCTTCTTGTGATAGTCGTAGAGAGGATATCATGTCTATGGTGGATCTAACACTCTTGAATCCACATTGAGACTCTGGGTAGAGTCTAGAAGCTATCAATTGCTGCCTGGATAGTGCCACTCTAGCAAAGATTTTGCCAACTATACTGAGGAGAAAGAAACCCTTATAATTGTTGCAGTCACTCCGATCTCCTTTGTTCATATATTGTGACTATATTTGCGTCACGCATGTCCCGTGTGACATGACATTTTCTTTTTTTTTCATGCACTATTGCTTTTGCTATTGCTTTTTTTAGATCACCAAGGCTCGTAAGCTCATCTAAGCATTCCAATACTGGAAGATCTGGTAGAGAAGCCAGGGCCACATAGTCTACTGTATTCTGTGTGGCATAGATATTGAGAAGTGTTCTGTCCATTGTTCTAGCTGCTTGGTTTGATTCGTAATTTTTTCTACAGATTTTGATAGAAGGAAGAAGGCTTCGACACTTTTGGACCCAGGGCCGCTTTTATGCCATCAAACAGAGCTTTACTATTTCCTAAGTAGAGACTTTCTTGAATTCTGTTGCAGGTATCCCTCCAAAAGTTGTTAGCACAGTGTCCAGACATTAGTTTTGCCTCTTTATTAGCAGTTTTGAAGACTTGTAAAGATTTGGAACTAGGCGTTGCCTTGTGAGCGAGGTGTGCAGATCGCTTTTTCTCAATGCAAGGTTCCATGTGTGCTAGATTCGCTTCAAACCAGTCTACATTTTTGTGCTTTTGAGGACCAAAGGCAGTATGTGCATAACTGTAGATTACATCTCTTAATTCTCCCATCTGATAGAGATGTCTTCTTCATCACTTAACGAGGGGATTGAACTGTTCAGGAGCTCGCCAAAGAGTGCAGACTTCTCTGGGTCACCCATATGGTTGACGTTTATTCGCCTAGTTCTAGGTTGACTGGAAGTAAAAGCCTTCTTGACAAGTAGTTTGATCTTGCTTAGCACTAGTGAATGGTCTGAGTTGCAGTCCGCACTATGGTATGAACGGGTGTAGATGACACTTTTCAGATCCATTCTTCGAGTGATGCAGAGGTCAAGCTGATGCCACCTTTTTGAGCGTGGGTGATGTCAAGAGACTTTGTGGCGTTCCTTGCCAGAGAAGTATGTATTTGTTTCAACGCAGTTCATGAGAGCTACAGAACTCGAGTAGCCTTAGGCCATTGTCATTGATTTTGCCAAGACTAAGAGAGAGGTCCTAAGTATTTTGGCCACGCATCATATTCAGCACTAACCCTAACCCCAACTCCATTGATATAGAAGTGCTCAGACTTTGATATGTTTTTAATAACGTCCTACAGAGCTTGGAATAATCAGCTGAGTGATGAAATTGTTGTCACTATGGCAAAAATTCCTTTTAAAAAAAAAACAAAACTTGCAGCCATTATTTTCTAAAGAGTAATTAAGAAATTCCAGTTTTGAGTAGCCAGGAAAAAGCAACACATGATCTCGTGTTTCTTGAATGTGATGCAGCATTAAAATCAGTAACGAAGACTACGAACTGGAAATTGGAGAGCTCAGTAGGATTGAAAGTCATAAGAGCAGATCAGAATTCACAATTATAATTAAAAATGATATAAATAATATACTTAAAAAAATTAAAATAGAAAACAAAACTACTATAAAAAGCTATAGAAATCAGTAAAAAAAAATACTTACAAATTACGCTAAAATCGCCATCAAAACTACTGTTAAAATTGCTGAATTGAAAATATTTACTATAAAAACTTCCAAAAGCGTACTAGATCTATAAGGTTACCACGTAAAAATACAATAACAACAATGTATTTTCGGCATCAGTGACATCACCAGGTAGGGCACGACATGGCCCTTAATTGTGCCGATGTGCCAAAAACTCAAAAAACTAAAAAAAACAACAAAAAAAACAACAACTCATATCATTAGGTATTTTCAATGGACAGAACATAATTTTTCAGCATCTCACAAAATCTATTTAGCATTAGGACATAGCGATTCTTTATCTATTGAATAGATTCAAGAAATCATTAAGGCTCGTAAAGACCTTCCTTTATAGTAGCAGGGAAAAGAAAAAGAGTCAGACAGAGAAAGCGATGAGAAGAGAACATCAAAGAATGGACGGGCATGTCATTAAGAGTTTAGCCAAAGCAAAAGACAGAGAAATGGAGAAAGATGGTCGACATGTCCTAAGTTGTTTTTAAACTACTCAACAGACTAAGGAATAGCTGAAAGTGGTGAAGATCATTTATTCGAGTGTCCTTGTGCACGCTACTTCGCCTACTCCGCCCTAGTAGTACATAGTACAGTACGGATTTACTTTTGACCTAACCAAAACAATCAATACATTCACATTCGTAGTGACTCTCTGATTGCTTCCACACTTTACACCTCAATCAAAAGTAGCCATACAAAACAAACTTTGCTCGCTTGATGTTACGTGTGAAATAAGGTAAAAACAACGTGAGGTGTACAATAACAAACAATAATCAAGTACTTTCTGTACCGAGTCTTCAAACAGCATATACGTTGTTGTTCTCAGGAGAAAAATAAACTCTAGCACACGAGATGTATAGGTTAGTGTCATTACCGTCACGGTTATAAAAGATCCCAGAATACGCTAGAACATACAGACAGACTACATAGTTTGGTGCAGTCAAGATTTCATAGGCAAGTGTAGTTGAGCTCTCATAGGTGAGTGCTACTGAGATTTATTAAGCATCTATTAAACTGCAAGCCTCAGGACTTGTATCTAGGTAAATAGATCTCTCGCAGTGTTGCCATGTCTGTCGTCTTGATTGTCTGGAGTTGGAACCCTACCGTCTAGCAGGATGTTCAGGCTAGAATATAGTGGTTATCATGGCTAGCAGGATGTTTAGGCTAGAATATAGTGGTTATCATGGCTAGCAGGATGTTCTGGCTAGAATGTAGTAGTTATCTTGGCTAGATGGAAGGTTCAAGACAAACTTGTAGGTATCGAAATAACCAGAATTATGATAACATTAAAAGACCACAGCAAAACGTATCCCGATCGAAGAACATCAGTTGCATGTTTTAGTTGGAATCATTAGCTTAATATAGCCAGCCGTAATATTATAATAATAAGGCTTGTTTTCGAGTCCGAAAATCAACTAGGAATGCAGTATTTCCCGTGGCTACGCAGCCCCAGATGTGACCAACTTACTTTGCCACATTTCGCACAGGCATAACCATTGTCCGCCGGTGGTCAATTTAGATTTTCTTCTCGTCATCTGTCCTCGACAGCGGATTTTCTTTTGGTCTTAAATTTGTTTCCCGCCTTCATGAGTGACCTCCAGGCCAGCTGTCTTGTTCTGAAGCCGCATGCAATCAGGTGTTCTCTTCTATGTCAGTTAATGTTTTACTTGAAAAGTATTTTAATATGAATTTATAGGCCCTTACTACATTGCAAATAAAACGATTTGAAGATACCCCACATATTTAGATTAAGGCTTTGAGGATCGCCGTCTAAAAAAAAATATTCGAAAAATAATATTTTTTTTTGTAACTTTGTTTTGTTACATAACTATAATTCAAAGCTCTAAACAAAAAATTCGGAAGTGGGGAGAGAAACTAAGTGGACCAATTAGATTCTACTCTAATTTTTATTTTCATTTTTAGGATTCAAGCATAAATTGTGAGTTATAGCCCCAAATTTTTAAAACTAGAAGTAAAGGCTGGAAAAAGGCGACTAGGAAAAGAATATTTGGGTTCAAAACTCATCTCAATTGTTACTCTTATACTGAAAAATTTCTTATGAATTCAACATTTTCCAAAGCAAAGTCTTTCTTAAAAATATTATGATAAATTCATGTTAATTACATAAACTCTGTCGTCATATTAGACTGTTGTGTTTTAAAACATAATGTTTTTATCTGGAAAGGGGAGGGGCGGTAGAATGAAAACGATTAATTCCCGCGCCTTTTTATAATTTCTGCTAATGATTGCATTTGGCATTTAAGAATAAGGGTGGGGTGACTCGATATAACAATTTAATTTATAGCATATATAAATTATATTAGTGACAGATTTTTTGTTGTTGTAATTTCTTAACTATAAAACAAAAAGGAAAAAGTATTGGTTTGTCGTATGGGCGGAAGGCGATGGCATGTATCGCCCCTCCCACCTGGTACAACGCTTTTTCATTTTATATGAACTATTGATAAAATTTGAGATTAGAGTGTGTGCGCGAGACATAATATACAAATGGGTTCACATATAAATACGTAGCTTATATTATATAGATATTCAACTAACTTTGTTGACAAACTATGATTTCTCCATATAAATAGGACCGCCCCCCCCCAACTCAAAGGGCTAGAGCGGGGAGGGCAGTACATGCAATGTCCCCCCTTACCCCACCGAATCTGCTAAGATACCAGAAGGAGGGCGACATAATATAAAAGTTATATTTTTATTCAACTAATTTTGTTCACAAACTATGATTTCCCCATAAAAGTAGGTACGCCCCCCCCCACACACACTAAAGGGGTTTAGGTGGGAAGGACAGTAGAGGTATTCGCCCTCTACCCCAATCGGCCAACAGGAGAACGACATAATATAAAGATCGGTTAAAACATCAATAACAAGTTTTAATCATATATATATTTAATTGATTCTATTAGCAAGCCGTGATTTCTACAAATAAATTAGACCGCTCCCCCCCCCCCACCAATTCGGCCAACAAACTATAGGAGGGGGCAAAATAATCTAAAAATAGGTTGAAATATAAATATTAGTATACATTATTAACATAAGTAATAAATTATTATACAAATTGTTTGAATTATAAACTTAAATTCGTTCGCCCCTGGGTGGGGGGTCGGCCGAGTGGGGGATGGGTGATCGCCCCTACCACCCACCCTGGATCCGCAAGTGGTAAAAATAAGATAAGAAGATAATATATGAAATACTATACCATCTATCTATCTATCTATCTATCTATCTATACCATCTATCTATCTATCTATACCATCTATCTATCTATCTATACCATCTATCTATCTATCTATCTATCTATCTATACCATCTATCTATCTATCTATACCATCAATCTATCTATCTATACCATCTATCTATCTATCTATCTATCTATCTATCTATCTATCTATCTATCTATCTATACCATCTATCTATCTATCTATACCATCTATCTATCTATCTATACCATCTATCTATCTATCTATCTATCTATCTATACCATCTATCTATCTATCTATCTATCTATCTATCTATCTATCCATACCATCTATCTATCTATCTATACCATCTATCTATCTATCTATACCATCTATCTATCTATCTATCTATCTATCTATCTATCTATCTATACCATCTATCTATCTATCTATCTATCTATACCATCTATCTATCTATCTATCTATCTATCTATACCATCTATCTATCTATCTATACCATCTATCTATCTATCTATACCATCTATCTATCTATCTATCTATCTATCTATCTATCTATACCATCTATCTATCTATCTATACCATCTATCTATCTATCTATCTATCTATCTATACCATCTATCTATCTATCTATCTATACCATCTATCTATCTATCCATACCATCTATCTATCTATCTATCTATCTATCTATACCATCTATCTATCTATCTATACCATCTATCTATCTATCTATCTATCTATCTATCTATCTATACCATCTATCTATCTATCTATACCATCTATCTATCTATCTATCTATCTATCTATCTATACCATCTATCTATCTATCTATACCATCTATCTATCTATCTATACCATCTATCTATCTATCTATCTATCTATACCATCTATCTATCTATCTATACCATCTATCTATCTATCTATCTATCTAT